>JAQHUG010000073.1:2822723-2857278 GCA_028555095.1 Dicrostonyx torquatus
GGACACTAAGAGAGACTTACATAGATCTAAACTACACAAGAAGTAGAAAAAGACAAAACCTTCTGAATAAATTGGGATCATGGGGACTTTGGGGGAGGCTTAAAGGGAGAATCGAGAGGCAAGGAAGGGAGCAGAGAAAATGTAGAGCTCAATAAAAATCAATAAAAAATATAGAATTAGCCAAATATCCACAGTCTTGTTCATTGCAATACTCACAATTAAAGAAAAAAACTGGTCATCTTCAACTAACTGATATAAAAAAATCAGTCATCTCAGTTTTTAACTCTTGAGTTTTAATATCTTTTCAACTTCATTGATGATCTAACCCTTTATTAGTTATAGAATTAGAGTCAGACCACCACTTAACTAAAAAAGAGGTAAATTCCTGCAATTTGTGGCAGCAACCAGAGAAGGAATTTTGTCTTCTTTTCTTACCTAACTGGTACCTAAAGCAGTTACATATCAGTTTTAATTTTATTATTGAAATAAAATATGTGATTTCAAAAGTTTTAAGAATAGAAGAAATGCTTACCTGATTGTGCTAATATTCTATATGCAAAGCTCTGGGGAAAAGGAAAAAATAAGTGGTTTATGGAAACCAGAAGTACCAATAGTACACATGTAACTTTTATAGATACCTAAATAAGTCTCTCTTGATGTTCTACCATTTTCTTGCCCATGCATTTATCTGTGCTATGAGATAAGGTATAGTCTGTAAAATTTAGCTGTAGACTAGTAGGGCACTGTTACCTTAGTGATCAGGCTAGGAGGCGGTCCACATTGTCTCTGGAGATGTCATACCTTCATTCTTGCCAATGGATCATTTCCTAGGCATTGGTATCAGCATCCTTATGTCTTTTCACGACCTGAATATGGCTCTGGCCGAGGAAGAAGTTGTATTTTATTTAATGTGTGCTTTGTGGGCTTAATAGCTATATGCCTCATGAGTCCATTACCAACTAGGATAAGCATCATTGAGGTGCCAAGGCATAAAAGATGATGAGTTCTGAGCATTAATACTCAATTAGTGAGGAGTGGAAGAAACTTAGGGTTCCAGAATCTAGTGTCAAAATTTACATTGAGCACAGAGCTCCCTTCACTCTGTCATCTGCATCAACGCATGTGTTGACTTCAGGATGTCCATAATGCCACACTGTACCACTCTTAGGCTGTATTACAACCCTGAAACCAATTAGTGTTATTTTAGACCAGTTGACCTTACAATGTGTGTTCAGTTTCTTTTCCACCAAGGAATATTTTCTAGGTAGTGTTTTTCAAAGTACAAATTGAATTAGTGCTTTTGATTTCAGTTAGCTAAGAAAGGAAGATTAAAAAATAAACAACTCTTTCTCTGGACAGTTGCTGTCACAAACTGCAGCAATTTACCTTTGCTTCAGTAAAGTGATGATCTGCCTATAATTCCATAACTAATATAGAGTTGGAACATCAATGAGGCTGAATAGATATTAAAACTCTAGTGTGAAAGTTGGCTAATGAAGAGTATATTCACATGGATTCAAAGTGTTCCCATGAAGATTTCTTATTAATTAGGATGGGAAAATAGACACCTTCAGAGTGGAATAACAGCAATCTAATGATCAGAATCAAAGCACCATATGCCTTCTGCTTCCGTTCCCTGAAAAAGACACAGAAATGAATACATGAAATTCCAGCCATGGTACTTTAATCAAATATACAAGAAATACTCAAACAACTCCAAGGGGTGTGAGTTTTTATTATTTGATAAGACTTCTGCCAAGTGTCAATACCGTTAAAAAGGTGAAAAACTAAAATAAGAAAACGAACAGATTTGGATTAAAGAATAATTAAATGAAATATTTGCTTTCAAATCAAAGTTAAGTTGAAGGGGAAAAAAAGTAAGCTTGAAATTCTTAAAGGTAAAAACTTGGAACTGGACACTGTGTTATCTATCCTACCATATTGTGTTCTAATATATTTTGTAACTGTTTTGTAAATGTTGTATTCTATCTACTTTTAGAACTTTTGTTGGTGAACATGGTTCTGGTACTAAAGATCAAGAGTAGAGCTTTGTTCATGCCGTCCCACTAGGCTCCATATTCTGCTCCTTCTCCTTATATGTTAGGACATTTAATACATAAAAAATACTCAGGAGTCTTCATCTCATATGAAGTTCTATAATATAGTAATAGGTTCTATATAGCAAGAAAATTTCTGAATTCTGTCCCTTGTTCCTGGGAGTCAAATTCTAAGCCCATGGCATTTCCTAAGTGATAAAATAATAATAATCCTTATTATTCATATTTGACTTCTTGGACCACATTTAATAGCTTATGCTGGTGAAATCATTTAAGATGACAGATCGTTTTAAAAAAGGCCATCTATGTTATTCAATGATTGAATTTTAGAGCCTTTGATATCTTTCTAACCTTTTGGCAGAAAAGGTCATAAAAGAAAGACTTCAATCAGTCATAGCTTAATCAAGTTCCAGTGGAAACCTGTGGATCTTGAAGCATGGGTGAGTCTCCCAGCCTGGCAATATTCAGTATGTTACATATTAATGTGGGAGTGGTGTATGCATGTAAACCATTGCACTTCTGCATTCCCCTGCATGCATCTTATTGTGAGTGGGTCCAATGTATGTCGTTTCCTTATACTAAACCTGTATCCCTAGCAAACATGTTTCTAAGTTCTGAGAGTCAATCCAGAAGATCAACCCCAGTAGTTAGTGGTAATGGCAGCTGATGAGTAGGAAAAGTCACCGAACAATGCCTCCATGTGTCAGAGTTGCTGGCTGTGAGGGCAGCAGGACAACTGATTCTGTCTTTGACTTCTGAAGTTTGGTCCAATTTCAGTTCATTGGTCTCCGTAGTTATTGTCGATTCATTGTATTAACTTTTAAAAATTGAAATTTAATTTTATTTTTTTAAATTTTAAAACTCTCATAAACTTTAAGAAGAAATAAACCCTAAGACAATGTTTAGTAGACTAGCCGTGTGTCTCTGAGAATATCCAATCAAAAACTGTGAGTTATCTCTTTAGGTGAATGAGTCAATTGTTAGATTCAGATTTCTTTAGAAGTTAGTTGAGATTGAAAAAAAAGAATTCACTTTAAACTCAATTCAGTTTATGGATTTATATGCTAAGACCTAAATCAAGAGCTAAATATAGGTCATTACCAGTTTGGGTATAGAAAGATTTCACCTATAACAACTGGGAGAAAATCAAAATTAAACATTTTAAAATGAACTGGAAATATTATTCTTGAGAATAATAAATTGCAATAAATCAATCAATTATGTTGCTATCTACTCAAATGCATTTAAAATCCTACATCTGACACATATAAAATGATCAATGAATAGTAACTGTGATTCTATTTAGATATTTTTCATATATGTATTTATTTTAAGAGAATGACAAAATCCCAACTAGTCATCCCTCATCACTAAATGAAACCTCCACTGCAATGGATGAGGTACATGGAATTGAGTTTTTGGGCAAAGGGGCCCCATGGAAACACTGAAACAGCCCAGGCTATTGACAAATCTATTGGTTGCTCCCCACAAACTGACAGTAAATCCCCATTGCTGAACACAAGACTTATATAGGTATTGGACATAGAAAAGTCAAGCTGGTGCCTCCCTAGAGCCTCCAGCATTACTGAAAACTGTTCACAGTACTTGATGCTACTCTTCACATTACCAGGAAGGAAAGGTAAATGCAAATCCAGCCACAGACAATTCAGTCTACAAAGGTGATCTGACTGTACAAGGCGCTGGTTTTAATAGTGGCACAAAAGCTGTTGGAGTAACCACCCACCATCTGATGTGACTTAAGGCCCAGTTCATGAGAAGGTATCCATACCTGACAATGCTCCAGAAAAGGAGGCAGAAAGATTATAAGAGCCAATAGGAATGAAAGACAGCAAGAAAATAGGTCTTCTAGATAAAGCAGGACAGACTCACATAAGAACTTACAGAAACTGTGGCAGCATGCACAGGAGATGCACAGATTTACACCAGAAGGGGTAACAAAGTGAGTGGGGAAGTAGACACAAGTTCCATCCCTAACCCAGAAGCTATTGCCAATTGATAGCCACTTGCAAGAAAAACTTAGTCTTCTCCAAGGGAGTTTCACTGGGTCTACGAACCATAGTAAGGGCAGACCCCATATCCAGCAGTAGCTTGTCAACACAAACAACTCCATGGGACTTTGGAGAGAGATTTTTCTCATATGGATCTGTCTAGGCAGTTTTTAACCTTACATACAGTTCTCTTGCTTACTATGGTTTCCAATTTTATATCTTATGAAATTTCTATGTGTGTTAGTGTGTGTGTGTGGCAGAGAGAGCAAGAGAATGTGTGCGTGTTTGTATATGTGTTTCTTATGCCTTTTCTTTGACTCTTGTTTTTTTCTGTTTATCTGTTTTGTCCTATTCTATTTTTAGTTGTCTGTTTATTAAGAGAGAAAAAGGTGTGTAGTTTTGAGTGGGTTGGAACAATGTGGGATGGAAGCAGGGACTAGGATATAACGTATGGGAAAATATATTTTTGGTGTGGGATAATTGTCTGTATTCTGTCAATCACGTTTTAAATAAATGCTAATTGGCCAGGTAGGAGGTATAGGAGGGTCAACCAGACAGGAAGTAGAGGTGGGGCGATGAGAACAGAAGAATGCTAGGAAGAAGGAAGCCCATTGCTCCCACTCCTGCCCAGACCACCGAAGAAGCAGGATGTGACCTGCCTCGCTGAAAAAGGTACCTAGCCATGTGGCTAACATAGATAAGAATAATGGGTTAATATAAGTTATAAGAGCTAATACAAAGCCTGAGCAAATGGGCCAATCAGTTTATAATTTTATGGAGACCTCTGTGTGATTTTCTTTGGGACCTAAATGGCTTGGAGACCAGGCAGGACACAAACCCCAACAAGCAGCCCAGTCCTCATGTTACATATTTTCATAATGATTAAACTATCAAATTAAAAATTAATTATTGTAACAAATACTACTTTAAGTAAAATCATAAGAGACTTTATAGAATGTTAGTGTTCATAACTTCTTTCAGTTGTATACCACTCTTTGTATTTAGTCGGAAATACATTTCAGCAGCATATTGAGGATTTTGGGTAAAATAAGTGAAATCCCAAGGACACAAGTTGTAAGTACTAACAAGCTCATCCCACCCCATGCTACTTCTAAACTTTGACAGAAAGAAAAGAAAGAAAGAAATGAAAAAAGATAGCAAGAAAAGAAGGAAGATTTTATTTCTTCAAAATAAAAGTACAGTTCTAAAATAACAACTAGATCAAAATTTGATTATTTCTTTTAACCTTCTACAATGTCATGAACCAAATGTTCATGAACATCCCTCTTCTACTACTTAGTGAGTTTATCCTCTCTTGTGTCTTCATTTTCTATAGCCACATTGTATGTCAATGAACCCTAAACACATTTTATAAAATCTTGTCTGTGTTACCTTTGACTTCTAGTGTAGTGCCATATTGTGTTTCAAAATACATGTTAATTTAATTGCGTCAACTTTTACAAGCCCCGATCATCTTCTCCCACTTCTTGACACACTATGCCTACTACACGTTCTGTTCCACAACACTGCATTGCTGTGTGGCTGCCTTTTGAGTAATTTCAGTGATCAAAACCAATTCTTTCATCTGTTCACTGTGACAACCATGTTTCTGACAAGCTGATTCTATCCCCACCTATAAAAAGGTAACTATATGTAGTAGCTTAATACATCTGAACACCTCAGCTAGACTTTTTAATTATATTGTATATCTCAGTAGGGCAACATATTCTGAAGTTGTACTAAAGTATTCCCTCTGAAATAGACTGTATATTAAATTAAACTGCAAGATAAAACATCTTTGGCTGATGCATCTGCCAAGGACGTGACTAATTACTTATCAAATACTGAAAGTATTTTGAATTATTTTCCTCTTATTTTTTTATAATCTGGTGCATACAGTCCATAGATGTAAGCAGTTTCTATTAAAGAATACACTATCAAGCAATACATGAACAAGTGTTGCATCTTAACTAGCAATATTCACACAGTATTAGATCAAGTCTATGGATGAACAAACAAACCAAAGATGATCTGTTTTAAAACATCAAGACAGGAAATGTAGCAGTCTCATAATGTGAGCTTTGAGGGAGATGCTATCAAGCCATACAATCCTCCCCCACTCACATTCCTCTGCTGCTATGGAAAAACACATTGGTGCAGCAGCAAAGGCCCGAGATTCCTAAAGTTAGTCCAGAGTCTCACCCACTTATTATCTAGAATTTCAGGTAGATCACTGGCAAATTTTAAAAGGTACCTTCCTGGAACAGCAAAACACCCTGTCAACAGAGTACTCCAACTGTGATCCATCACACTGGACCAGAGCCCGAGGGTTTTCAAATGGCTTAAGATCGACACCAATCATAAAAGGTAGGAAGAATTTAGATGAACAATTGAAGGGCAAGCGTTCTGTCTGAAAGAAGAAGTAATAGAGAAGACTCAGAACAGAGAGCAGGGTGGACTACCCGACTCAGTTCAGGCTCTAAGGGAAAGTCCTGGGACATGACACCCGAAAGTTGCAGTTTATAGACTGAGTATATAGAAGTGTTAATTATTATCTGGTTATTATTTTCTCCCTATAGGGTCTCCCTATGGGACCCACTCTCAAGACCCCTTGTGTTAGTCTCCCAGATGTGCAGCATCATGCCCAGGCTTGATTTGCATTTTGGAAGCCACCTTCTGAGTTTTCATTCAAGCTTTTCATTTGTTACTAAGGCTTTAATATTACTATGCAATACATTCGGTTCATCCTCTATACAGTGATTAACACGTGTAGAGTCAATATTTGAGAGGAAACATGTCTGTACAAAATGTGTATCATCTTTCTCCTTGTAATTAGTCCCCAATCGGCTCAGTACAACAAACATGTATGCTGTATCTATATTGTATTCCACACTGTGACAAATGTAGGGGTGATTTGCAAAATGTAGAAGAGGCTATGAATAAGTTCTTTGCAAACACTATATTTCTTTATAACTTGAGCATTTATCCATTTTTTGCATTTGGGAGGCCCTGGAGGCATCCCTTATGAATACCCACGGACTACTCTATTTTAAAACACATCTCAGTTGTAGGGGGTAGAGATGAGATGTACTGGGAAGAAGAGAAGTGGGCATAGTAAAAATTTAAAACATTTCAATAATGTGGCTTGGCAAGTATTACAACAAGAAAAATAAAAATTGGAAAAATGGGATATTCTGAACCTTGTGGTACTTACTACTTAATGGAACGTTGGCTGAAAACAGTCAAATAAATATTTCATTTCATCCAGCATCACTTAAAACGTAGGTAAGACCCAGGCCCTTCTGAGACAATTGCCATGGCAGTATGGGGTAAGCATAATGGGCTTCAAGCCGCATAAAGTTTAAGCTAATATTCCTGGGCTGAGACAGTTACCTCGTCTTCTTCCCTGAAATAGTGCCTTATATGATTCCCATAGGCAAAATAATCTCGGTGGGTTTTGAAAACCAGTGTAAATAAGTGCAAGTTCGCGTTAAAGCTCCAGCTACATATTAAAGCCAAATCAACACCCTTTACTAATGGAGATGTTCAGAAAAGATAAAACAGCTCAAAGCCCTGTGCTGGGTTTGTGCTGCTATTTCATGTCAAGGCAATTACAGTGATAGTATTAGGAAGATCAGGGTGGGAGCGGTGTTGTCATATGGGGAAGGGAAAGCAAGCCTTTAAGCAATCATGTAGAGCATGCAGAACATCTTAAAGCTGGGGAAGGAACAAAGCTCCGCGCTGTCGGAATATTGATCTGCTCCAGAAGGTGCGGGGAGCTGCACTGTGGTGATTGCCTTCCCCGCTGGGTTTAGAGAGGCCTGAAAGAATACAGTATTGATCTGGCCTCACTCCTGAGACGCAACTTACAGATAAGCCCTGACTGGAGGCCACCAACCTTGAGAGCAAACTGTTGCAAAGAAGCCTCGTTTGCCACACATCCAACATCAGAGCTAATGCCATGGGGAATGATGAGAACAGACTTCCAGCTCTGCTCAGAGGGGCTGTCTCTGTCCCTCCACTCCCAGGTAAATTACAGGTGTTTCAGAACCCTTGGGAGGCTGTATTTTATCACAGAGGGAAGATGTGTACTAGTGAAACATTATTCGCTTACTTGAAGCCATTCAAAGCCTCATTTGCTTTGTATATTGCCCCCTCAGAGAATGTTATCATGTTATCTCTTTGTGAATAAGGATGTTAGAATATGCAGATGTCCCAGTAAACCTAGGCACATTCGAAGACATCAGGGCAAGGGGAATGTGTGTGTGTGTGTGTGTGTGTGTGTGTGTGTGTGTGTGTAGGGTGAGTGTGTGTAGGTTCATAGTACAGTTATATGTGTGCTTTGTACACACATGTAAGTACTGGCATACCTAAGGACAGATACTCAGAGGCAGGAGGATGCTGTCAAATACTGAAACAGGCTCTCTCACTGAAACTTGCCATTTCCGCTGGTCAGTGAGCTCCAGGAATCCAGCTCTCTCTGCCTCCAACTATGGGGTTACAGGTCCTCTTGTTTGTGTAGTAGGTGCCGCTACCTCTCCACTGAGCCATCTCCTCATCCTAAAGGGAAGTTCTCAAAGACAAACACGAGAACAATCACCTCAGACCTTTAAGACAATAACCTTTGACCAGGGCTATTAAAAATGAGAGTTGTGTGTCACACAAAATGAGGTGTGCACATCTTCGTAGGACTAATAATGTCGGGTTCACAAAGTAGACTCTGGATTCAACATACAAGTAGCAACGCCACTCAGAAAATGATCGGTTTTCATAGCTAGTGAGATGCCAGCAGGAAGTGAGGAAGCTTTACCATCTACTATTCAGCTAATAAAAGTCTGTGAATCAGGGCTGCAAGGATGGTTCAGCGGCTAAGAGTAGGTACCATTGCTCCTGAGGACCAGTGTTCTTAGCACACACACCAAGTGCCTCACAGCCTCCTGTAACTCCAGCCTCTATCCTCCAAGGCACCTGCACACAAAAGCACATACCCACATAGGCTTACACACTTACACACATAGTTAAACTACATCTCTCAAATGAAATAAACCAATGTTATAAGTTTTTTTTTTTTTTCAGAAAAAAAAGGAAGCCTTTGATTTTTTTCCTTTCAGAGCTCTGGGTATGAGTCATGTATCCCGCTGTCTTTGCATTTGATCCAACTTTATTTCCAACATGGAAATAAAAGCATCCTCCCCCCACAGTTCTCCCTCCCATGCTACTGTGCTGCCTGTTCATGGTTTCCTGATGGAAATGACTGTAACCACAGAGTGTTGCACGGTTTTGACATCTAGCCACAAGTTAAAATGAGCCAGATGTAACGAAGAAGCTGGAAAACTGGGTTATTAGTGTGAAGTTTAAACTCCAGAAGGAAAAACAAAACAAAACAATGCAAAAACAACAACAACAAAATATTTGGAGCTGGTTTTTAGAGCATGGTGACTTTTTTGTACCATGATCAAGATATCTCATTTTCAAAGAAAGGTTTAAAGCTTCCCCATTACTCCTCTGAGAGCCCAATAATTCCGCCATCGTCCTAACACTCCTGGGAATGGCAATACGACCTGGTTCCTTTAATTGTGTTTGAAATGCAGCCCTAGGCTGGTGGAGATGTCTCAGCAGGTAAAGGTGCTTGCGGGCAAAACTTAGGAAGAGATTGATGCCTGGGACCCATGTGGTGAAAGGAGAGGAGCAGAACTGACACCTGCACATTGTCTTCTCACCTCTGCGTATGTGTTGTGGCATGTCCACACATACACACACACACACACACACACACACACACACACACGAGACTGACAGAGAGAAAGAGAGAGAGAGACCCAGACATACAGAGAAAAAGGGAGAGAAAAACATACACTTACACACTAATAAACCAATATAGTACTTCTTAAAACTAACCTCAAATAAATGCAGTGAATTCCTAAGTTCCAGGTAGCAAGAAATTATGAGTCAACTGTAAATAGCAATATTGCAGCTGTACTGTTATTTGTTCATCTGCAAATCATTCCAATTTAATTCGTTGTAGCTGTGACATCATAGTTTCATCCATTTTTAATTCTTACTGCATAAACAGAAATTTCCATCTTATTATGGAGCCATGGTTTTGTATGCATCAATTAAAAATTGTCCATATAGACTGGTTAGATGTCCCACATTCCGGGTATTTCTCTCTAAAGTAAGCAAAGAAGTAGAGCAAAGTTTCCACACCACTTACATGTCTCATGGACTGTGGATTTCTCTAACAATAGCATCTTATTGTTGTCAAAATGCTTTTCTCTCTTGCATTGTCTGTGCATTACCTGCTTCAGCTGTGGTCCAGGGCCCCAGAGGTGGGTGTGCATATTCATCCCTGCTACACTTGATCTACCGCTGTTTGACCACTGACCGACTTTTCCCAAGCAAATGGAGAATCCCCAGGAGAACTTACAAACTGGACAAAGGGACTGCAGAGGTAGCTTGATTTCACCACAGCCATTTCATCTTTCTTAGCAGAAATCCCTTGGGCTGGCCCTGGAGTATATAAACTTGCCTTTGCTCACAAAGCTCAAATAGAAGGCTTCCCTTTCAAAATTTAACTCATCTCTCAGAAACATGCCAAGGAAATGTGGCCTGCAGTTATGCAACCTGAAATGCAAGATATTGGATCCTTCACCCAAGGTTAATTGTTAACCTTTTAAAACTTCAAGGAGGTTTATTTGGAGCGGAGGCACAATTGTGAGATCCAATAAAAATAATACTCTATGTATATTTTCCACGAGAAAAAGTTTACATAAATATTGTTTATTTCTGTTATAAACACACCTTCAGCTAGCCTTGCACCTCCTGTGTAACAAACAGTAGGCAAAGGTCATTAAGATCATTGATTTTCTAAGATTTGTCCATAATTGAGATGCTATAGGAGCTGCCTTCTTTTCAAAAGGACACGATTGTCAAAAATAGCATTTTGTGACAGAGATTAGGAACCTTAAAAGTTAGAAATGTAGACCAACTTAAAAGTCCTTCTATGTAAAACAGGGAGCAAAGGCCTTATAAACAGAAATCCTGCACAGCAAGCATGCAGCCTACCCACACTCTGTGTTTGTGGGCACAATAATTCCCCTTGCGATAGAGCATCAATGTCCTTTGTTACATCTTTCTGCTTCTTTCTCTCTGCCTTCTCTGGTTTTGCTTTCTAAGAGAAGTCAAGGTGAAGGGCTTAATGCCTCTGAAGCTGGGGCAAAAAAAAAAAAACCCTCACCTTTCCAGGGGCCAGTAAAGAATACAAGGACACAGTTAAAACACAGCCACTGAAGTGAACAACCAGGATGCAACCAACAGGAGAATCCCTCCCTTCAGGTCCTCCCCACAGGGCTCCCTTTTGGTTCCAAGGCCAGGAAGGTCATCCCATCTCTATGGTATTCCCTTTCAAGTGCAGGGGCTGAACGCCAGCAAACACGTTCTGCATGACTGCTGGTGCACAGGCAAACTCCTCAGAGGGAGACCTCTGACCCAACAGAGGGGCAAAAACCAAAGCAGGGCTAAGGCACTTTATTTCAAGTGTGTGTGTGAGAGAGTGTGTGAGTGCATGCATGTGTGTGTATTACAAAGACGAAGACTTTCAAATCTAGAAACACCACACACAGAGATAGATAAGGCAGACGCAAAGTAGGAAATAAAATGAGAGAAATCCTCTCTTTGGTAATCTACAATGATGAAGATACAGAGAATACTGGTGACTCTGGACAGTTAGGATGTTCTATTTTAATTCAACGCCCTTGTTCTAAATAATGGCCTTTATACTATTATATATAATCTGCAAGATCTTCATATATTATGCTATATATTATATATAATAGGTAAGATCTTCCTTAAGGCACAGTCTTCATCAGCATTTGATATGTGAAAAATTGACCATAAACACTGCTAGTGAAGGCTGCTCTGCTGTCAGGGTTAGTTTCTCTCTGATGTGGGTGACAGGGCTGGGATCTTTAGTTCTGCTATTCATCCAGGGCTATTCATTGTTTGCTTGATGTGCAGGGCTGGTGACATTATCATGCCACATGGGTGCCACTAGCAAGCTCTTGAAGATGCCACAGCCTGTCAGAATCAAATGCTTTTGTTTGCTCCTCTCGTGGCTGCAATAGTGCTTCCTCACAGCTGCCTGTTGTGGATGAAGCTCCCTTCTGCTCTCCAATAGGTCGCAGGATGTCATGGAAGGTATCCCTGAGGCTAAGTATGGCACTCACGTGCTTTGGTTCCATTCCGTTTCTAAAGAAATGTCTCTAGGTCAGAGACGCTTAAAATTTTGCTGTGGAGCAATAAGTCCTGGGTTAGAACTTGAGCCACGGTGGCTCACTGTGTAGCTGGGTTTAGTCCAGAAAGTCATCACAGTGGGAACCCGGTAAAGCAGGTCCAAGTGTCATGCTTACATTTGGCAAATATTTCCTGAACTCTTACATTATTTCAGGCCCCAGAGATCCTTTTTCCCAGTGGGCTTAGTCCCGCTTTCATGGAGCCCACATTCCAGGCGGGAAAGCAATAGGGGACTGGTAATTCACATGAAAGAAAAGGGGTGCATACTGATAGAGCACTTAGAAGAAGAAAGGTAGGTGGGAGAATAGGGAGGGTTTGCTTCCTGAGGAAAGAAAATCAATGTAGAGTCAACTTACAGACCTGATTTTGCTAGTTCCTAATTAGGACAATCCCATATATAAAAAGTTTCACACGCAGTCCCTCAATTGTGACCCAGGACTGACTTATCTTCTGTTAATTCTCGCAACGCACTAGTTAGATTTGAAAACTTTCTTTCAATTAAATTTGGAAATCCCAGCAGGGATACATTCTTCGTAGCCTGTCTTATCAGGAATAGAATAAGGATTGTATTTTTACAACTATAATCAAACCTCACAAAAGGGCCCCAACTGATTGGAAAAGTCATACTTCAATCCTGTATCAAATTTATTTCTGACAATACTAATTCTAACCCTTTATGTCTTTGTAAATACTGTCCTTATAGAATGCTGTTAGTCTTAAAATTTTTGAGGGGTGAGTTTTAAGTATAAATTAGGTTCCTCTTTCTACAAAATTGGGAGTATTAACTTTTCATTTTATCAAGCTAACAGAAAACATCCAGTTTTTATTTTTATTGATATGGTTTAAGGTAGTTGCAGGTATTCAGTATGCTTCTGAAAGAGGAAAATAAGACTTAAAATGTGGAATGGGAAGATAAAGTATAAAAAGTTGAGTTGCCAACTTACGGCATATCAAAATGTCAGCTCAGCACCTTAAAGAGACTAAAGGGATTATTCAGCCCAATTTTCTCTGTGCTTAATGCCATATACTGGCTTAGAGTCAGGCTCCTCTGGAAGAAGGCTTAACTCTTTCTGTACAAAACGGCCTCTTCAAGCAATGAAGTTGCTGTTTCCCAGAATGAAGTTCCCACGAACGGAACTATTTCCCTCATCTTTGAAAGGACAAATGCGTGAGAATATAGCTTGCACTGTGAGGATTTCTTTCCTTCTGTGGCAAGAGCATGACCAAATCACATTTGCTGTCTGACTAGCAGACTACTCAGGAAAAGAGACTATTCCCAGCCTTGTCTCCGAAGCAGACACTGTCTTCACTCTTACTGCAGCTTCCGTAGGCCTGTTCTCGGTACGGGAAAGCTGCAGTGAGTCACTCTGAACCTCAGTTTCAGGAGAAATGGGCTTATTACAGAATTTTGGAAGGGTCCTAGGAGTAATAAAGTGCACCATCAGCATGATACGTGACTCTTCTCCACTATTCTCCCGATAGGTAGACTTGAACACTCTGGATCTCTCTTTATCTGTCAACTCCCCATGTCAGGATCAGCCCCACAGACTTGTTTGATGAATCGGAAATGAACTTAACCTTCTTGAGTTAATTTCATATTAAGGGATACAGAGAAAAACCTCAGTTATTTATCCACAGGGTTCCCTAGTAACATCATAATGAAACCACTCTTTTATTTATCTAACCATTTGAGCAATCATTACGACTTACAGATGAATCAAGGTGATGGAGGATTCAGCAATCAATAAAATAAAAGTTGTTTTATTTTAGTCATGAGTGTCCCACCATGTCCACTCTGAAAGTCATTTCTTTTGTGGAAATCATATCCTATCAAAGGATAAAATCAGGAAAACAACAACAAAAGTGAATGCTAAAAAGCAGAGAAAGGATAACACTGTGACAAACAGAATGTAGTTCAATTTATGAGCTAATCTCAAACGGTAAGAGGAGGTCTCACCTATTAAAGGTAAGCGAGCAAATGACTGACTGGAACAGGCCAGCTGAAGACATAGGTTTGAGGGTGAGGATCCTAGTCTCTGACACTTCAGATTGATACACAAATTTCTTCTCTACCATCGCTATCTTTGGTGGGAAGTTCTGTCCAGATCTTCATGTTGAAAGGTAGAACACCAGTCATGTAGCATCTACTGTGGAGGAGACTGATGAATAACATCTACTATGTTTGTCCTACGGGGCAAGGAAGAGATAGCCACTATGTGCAGACTACAGATCTGCAATCTATTTGCGACATCTCAATCAGGGGCATTGATCTAACTTGCCTAGCCTCACCTGATTAAGTGAATCACTCCCCCATGGGCTTTTGATCTATTTTTTTAAACCTGGACTATGCTTTTCCTTTCTTAGGGGAAAAGATAAGCTAGTAAATCGTTCTGTAGTAAAGAGTAAAAATCTAGTGTTGTAATAATGATTCAGTAGTTGTCTCATGAGCACAAAGAAGGTCTACTGTCCCAACGCCCCAGTTCTAAGCCCCACACTGGGATGTTTTCTATCTAGAGGTGTATTCATTTGATTTTGGAAGGACACCTCATATTGCCCAAGCTTTTAATGCCCAGTAGCTGCCAAGGTGTCAAGCATCTTCTTCTTTCTTTTCTTGCATTGCTGAAGACTTTGTGTAGAAGTCAAAGAAAGTTGTCTGCATAGAAAGCACCACGTGTGAAGTCAGACTCCATTCACTTCCAGCCACACGTTCTAGCACACAGTACAAAGCTGCAGTTTGACAGTGTCCATGCCTAACAAAAGGTTAATGGCTTAGCTTTTAAAAAATTTGAATGTGTTGGTTGGTAATTGGGATAAACATTCAAATTTGAGCATCAAATTTCTCATTAGTTTCACATCGATACCTGTGCTGCAACTATGGATCAGGGAACTGGGCTCCTGGCTGCCCAAGTGAGTTCATTAATCACTCTCCCCTAAGATGGCAGTGTAAGTAGACAGCTGTTGTATGCAGCTGACTTCAGGTCCAACTCCTCACATAAACACTGTGGGAAACTTCATGCATGAGTTGGCTGTTGGTTTACCAGGATACCTGACTTGCATTGACAGGTCCAGAAGCAACTGGACCTCAGGTCAGTGGCACATTTTAATATGTAAGTGGTCACTGTATGGTCACAGAAAGAGAGGTTTAAAGCCATTAAGGATACATTTCCATCCTTATCTGAGTTATCCCCAGGAAAGGAAAATACAAAGCTATGTTTTTCTGTTTTTCGGGTCCACACTACCTTAGATGAAAAGCCACAAACCTTATTCTGAAACCCATGACCCTTTCTTCTTGTCCAAATGTTATCATCTGGCCCTTTTACTCTTTCAGTGTTACTGAATAAAGATAGTTAACTTTATTTTTCATATTTTTGGATACACTTAGCTGGTTAGAGATCAAAATCCACATGCGGCTCTGATTCTCCATTATACAAAACAAGTTCTTATGTAATTGAAGCTTATCCTGTCTAAATATATTCAATCAGGAAATTTGAAACAGTCTTGATGGCCCCTATAATATTTCCCTTAGATGCTCCCTGATATGTCAATGGCTATAAGATCATCCACACAGCAATGACCTCAGATGTCAACCTTTTCCCATGCACTAGAACACTTAGTAGTAACATGAGAACCAGATTATCTTCCCTTAGGGAAAAATGGGGTAGGGAGGACAAAGAAGACAATAAAGGTAATCATGAACTCAAGAGCTATCTTTCTCTTGTAAGCAGACCCTCCAATCAGTCTACTCAAGAAAATAAAGTCACAGAATCCAAACAATGCTTCTGTAGGAGGCAGTGGAAGACTTCAGGAAACCCAAGGATTGCCAGGAATATTCATTTCCTGGACATGGGTGTTAGCCTTTTCATGTCATGGAAAAGTGAAGGAGAAGTTGAAAGTTCAAATCATGAAAACTTTCATCTCTCTCATTAATTTTCAACAGGAAGTAAACACAGGAAAAAGGAGAGAATGGAAATGCTTTCTAGACACATTGTGGGTCAATAATTCAAAGTGAACATTTGTCCTCTGTGTCAGGAGCATTCTGAGCTGAGCAATGCATTTCCAAATGAAAATGAAGCAATTCTAGGTCATTCACTCACTCATTCAGTATCCTTAACAGGTGATCACTGAGAAACTACCTTGGACCAGTACTGTCTTAGGCGTTTGATTACAGAACAACAACGCAGAAAGATGTCTGGCTTTCACGGTTCACACTCAGTGTGCAAAATGTAAGTTTTACCAAATTTCTAAAAATTAAAATACCAGTTGCTAAAAACTCCCACAAATGAAAATAAAATAGAATGGTATCAGAAACAGGAAGTTATTTAATGTTGTGTCATTGGACATATCATTGAGTGCAGAGGACATCTCAGTCTAAAAATACAAAACAAAGAACCAAAGTAGCAAGGGTTGGCAGAAGCAATGTCACTTGTTCATATTCCCAGCCTCTGGGGAGCAAGGGAGGGAGGAATGCTGAAAGGATGAAGCTATACAAGCCCAAATTAATCCTGGACTGCACAGTCCTTTGTCTCTAAATATACAACTCCAGCACAACACAGTGGGGACACAAGAAAGGGTGCCTCTCACATCAACACTTGTGTGACTGCAAACTTCTAATCTTTCCACTTCTCTCCATCCCACAGGATCATGGACAGTTCAGTCAGCTCTGAAATCAAGAAGACAGCAGGCAATATGTATAAAGCAAGAAGTGTAGAGGAACAAAGCCAGACAACATTTGTTTGTGTGTATGTGTTGTGTGCACGTGTGCACATGCGAGTGTGTTAAGTATGTATAAATTATATCATTGTAATTGGTATATTCACTCTTTGCTCTTTCAATGCCTGCCAGCCAGCTCCCAAATAAACACATGAAGACATATTATTACTTCTAAATGCCTGACCTTAATATGGCTTATTTCTAGCCAGCTTTTCTTATTTAAACTATCCTATCTACCTTTCTCCTCTGGGATTTTACATTTTTCTATTTCCGTATACCTTTTCTTTCCTTTTTATTCCATGTCTGGGTGTGTATCTGGATGGTTGACCTCCAGCATCCTCCTCTCCTCCTTTCTTCACTCCTCCCTGTTCTCATTCTATTTATTATCTCTGCCGGGCAACCCTGTCTATCCCTCTCCTGACTAGCTCTTAGCCAGTCAACTCTTTATTAGATCAAGCAGGTGTTTTAGGCAGGCAAAGTAACACAACTTCACAAAGTTAAACAAATGCAACGTAAAAGAATGCGACACATTTTTGCATCATTAAACAAATGCTCCACAGCACAAACAGATGTAACACATCTTCAATTAATATTTCACAACATATATGTATATATGTGTGTATATGTGTATATTTGTGTATATGTGTGTATCTGCTGGTACCAGTCCAAACTAGTTCTTTAAACATCCCCATTCTAAATAAATGTTCAGAATAAAGGGACAAACTTCAGTTGTTTATAACTCTATAAATCATCTTATAGATGATTCCCAAAAATTAAAATTCATTTATTTTTCCCATTATAGAAAGACTATGCTTTTTTGTTCATTGACCCTAATTTTCATAAACCAATATGAACTAATCATTAGTTAACATTACACAGACTTCATCATGGAGGCTACTGGAGCTATTTCTTTGTTTACAAGCTAAGACTGGGGTGTTATGTAAACAGGGATTAAAAGACATTAATTGATTGTGTATAAAAAGATAGCCATCTAGATTTGTAGACTTGGGCACTCTCCATCTAAGGAGTATATAAATGGTAATAGCTAATAAATATCTGGTAAGGTCCCTTAAGGCATTAAAACTTTCAATGGAAAACTTGATCTCTAAAATACTTTTAGTGTTTTCTAGACTCTAGACTCCTGAGATTATTTTACCCACTGCTATTGCAACTTCTTCTAGGGTTGATTGTTTCAACCCCTCTCATGAACTCATCAGAGACTTATGTGCCTATAAATATAGATGATTGAATAATAATTTAAGCACCAACACAAAAGTTGATAACCTTTAACTTTTAAGAGTCTTCAAGACTCAATGAAGTGAAATATTTTATTTTTTTCACTTTTTTCTTTTATGACTTTATCTACTTGTTTATATTATTGGTGGTTGAAACCCATCAGACAAAAATGTTATTGTTTTATGGCATATATGAAGGAAATTGCCAGGCAATAAATATTAACATAAAGAATATTAATAAGACTCAGATTTTGAAAAATGATTTTTAATATTACATCCATAAAAATGAGTTACATTGTATTTCTGGAATGTTCCTCCTTCTTCCAGCCTCTGCTGAAATTCCAAGTATGGATCCTATTTCTCCTTTGAATTTGAGTTATATTTCATGCCACTGGTTTCCAACTTCAAGACTCCACCTAGCATGAATTATACATATTTCATTGTGTTGAGTATAACAATAATATAGAATGATTTGTATAAATGAACATGGCAAAAAAAATCAGTACACAACCATAAATCATCCCTGAACAAAATCTTAACTTTGAATTCTGTAAAATACAGTCTTTATCATGTTATAATTTCTGACAGCTCTCTCGTAAACATGAGAATATTGAGCTATAATAAATAATAGATACTTCACATTGGGAGCTAAAAGAAATCCAAAACACATCTAGTCTAACTCCTCTTTTTTAAAGATGTGAAGAAATCCAGATGCTGAAAATAACCATTACAGGCTTTGCTTTCAGTCACAGCTGCTTGAGGGTGGAGTCAAGGTCTTCAGACAGCTTTAGAAAGACAGTGGGGGGAACATTCATCGGGTAACAGTGTGAGATTACTTTAGTCTAATCATACAGCCTTATTTGGGAGTCAGTAAAATGTCACAGAATTTATAGTGCCGCCTTAATAAAATTCCCTGTAAACAGAAACTGCTCATTTATTCCCAGCTACCCAGACCCAAACACAGAAACTATATTAATTCCAAAACTGTTTGGCCTATTAGCTCAGGCTTCTTGTTAAATAACTATTACATCTTAAATGAACCTACTTCTATTATTTTATATTTTAACATGAGGTTCATAGTTTGTTACCTCTTGCTTCTTGGGCAGCTACATGGCATCTCCCTGACTCCGCCTACTCTCTCACTATATCCCTTCCAGCCTGGATATTTTCTGCCCTGCCATAGACCAAAGTGGCGTTATTCATTAACCAATAAAAACAACACATATACAGAAGGACATCTCACACCAACTACCACTGACAGAAAGATCTTATGGGTGTCTATATTTCCCCAGAATACATATGTTGAAATCCTTATTCTCAGTGTGACCACATTTGAAGATGAGGTCTCTAAGAAGAAACAATGATTAATGTTAAATTAGGTCACAAGGATAAGACCCTGGTGCAAAGGGGATTATTGTCCCTGTGAGAAGAGATCTCAGAGTACCCTGCTCTACTTCCCCTCCTCCATTCTTTCACTGCACACACAGCCCCCTGTTAGATGACACCATCTACAAATCACGCACAGGGGCCTCACAAGGAAATACCCCTTTCCAGTTTCTTGGCCTTAGATTCCCTATATTCTGGGTTGTGAGAAATGCTTTCTGTCATTAAGCTACCCCTGTGAAACATTTAGCTATGGCAACCCACATAGGCTCATATCCTTAACAGTTCAAGTGATATTCACCTAAATCTCCAGTGTTTGTTTGAAGAACTAGCTTACTAATTTATTTTCCTAAGTAAAAGAAAAGAGAACCTGTGAAACATGCCTACTCTCTGATATGGGCTGGGGCATATGATTAGCCAAAATATTATATATAGCATGTATTCTAACATTACTACTGTCATAATAAATATTATGATGAAGGTATTCATATACATTGGATTATTATTATTATTATTATTATTATTATTATTATTATTATTATTGAGCAATTTTTGAAATGTGACTTGCTGGATGAAAGTATGCACTTTAAAATGTTTAAAGAGGGAGGTTTTCACAGAAAAGTTAAGTGAATATATATTAGCCTTCAAGAATTAGCTGTGCTAATTGGTTGTCATGTTGATGGTTAAAAGGTCTGTTCAATGTTTACCTGCTCCCTAGAGATCTCTTTCTTGCACTTAAAGATTTCGCCTTAGATTGTGATTCCCAAAGAAGTATATGACCTGCAGGTTCACAGTCTCTACTAATCAGTTCTTCCAAGGCCACATAATTAATCCATGGCCAGTCTAAGAATCTTAGAAAACCACTGCTTCAAAATGAAAAATCGAAATGGTCTTTGACTGTTGCCCAGTGGATGAGCTCCTACCCAGCATAAAGTAGGTTCCAGGACTGAGTGCCTGGCAACCTGGGAAAAGTAGATTCCAAAGAGTTAGCTGGGGCTTTTAAAGCCCATGTTGAGGATGTTCTGCTAACTGAAAATATTATCTCCCCAAGATGTGTAATAACTGATAAAAAGGAAGTCCTTTGAAGCATGAATATAGGCAGGATTTGTACATGAAATGACCAGAACAAGGGATTCTAGATGGGCCTTCAGATAAAGCCTTATTTTTTGTCCTTTTTCATTTCTTCATATCCAAAATCTATTCCATATACATACATATATATATATGTGTGTGTGTGTGTGTGTGTGTGTGTGTGTGTGTGTGTGTATGTGTACACATGGAATCCAAAACCACCAGTTTCCTACAAGATCCAATTATTATCATCCTCAGCCACCCTCCCATATGACACTTAAAAAACACCCTTCAATCTCAGTCAATACCCCCTGACAAGATAAAAATTGGCTATTTTACATCATTTCATATCAGAAATTCTTCAAAATGACTGACACAGTTAAGCCTCCCAGGAAATGAACAGTTTGGAAGATTTGGCTAAGAAACCTAGCCACTCACGAAAGTCTCTCTGGCATGTAGCTGCTGAGGGAATTTGTGAACTGAAAAGATGGGCTTTGCATGCCTTCACATTGACCTGACTCCAGCTGAGGCTTGGGAGTTGAAAAGCACAGGGTTTGATTCCAGGTATCTACCTCCTATAGAGCGCTGGAAACAGGAGACTTGGAGGATGAGCTATGATCTAGAAGAATAAAGAGATGTGGTTATTTCAGGAGGAAATCCTCCTGTAATGAGGTTTAAAGCCAGGGTGTGAAATAATGCTTCTGCCCTAGGAATACCCTCTCCCCACTGCTGATCCCTTAACAAACTATGAAAAGTTAAATTTAAAAAGGGGAGAAAGTATATCATAGAGATAGACTGATCCCCTAATTCCTTAGAGGACCGAATAACCTTTCCTCTTGATATAGGAACCAAGCATTGATCTGTCACACTGTTTGTTCTAGTAGAGTTCCCAGAGGCACATTCAGTTTGAAACGTTAAGGCTAGTTCATTAGGCGTCCCTGGCTTGTTTCTCCGACAGAATCAAGATAACACTGTGGTTAGTTAATGGCTTTCTCTTGTTTCCCCCAGAGCCTGCCTGTCTGAAGCCTGCAGGCCCAGAAGCTTCTTCCTCCCTTCTCTTTGCTATTAGTCACAGCTGGTGAGGCTCACAGGAGCCCAGCCTGTTTGAAAACAGTCAGATCATGAAAACATTTGAGTCTTTCTGCTGCAAGCAACAAACTTGGACAGGGCTGCCACCAGGAGATGGAGGGAAAGGGGGGGTAGGGAAAGAATGCTCCAGGAAGGGAAGTGGGGAGGGAAGAAGGAAGGAAAGAAGGGAGAGGGGGAAATAGAATACTACTTCTTTAGGGAAAAAATATAAAAGATCTCTAGGAAAGCTGGGGTAGGCACCCTTGATGGGAAAGTAGACAGATTTTAAGTGTTAAAACAAGCCATGGTCTTGAGGACCAATGCTTCCTGCCCACTGTGCATAGTGTCTCCCTTGATTCTAGTCCTACGTGTATATAGAAAAAGGCTAATGAGGAATAGCTGTGTCTAGTAGTCAAACTTTGTCTACGGTATTTCTTCAAGACTAGGTCACCCCCTCTTTCTCGCGTAACATTTTATAGACCCTGTCAGAAATGGGAGAGAGAGAGAAAATGAAAACTTAAGAATTATAGATGAAGTCTAATTTGAAAGTCCATGTCATAGTCATGCCTACCATTTCAGAGCAGAGGTACTAAAGAGAGGACATGTTTCCTCCCAAGAATGGCTCCTGTCCTAATACACAAGTGCCTTGGTTGTTTAATATAGCCTTCCTCCCCAAAGCAACTCTAGAAACACAGATCTATTTAGCTCCAGTGACTGGTAGTGCCTTCTGATCCTCTAACAGTGGCTGGATGGCTGGCTAATGGGCTGCTGGACAGAAGAGATACTTACACAACAGATGATAATGATGACATTACAAGGGACAAATCACTTTGCGGTGTCTCTTTTCACTCGTCAGTGAATGCTAAGGTGGCATTGGGTTTATGAGTCCAATAAGCATGTGTACTTTGATGTCAAGTTTAAACACAAGCTGGAAAGGTCTCATTTCTCTCTCTCTGCCTGTTGTCAGGATTAATACTGTGTTGGGAAATCACAGAGGACAGCTTTACCGGGGATCAGGCTAAGCCCACAAGGTTGATGAGGTTCTCAAGTCACTTCTTTCTGGGCAGTATGAAAGTGGCTCCACACCTGGCTTAGATTTTTTCAGATAATGGCCCTGCTCCTTAAATGGTTTGAGATAGTTCTGTTCCTCCTGAATATGGAGCAGTCTAAATTACTCAATGGAGATGACAAGGACTGGACTATTTACACAATTCTATATTTGAGCCTCATTAAAACACAGAAAACAGGGCTAAGGCAACCTTTCCTTTGCGTTTCTCTCCTCTCTTCTCCTCTCCTCTCCTCTCCTCTCCTCTCCTTTCCTTTCCTTTCCCAGAGGAACAATGTGTGCAATGTTTCTAATAGTTAAGACCAAAGCAGTTGTGTTTCAGGCCTGCATTCCCAACTTAACTTTTTAAACAGAAGATACTGAAGATCAAGCAAAAAGATAAGATTTGAGATCCATTGTAACATGACCAACTTTTACATTATAGCACAAGTCACACAACATAAAAGTGGTCACTAATAGTCGACTATGTTATTTTATGTGGACTATTGAAAGGATGTGGATACTTGAAGCATGATTAAATGAAGCACAATTAATAAAAGCTCAGAGAGAGAAACTGGGGTTCAACCTGAAGATCTGAAAACAAAACAGCCAGTCACTGATTTTTACCCAGACCTCAGTTTAAATGGCCTCCAGGAATCCTACCTCCCTGAATCTCAGAATGAAACTGTGTGTCAGAGAGCTATCTCCCCCACCCCATTTTATATTCCTCTCTAGGGCTGAGATTAAAGGTGTGTGTCACTGTGGCTACTGGGATTTAAGGTGTGTGTTATCGGGGCTACTGAGATTAAAGGTGTGTGTTACTATCACCTGGTCTCTAAGGCCTGTTTTACTCTCAGATTTTCAGGCAATCTTTATTTATTAAACACAATTGAAATGCCACTCAAGTTACTATGTTTTTATAAAATTGCTGGTATTTTTCATATCAAACTTATTATCAAAGTTATTTAATCAGTCATGTAGAAACAACTATGTCATTAAATAAAGTCAAGTCATACCCAGGAAAAGATTTTATTTAGACTGATAATTTATAGGCTTTTGTTTAATATTTGATGTAGTGTATGAGCTTACTGTCTGGTATTAGAAACTCATTCTGAAAGTAAATGATTCTAGGAGTGTATATAAAGTTGCACTAAAGTTGTCCATTTATTCATCAGGCATCAAACATCGGTTGCATTATGTAATGCAACTCATTTTCAGTACTTTTCTTCCAGACAATTTCCTGGTTCTGATTGTTTCATCTTGGCCTTTCTCTGGGGTATCCTGTTTTCTACATCATCTATGTAAAGATTGTCCATGGCCTTGGCCACATGTCTCCTATCCATATTCTGCTTCTCAGTGAAAAGAAGGCCATGTTTATTCACAAAAGGATATCAGATTCTACTTCAGCTTGCCTTCAGTGATCATGCATTGTATACATGGCAATTTATTTTCTCGTTACTGTAGGAAATACAAAGATAAAATAGTCCCAATTATACTAAACACACTTTTCTAACTCTATTTACAGTGCTGTACACAGACGAACTCATTGAATCTTCAATGGAGCCTTAGAAGGAGGGTGGAAGGGCTGTCATTATGAGCATTGTAAAGAATACAAAATGGAAAGATAGAGTGTTTGGGATATAGTCTAGTAGCAT
This sequence comes from Dicrostonyx torquatus, assembly GCA_028555095.1. Classification (NCBI taxonomy): domain Eukaryota; kingdom Metazoa; phylum Chordata; class Mammalia; order Rodentia; family Cricetidae; genus Dicrostonyx; species Dicrostonyx torquatus. The sequence continues at coordinate 2,847,249 of JAQHUG010000073.1, forward strand.
ACATATAACAAACAGATAAAGAGAAATACATCCAGCAGTATGCATGAGTCACAGGCAGATCAACATGAAATGTCAGCTTAGGGGAAGCATTTATGCAACTCGAGTAACTGTGTCTCTGAAAGGACAGTGAAAGGGAAGTTAGTCTTGGGTTTAGGAGATCAGGAGATAAATATGAGAAAAAGCAAAAATTGAGTTATTGATGAGCTTTCCCAGAATGAGACAACAAGGATGAGTGATCCATACTTAACACCTTTCAGGCTCTGGAGAGGTAGGACAGGACACAAACACATGTTACAACAAGAGTGATCTGGGATACTCTGGGTTGAAGGATGTAGGAGGGTCCATCTTTATTTCTGTTGCTTTCATTGGTTAAATAAAGACTCTGCCTGGATTGTAAGATAGGTCAGCCCTTAGGTGGGCAGAGTAGACAGAACGGAAGTTCTGAGAAGAAAGGAAGTGGGTCAGTCGCCATGAGGCTCCCGCCACAGATGGATGCAGGTTAGACTTTTCCAGTAAGTCACCACCTCGTGGTGACATACAGACTTTTATAATGGGTTAGTTTATGATGTGAGGGCTAGCCAAGAAGAGGCTAGTGATAATGGGCCAGGCAGAATTTAAATGAATCCAGTTTGTGTGTGATTTGTGTATTCCAGGTATAGCCATGTGGACATGCGGCCATGTGGCGGGGAGCCAGGCAGGACACAGCCTGCTGCTCCCTCCATTTACAACAGAAGGACATGGAAAGGGATGTCAGAAAAAAGTGTAGAGAGTATGTTACACATGACCTTACCATGACTAGAAAAGTTTTACCTGATTACTTTATGCTGCAAGTGTCTACTGCATGAAGTAGTATGCAGTATGTAGAAAAAACACATGATAGAATTGCATTTTAGTAATAATGGTTAGACCCCAAGATATCTTCAAGGGAGTAACAGAGGGCATTTGAGGTTCTTAAAAATAATTCAGAGAAGCTCTCTCTCTGTCTCTCTCTATCTCTTTCTCTCTCTCTCTCTCTCTCGTGTATATTTGTGTATACATGCATGCACTGACTCTCAAAAGAGAAGGTTATTCTAAAGTCACTATAGAAAGAGCACATGCATTAGAAGTGAAGTTAGAAAAGAGGAGGGTGGATGGTGAGGCCAGGGTTTGTAAACTGGATGGCTGTCAGGAAGTGTTTCCTCTGAACTGAAACAGCCTTTCTGGAGGGAGAGGAAAGAAGGCTCATGAGAATAAAGACAAAGAAGTGAATAAAACCCACAAGGCTCAGGGAGTTCGCGAGACTAGAGGATTCACAATGTACCCGCCCCAGGTTATAGACATGATTGATTTCTAGGGAGATTCTCCGCAATAGGCTGGCAAATTGTGTAGGAAATAGCATGGATGCTGTTTTCAGGAGCTGCCAGTCAAGTCTAGTAATGCAGCATCCTAGATCACCCCCTCTGTATGTGAACTCTCACCCAGATTCCAGTAAAGAATTCTGGTACACTGATTGACTCATTAAGATAGACCTGGATAGAACTGTGTTTCTCGTCCTTCTTTTGTGGCCTATACAGGATAAATAGACACTTGTTCATGTTTCCCCAGGGAAATGGATATATAGAATAATGGTGAAAATTATGACATTGAGTTTAAATATCATACTACCTAGTTAATATTCTACTTGAAAAGATACATTTGAATTCAAACTTAACTTCTGGGATCTATAAAATATCTAATGGGAACAGTACATCAGACACTATGAATATGAATTTGTGCTCAAGAGAAAATTCAGATTAAAAATGCAATTCTTTTTTAAAAAGAATAATATCAGGTTCTGATATTATTAACATCTCACACAACTATTGTACTTTTGAGAAAATTAAGGAACAAAGACTAGCTTTTGATTAATAGCATTTTTTGTTTCAAGATCTTCTCCTAAAAACTGAATTACATTTAGTAACTTGGGCTTCTCTTGGCTGATTCAGTGTTTCAGATTTCCCTTAGTTTTAAGAGTTTGGGAGGAATACTGCTCATAAATTTTCTAGAAAGCCACTCCACTGAAGTTCATCTGTTTTCTCTTAATTAAACAGGGTTCATATAACATTGGGAAAATCCCACAGTAAAGAAAAGTAAAGTGTCCTTTTCTCTACTTCTTATCAAGGAACATGAGGCTCCTGACTGGGAAGGATCATTTGCTAGAAACCACCTGACCATTCCCCAAGAATGTTATTCCCCATGGTTATTTTCTCTGCTCTTCAAAGAGAAGACATTGTGTAATTTGTCTCTCAGGAGTCAAGAGTTGTGCTTCCTTCCCTGGAGAGAGTAGTATTCCCATTAAAGAGCTGGACTTCTACTGCACATAATGTTTATTTTACCCAATTATTAATTTAAATATTCACTCAGCTATTTCTATCTATTATGAGCTTTGGGATAATCAATAACTTAAATTATAAATCAATACTTTAAATCATAATTTAAATTTGGAATAATCTATATTTTAAATGATAATCCATTTTTAGCTAACTGTTTTGGTTAGGTCATTAGGAAACCCACCCATGGGCTTCCTTTGACATGTCTCATCATGATGGAGGAGTGTTTGTTAGGCTGGTTGGTTGGGTTGGGTCAGGTTAGCTTCTCAGCATCCTTTCTTTCTGACACTATAAGGTGCTTCATGTTCATTTCAGTACTTCTTATACTTAGCCTATAACCAACCATTTCTCTAAAGTTCCGTGGGTCTTGTCACTAGAGAATGTTTTCAGAAGCCTATATCTGAACACTTAGTATGAAAGCTACTTTTTATTGTCATCTTCAATGGATTAAGAGAGACTGAAGAACTTAATAAAGGACACCTGTTATATGTATGCCAGGGTATTTTGAGATATAATTAGATCAAGAAGGCTCTGACCTAATGAATTTTTTTCCACTGAAGAAGTAAAATTAAATAGACTATTATAGCTGTGAGGCTAAGTCATAAGAGTATGCCTTCGAAGAGTGTATCTCAGCATCTCCCTAATACTCCCTTTTGCATCCCGGATGCTATGAGGTGAACAGCTTTCTTCTAGGTTGCCCTTATTCTAGGGTGTTTGCAATGAGGCAAGTCAAATGTGGAAAGAAATCCTTTGACTAATATTTATTAATCAAAATAATCTTTCCCCTTTTCAAACTATGTTTTTAGGATAATTACCTCATGCCAAAAATGAAGGTAGTATGCAAGATGTGACTATTAATCTTTATTTTTATGACATTCTTTTTTATTAGATTTAAAAAAGATACCAATCCAAATTCCCACTCCCCCCCTCCTCCCATTCCCCCCCACACACACTCCCACCCCAACCCCTCTAGTCCTAAGAGAGGGTAAAGCACTTTGCTTTGTGGAAGGTCCAAGGCCCTTCCTACTACATCTAGACTGAGCAAGGTATATATTCAAAGAGAATAAAATCCCCAAAAGCAAGTACATGCAGTAGAGATAAATCCCAGTGCCACTACTAGTGTCCCCTCAGTCTGCCCCAGTCAACCATGTTCAGTGGGACTAGTTTGGTCCTATGCTTTTTCTTTCCCAGTCCAGCTGGAGTTGGTGAGTTCCCATTAGCCCAGGTAAACTCTTTCAGTGGATGAACCCTTCATGGTCTTGACCTCTTTGCTCATATTTTTATTCCTTCTACTCTTCAACTCGACCTTGGGAGCTCAGTCCAGTGCTCTGATGTGGGTCTATGTCTTTATTTCCATCTGTTGTTGTACAAAGGTTCTATGGTGATATTTCAGATAATCATCAGTCTGACAACTGGGCTAGGCCAGATCAAGCACCCTTTCATTTTCCTGTATTGCTTGGGGTCTTAGCTGGAGTCATTTTTGTAGATTCCTGGAAATTTTTCTAGAGCCAGCTTTCTTGCTAACCCCATAATGACTCCCTCAATCAAGATATCTCTTTCCTTGTTCTCATATCTGTCCTTCCTCCATCTTGACTATCCTATTCCCTCATGTTTTCCTCAACCCTCCCTTTTTCCCCTCCTCTTTTCCTTCTCCCCTTCCTCCTACTGTCCACACCCATGCTCTCAATTTTGTCAGGCTATCTTGTCTGTTTCCAATTTTTAGGTGGGTCTACATATGTTTTTCTTTATGTTCCCCTTATTACTTAGCTTCTTTAGGATCATTAATTATAGGCTAAATGTCCTTTGTTTATAGCTAGTATCCACTTATGAGTGAGAACATACCATATTCATTTTTTAGGGTCTGGGTTACCTCACTCAGGATAGTGTTTTCTAATTCCATCCATTTGCATACAAAATTCAAGATGTCATTCATTTTTACCACTGTGTAGTACTCTAATGTGAAAATGTGCCACACTTTTATTTATCCATTCTTCAGTTGAGGTACATTTAGGTTGTTTCCAGGTTCTGGCTATAACAAATAATGCTGCTATGAACATAGGTGAAAAAATATTTTTTTTGTAGTATAATTGAGCTTTTTTTTTTTTACTAAATAGCACACCTGAAAGCTCAAGAACAAAAAGAAGCAAATCACCTAGGAGGAGTAGAAGATAGGAAATAATCAAATTGAGGGCTGAAATCAACAAAATAGAAACAAAGAAATCAATGCAAAGAATCAATGAAACAAAAAGCTGATTCTTTGAGAAAATCAACAAGATTAACAAACCCTTATCCAAACTAATCAAAAGGCAGAGAGAGAACATCCAAATTAACAAAATCAGAAATGAAAAGGGGGACATAACAACAGACACTGAGGAAATTCAGAAACTCATTAGATATTACCACAAAAAACTGTACTCCACAAAACTGGAAAATGTAAAAGAAATGGACAATTTTTAAATAGATAACATATATCAAAATTAAATCAAGACCAGTTGAGCATTTTAAATAGACCTATAAGATGCAAGGAAATAGAAGTTTTCATCAAAAACCTCCCAACCAAAAAAAGCTCAGGGCCAGATGATTTTAGTACAGAATTTTACCAGAATGTCCAAGAAGAGCTAATACCTATACTCCCAAAAGTATTCCACATAATAGAAACAGAAGGGGCATTGTCAAACTCTTTTTATGAGGCTAGAGTTATGCTGATATCAAAACCACACAAACACTCACCAAGAAAGAGAATTACAGACCAATCTCACTCATAAACATGGACTATTACCCTTTAAATGGTATTATTTTTATATTCTCTGAGGCAATAAGAAATTATATATCTATATCTATATACATACATATATACATATGTAAATATGCATGTGTTATACAAGCATATTTATAAGTGCATATTTATAATGTTTCATATGCAGTCATTTGCATTTATATTAAGTAAATGTGAGTTCATGTGGTATCTCAAAATGCTAACCCATTGGGAAGTGAATTATTCAGTCTCTTCCCTTTGCTCCCCTTTAAATTCCCAGTGCAGTAAGAAATCTGGCTGCTATCATTTCTGCTCATTTACATTCTTGTTCACTTTCAGTAGTCATGACTAAGGGTATCAGGATTGTTAGCCGAGGTCAGAAAGTCTTCTTGACTAGAATATAATCCTAATACGCAGTTTACTTTCTTTTTGGTTTTACAGACTTATGTCTAAACGCACTTAGGCCACCATCTGACTATAAAAAACTGGGCATCTGAGCTGGCTACTCACATATAATATTCATTGTGGTCTTTGAGATCTATTTATCTCATTTTCCCTTTTCTATTCTTTATCAACTGTAGTAAAGAGGCCACTTGTTGTTTCCTGGCTGCTTAGCCCCAAAATAATCACAGAGAAACTGTATTATTTAAATCACTGCTTGGTCCATTAGCTCTAGCTTCTAATTGGCTAACTCTTGCATCTTAATTTAACCCATCTCCATTAATCTGTGCATCACTATGAGGTTGTGGCCTACTAGCAAAGTTTCAACAAGTCTGTCTCCAGCAGTGGCTCCATGGCTTCTCCCTGACTCTGCCTCCTTTCTCCCAGCGTTCAGCTTAGTTTTCCCCACCTATCCCTGTTTCCCTATAGCTCTGTGATAGGCCCAAAGCAGTTCCTTTATTTATCAATGGTCATAATAACATACAGAGGGAAACCCAAATCACCTCCCTTTTTCTGTTTAAATAAAAAGGAAGGTTTTAACTTTAACATAGTAAAATTACATAAAATAGTTATCATGCAAGAATTAGTTATATCTATTTTATCTTTTATCATAACTAAGGAAAACTATATTATTACAATTTAATCTCCAACTCCATCAAAGACTCCAGAAAAATACATTATTACCTAAGTAAATAGAAAGTGCATTGTAAGAAATTTCTAAAACTCTAGACAGAGATATCTCAATGTCTGGACAGTCACCCAAAGTTCTTCTGCACCATTGGGACATATTAGCTTAGCTTATTTCTATTAATCTGCGTATCACAATGTGGCTGTGCTTTACTGACTAAAGTTCTGGCCTCTGTCTCAGGAGAGGCTACATGGCTTCTCTCTGACTCCACCATTTTTTGTTCCAGCATTATATTTAGTTTTCTCCACCTAGCTCTGTTCCTCTATAGCTCTGCTATAGGCCAAAGCCATTCCTTTATTTATCAATGGTAATAACAGCATACAGAGGGGAATCACACATCAATCAACCAAACGTACTTATTCAAATTCCAAGGGCCAACTTTCCCTTCCAATGGGTAAAATAGTCAATGATATATCATTTAGTTGCTTATTTTTATTTGCCACCACTTAACTTTGTCATAAGTCTGTATTTATGACATAGAAGAAGAAATCTCTATTAGTGTTAGGAATGACTTACTGAGCACCAGCATATGAATAAAAGAAGGTAAAGTGAGTTTTAAATTCTTGAATAGCTATGTAGGATAAACATGGAGTGATGAAAGAATATTTGCAAAGTTACATAGAAGAAAATGTATAACTGAGAAAAAGCTCATTTACAAATTATAGAAGACAAATAATGTGCAGTGTTGAGTAGAAACTGCCAAGGAAAGGTGTGGTTAACTTGGTGAATCACAGGAGCTTTTGGTAGCAGGACAAACACAGGACATTCACTGTCCTTTTCTCTGTTGCAGATTCCATTCAGAGGCAGAAAAGAAGAGACAGTGTCAGAGGTTCTGGCTGCAAAGAAACCTTGGGCTCACCATCAATGAACTGTATAACCCCAACATACCGCTCCATTGAGCATCAGTTGCTGTGCCATAAGGTGTTCTTTTAGGCCAGCCTTCCCCTCAGGGATTACTATAAAGTACACATTCTGATGAATGGGTAAGGAAAGAATAGAAAAATATGTTTCAATTTTGTAGTCCTGAATAAATATATAACTAATAGTGCTAGAGAAACAGGAATGTAGAGAAATTAGGAGAAAAAAAATGTGGGGGAGACTGTAAATCACCAATACCACTTTCAAGGAATTGATCTGAGTACATGTTACATAATGGACTGGCCACACACCAGTCCATCCCCTGTTTCTTGATCTAGTGTGTCAAAACAGGAGGCTTAGGCACTTTGTTTCATCTCACTTGAGTTTAATCTTAGTACGTATCTATTTTAATCTATATTAAATTTCTGTTTGCTGTTTATATACACCAATCCCAGATTACAAAATATTAACCAGAGGGACAAATGCTTCCAATTGCTTCCTTTTAGGCCTTTCATGCCTGGCAGAGTAGTTTCAATTTCACTGACAGTGATGAATGAGTAGACAGAGAAATAAATGAATGAATGTAACTAAGTGAAGGTGAGAATTAAATGTTTAGTCTGGGAGTTTGGCCATAATGTTTCAAATCACAGCGAAAGATATCAGGATTCACTTGCCTTCGTCAATCACATGGGATTTAAAGCTTTTGGGAATGTGGATATACAGAACCAAGATGAAGAGCTATCGGAAGGAAAATATAGAGAAACTTGCCCAGGACCATGAAACATCTGGAGAAGACTCATGTTTGAGCACAGTTACCCATTACAGAAGTATTTTTTTCCTGTTCTGCCTCTCCCAAGGGAAAGTGATCCTTACCCTGCTTTCTGGTTCCATCTCCCAGCCTCCAATACAATCTCTATCACCTGTGTACTCTACAGTCCCATGAACAAAATCTGAGGCATCTTGATGTTGGTATGTTAGTGACAGAGGGCTCCTTTTAGAATTTAAAGTACAGATGTCTCTATTTGTGTAGGGACAAAATGTATTCATCAAAATAATATATTCAGCCTCAGATCTTTTTATCACTGAGAAAAAAATCATTATCTGCTTGTCTAGTCTCAGTGGGTAGTTAACTATCTACACTTGACTGTAAAACACCTGTTTCCAAAATACTAAGAACCAAGGGAATCTTTGATTCAATTTAACTAGAAACTTCTCTTCACTATTTTAATATCAATGCTGAGCCCTGGTTAAGATCTCAAAGAATACTCCTAAAAATAAAGTGGAATCAGATTGATGGCTCCTCTGCAGGAGGCACAGAATCAGATCTCCATCTCAGAATGCTTCAAGAAGACCCCCACAACACAAACACAGCTGTCAAGAAACCATGGGTATAAGCCTCTCTTTTTTCTTGAGGGGACAAGTCACTAACTGTGTCATTTTCGCCCACAGAATCTGTGATCAGGAGTTTTAGGTGATGGGAAGTCATGACAAAAGTAAGGAAGCAAAAAATTGTGGGTGTTCAATCAGCTTAGATTCGTTCTCCAGGCTTTATGGTTTAATCAATGTTGAAACTTGGCCAGAAATGGGAGGCAAAGCAGAGTGTCTTTTTCTAGTAACTATGCTTTCTGAAGCTCTAAGTACATATAAATAGTTCCTATTTTTTCTGAGCAAGAGATCTTATGATTGAAATTAGCATCCATAAGCCTTTTGACTGCAGCAGGCCCTTAGAGAGGGCTTCGAATCCAGCCATCCGACCCGGAGGGTAAGTGGGTCCCAGCCCAGCCTCCTAGGAGTCTGGCCCCAGAGAGGACTAAGGACACCCTCCAAACCCCAAAACTTTCTGGCCACTAAGGGAGCTTCCCCACCTATTGGCTTTTCTGCTTAGCACACCCCAGCTTACATCCAAGCATCCCTCTTCATCAGTGGTGTGGTCCTAGGTTCCCAAAAGAAACTCAACAAGCTTCCAGGCTGAGGCCCTGAAGAAAAAGGGGAAGTGTACAAAGCCACAGGGCTTTGTGTGGTGCAAGGAGCAGAGAAGCCCACCCATCTGGACCATAGGAGTTCTGCAGGTTCTTGGGCCAGCGAGGGCCCCTGATCCAGATCCATCCAGACTGAGCAAGTGGCCCCTATCTAGTACAAATTGATCCAATAGGAGGGGAAAAGATGGGCAGGCACCAATCCAGAAGTTCCTCCAACAACCCAAAAATCAACATGACAATACCAGAATCCAGCGATTACACAACAAGAAGACCTGAGCAACCTAATCCCAAAGAATTAGAAGAAATCGACTTTAAACATATCTTTATGAAAGTGATAGAGACCATTAAAGACGAGGTGAAAATCTCCTTTAAATAAAGGGATGAGAAGACTAACAAAAAGTTAGAAGAAATGAATAAATACCTCAAAGATACACTAGAAGGCCAAGAAAAAGCAATCAAACAGGTGAAGGAAACATTTCAAGACCTGAAAACTGAAATGGAGGCAATGAAGAAAACACAAACCAAGAGATGGCTGGATATTGAAAAGCTGGATAAACCAACAGGAACTGCAGAGACACGTATAACCAACAGAATACAAGAGATGAAAGAAAGAATCTCAGACACTGTAGATACGATAGAGAAAATAAACTCACTGATTGAAGAAAACAACAAATCCAACAAATTCGTAGCAAAAAACATCCAGGAAATCTAGGACACCATGAAAAGACCAAATCTAAGACTAATAGGGATAGATGAAGGAAAGGAATTACAGTTCAAAGGCGCATAAAATATATTCAACAAAATTATAGAAGAAAACTTTTCCAACCTAAAGGAGGACATTCCTATGAAGGTTCAAGAAGCATACAGAACACTGAATAGGCTGGATCAAAAAAAAAAAATCCCGTCGCCATATAATAATCAAATCACAAAACATAGAGAACAAAGAAAGAATATTAAGAGC
>JAQHUG010000073.1:2869625-2881423 GCA_028555095.1 Dicrostonyx torquatus
AAAAAAGAGGGGGAAGTGGTGTGGGATATGTGTCTGTATTCTGTCAATCATGTATATATCAGTGTATAGCTTAATCAGTGTATAACTTAATGTAGACCCTCTGTGTGATTTTCTTTGGGGCCTGCCGGCTGTGGGGTACTGGGCGGAACAGTAACCCCAACGAGCAGGCCCCTCATGATACACATATAGTGACTCACAACCATCTGTAATGAGATCTGGTATTCTCTTCTGGTGTGCAGGCATACAGGTAGGAAAAACATTGTATACATATTAATAAAGGAATTTTAAAAAGAAACAGTTGCAGTTTCCTTATAGCACTGGTTTCAAGGTGATGGTTAAGTGCTGCTATACATTGTTCTTAATGGTTTCTGAACTTGATTCAATGACTGACTCAGATATGCTGTAACTGCCCAGCAGTTTAAAGGATGTCTTCAATGTTTGACCAACTCACATTGCCACTTATTGCAAGCAATGAAGAAGTCTGACTGAGACAAACAGATGTAGGTATTATTTCTTGATACTCGTGGCATTGAGGAGATACAAATGGGATAGGCTCTCCTTTGAATTCTGAGTATTTCATTTGAAACAGCATAAAATGTAATTGCTTAAAGAGAAAAAAAATTAAAAATCGTATACAAAAAATTTATTGAATTGTCCTAGGTCACAAATGTTCAAAACTATTTTTCTTAGCTAAAGAAATTGCTTAATAGTTTTCATGTGCCCTAAAGTAGGCTTTGTCAGTGTTATAAATCTACCATGGAGAAGCTAGCCAAAAGCTAGAATCAGTGTTTACAAAGATACTTGTTTTAAGTGGTTAAGAAATAAATAAACAAAAATTCTTCACTTTGCTTCAACATAACAGAAGAAATACCTGAGAGAAAGAAAAATTAACTTTGAATCAACTTCGCAGTGTTTTCTTTTCAGAGCAATAGCCCTAGCTGTTGATAACAATGTGATAAAACCCATAGGTGTTGTGTTATCAACATTCTGAATAGGAATCACAATTATTGTAGTCTAGTGTAACCTCATCATTATCTGCTACCCTCTATTTTTCAGTGGTATTTCCTATACTCTAAGGACCTCCAGAAACCTGTAACTCACCGACAAGTAGAATCTATAACCCTTTTCTCATAGCTGCTTCAACCTTGACCAGTTGCGTAATGTTAAGGAACTGCTTGAACATGGGTCACTAGCATTGTACCCTCTGCCTTGTTCATAGGAAATTTCCTCCTGAAACACAGTGGCTGCCCTGTGAGGAATCCCAGATTGTCCCTGCTCTGTACTGGACACCATGTTAATTTCCATGGTATCGATTGAGATTATGGCAATAAAACAAACCAGTAACTGTGTTTATTTTATTTATTATTGATTGATTGATTGATCATTCCACTGTAAATTTGCACTGAGGACTGTTGTGAGTCCTTACTCTACTGTCCCTCAGTCCAATGCTCCTTTTCTCTACAATATTCTGACTTCACTTTTAAAAGTTTCTTAAAATCATTATATTCAGTGCTGTCTACCCATGTTGACATGTCTTAAACCTTGGAACAAAACCAGAGCCTCTCGACCCTCCTTAACAGAATGCTGGCTGGCCTCATTTTGTTCAGGCAGTCACAGCTTGCTGTGAATTCATACATTAGCAATAATATGTCAAGAAGGCATTGTTTTGGCCCAGTCCTTTCTGACCTTTGGGTCCTACAATTTTTCTGCTCATGCTCTGTGATAATCTTGGAGCCTTGTGGAGGAAAGGGGTATGATGTGATACAGATATTTTCTTTGTGGCCGAGCACTCCACTGACACGTATTCTCTATATTTGGTCAGTTATGGATTTCTTAATTAATCACCACCCACTGTACATAGAACCTTTGCTGGTGAGGTCTACTAGCTGCACTAGAGTTAATTAGAGGACAATTGATGCTATGTGCAATCAATAAGATGATGAAATAGGTTCTTTCTTGGGTACTGGGAGCGTCCTTGACCAGCTTTGCAGTCATTTTGGCATCCATTTCTTCCTGTGGAGGAGTGTGTAAGTCTAATCAGAAAGTAGTTGTTTACCCTCATAGCTTTCATGCCATTATTGCACCGGGTCAGAAGCATTGGTTTTGTAACTCCTGTGGTTCACAGCTTGGTAATGAAGGCTGTTGATGAACTGCATCTCCAGCAGCCTTCACATACTTTCTCCTTGCCATGGAGTATCCTGAGTCTTTTTTTTTTTTTTTTTTTTAGAAATATAAGATTGTTAGCTAGAAATCCAGAAAGGCCTTGATCCCATGTGAAGCTCAGGGCAACTACTACTTGTACTTCAAAAAATAAATATAAATAAATAAATAAATGGGAAAAGATTGTTGAATGAGAATTTTCATTAAATTAAACACACACCTTGATTAATTTTCTATTGTAATATTAGTATTGTATTTTGTATAGTACAAAGAAGGGTTGGTGGGAATAGCTTACTAAGGAAGACAAAATGAGTCCCCAGTGAGCATCAACATTTGAAAGAACAGTAGTAATGTACCTAAAGGTTCTTGTTTGTAACCACCAAGCTAAGTGACAGGGATATAGAAGAATTCACAGATGTGTGATGCAATCACTATTTCTCTAAACCTGGAATGCAAATATAAAATGTTCAAAGACTATTTTTTTCTGTGAGTAATCTGGAAGCCCCTGATGGATATTGGTGAAATAAGATCATTATTATTTCTCAGTGTTCAAATTATTCACAGATTTTGCTTCACACCTGAACACTTTTATGGTGAGAGTTCATGTAAGAATGCCCAATTTTGTTCCCATTTTTACTACTTAAATTTTTGGTATAGTTTCACAGAAATGAAGGGAAACTTTGGGGAGAATCCTCCTTTGAATGCCAGGAATCGTTCCTACTACAGTTGATTTCCCAGATGAGGTGAATGTGCTGGAAGGTGAATGGCCGTGGTATGGAAAAGTGCCCCCACTTAACACGGTTCACCACCTGCCAGCCTTTCCACATCAGCTGAGTCCATGATGAGATGGATCATGACAAGCTCATGTAGAGGGAAGAAGTACACTCAGGAGGCAGAGAGGTGCATCTTCCCCTCTTGAGACTCTCTCTCTCTTCCCCTCTTCCTCTTAGTCAGTGCCACGGGGGCAAAACACAACTTCTGTTCTTGTTTTTATCAGAGAAACCAAGGCTAATCCTATAACTATACTACAGCACAGAAAGTCCAGTCTATTTTTGGATCTCAACAAATCCATAAGCAGTAACTGGCTACTCTTCCAAATAGTACATAACCAGAAGGCTCTGATTTGTGTTTGAAGGGGTTCTTCTGTTGAATTTTACCACTTAATATAAAAAGATAGGTCATTTTTTTTCTCTGCTGTTACCATTTATTAATTTTTTGGCCTTCCCTTTGTTAAAGACAAATGTTCTTCTTAAATCTTTTTAAAATGCTACTAACATTTATCTTTCAGCCCAATCTAAATATAGATACAAACAAAAATATTAAATTAGAGATACTTATGAGTATACAGAACCAGAAAACAGATATAACATACTGTAACAATGGTTCAAATATGTTTTATATTTAAGAAGAGCTGCTAAATGTCACTAGATCCTAAGAGGCTCTTTGATAGGTGAGTAATTAAGCAAGATTTTCAGCATCGGTTATTAGTTTTAAATACCAAAAGTAATAAATAAAGGGGTTGAGATATTGGCTTAATTCGTAAAGCATTAGTCATGCAAGCATGAATACCTGAGGTCAGATCCACAGCATTTATAAAAAGTCCTGAAAGCCAAATTTTGTTTGGCCATTTGGATCAGTAACATCAGTGTTGAGGGTAGGGGAAGAGACAGATAGGAGGGGCCCTGCAGCTCTCTAGCCAAGTGAGCTCCAGGCTTAATATTGATCTTTTCTCAAAAAGTTAGGAGGAAAGAAATAGAGGAAGACACTCAACATCAAGATATGGTCTACACACACACACACACACACACACACACACACACACACACACACACACATGTGCAGGCATATATACCACACATACATATATACCCACACAGAAATAATAAATAACAATATTTTAAAATCTGAAAATAGTCAATGCTAAGTGAGGTTCAATGGTAAGAATATCAATCGATACCAAAGGATGCTCTAGCAAAAGGACACTTGTTCAACTGTCTTCATAGTGGCTTTATTTGTAATAGCCAGAAACTGCAAATAACCTAGAACAATTCAACTGAAAAATGGATAAATCCACTCAACTAAAGAATGGGTAAAGAAAAAAATGTGGTGCATTTACACAATGGAATATTACTCATTGGTTGAAAACAATGACATCATGAAATCTTCAAGCAAATAGTTGGAACTAGAAATGATCATCTACGGTGAGATAACCCACACCCAAAAAGACAAACATTTTATGTACTTACATATAGATGGATATTGCATGTAAGGTGAAATATCACCACAGTACGATCTAAAGACCTAATGAAAACAAGTAACAAGGAAGGTTAAAGGGTGAATACATAAATCTCACTGTGAAGAAAAATTAAATAGAGATCACAAGTGGTCAGGGTAGAGATCTGGATAGGGAGTGTATATGAAAAGAGGAAGGATCTGGTTGGGGGAGGATGGAGAAGATAGTCCTAAGAATGACAACGTGGATGAGCTAGACACCAAGGGCTATAGAAATTCAGAGGAATCTATGAGGGTGACACTAACTAAGACTCTTAGCAGAGGGGGGCATGGAACCTAACCAGCCATCTCCTGTAACCAGCCAAGACTTCCAGTGGAAGGGTTGCCATCCTAACCCAGCCACATAACCTCTAATCTACAATTTGCTCTGCCTATAAGATATACTGAAACAGAGGACACAGAAATGATCAGCGTGGCCAACCAGTGTTTAGTTCAGCTTGAGACTCATACTATGAGGGACAGCCAACCCCTAACAATTCCTGGAAGGCCAAGATCTAGAGGTTGCCAATCCAGAGGCTTAGGATAGAACCAACTTTGACAGACAAGAAAGAAGAAAATATCAGTGAAGTGATTCCTAATTGTATTCTGCTATATTCATAAATCATTGCCTAGCCCAAATGTCACCAGACATTCACCCAACAACTGATGAAAACAGATGCAGAGACCCAGAGCCAAACATAAGGCAAACTTCTGGAAATCCTGTGGAAGAGGGGGAGGAAGGATTATGGAATCTAGAGGGGCCTAGGACACCATGAGTAAAAGCACGGTGTCACCTGATATGGCCTCATGGGAGCTCGTAGAGACTGATCCGCCAAGCAGAGAACTTGCATGGGACTGACCTGGGCCCTTTGAACTTGTAGTGTATGACTTGGTCTTCTTATAGCACTTCTGGCAGAGAAAGCTTGGGCTGTCCCTGACCCTTTTCCTTGTTTTGGGGATCCTTTCCTCCACTTGAGTTGCCTCTCCAGCCTTAATAGGAGAGAAGTTGCCTCGTCCTGCCGCAGCTTGATATACCATGGTGAGTTGATATCCATAGAAAGAAGGCCTGTACTTTTCTGAAGGGAAGGGAGAAGGGATGGATGGGGAGGGAAGAGAGTGGGGAAGAGATTGGGAGAAGAACAGGGAGAGAGGGGAAGCTGTCATCTGGCTGGGAAAAATTAATTGATTAATTAATAAAAAACAGGGTCAAATAAAAATTTAAAAATCAACCAGTAGGCATGCTTTTCTATGTATTTAAATATGTACATGTCTACATACTGACAATGGCAAATTTCCTATGGCTCTCTCAGAGTCCAGAGGAGGACATGGTCTAGAACTCAGTTGTCTCCTTGAATGGTGACTATCTGTACAACAACAACAGCAACAAGACAGAATAGACTCCAGGATTCTTTCTAGAATGCTTAGGTGAGAAGGAAACAGGCAAAAATACACAGAAAGTCCAAATCCTACCCCTTCCTTCCTTTGCTTTGAATTTAATCATATATATTCTTTAATTTTAAAGAGGAATTTTCTAAGCACTTGGGGGTGTGTGAAGTCTATGAAATATTTGATTATTTGCCAGAAGTAATCCTGGAGAACTCATCTGCATCCAGGACATCATAGGACACCCCCAATAGTCTCTAAAGTGGCTAAGTAAAAATCCACTTTCGTCATGTTTAAGTAAGGCCAATACGCACTCATCCAGAAGTTTGTGACTGCTATAAAGAAAACAATGGCAAAGAAAGAACTCCCATTTCTGTCAAGAAAACCCAACACTCCCAGACATGTGGAACTCATCGCCGGCATTCTCTGATCCTTTCCACAGCTCTCTTTCTTTGCTTCTCTCACACATTATACTTCATGTTGCTTGTGCAGCCTTCCTACTTAGCAAGCTTCCACCAAGGATAAAATCGGTTTTGAGTGAGTCTTAAATGTTTAACATTACAAAAGTATGTGGGGCACATGCCCCTGTTCTGTTAAATGTCCTTTCCTGGAAATCTGAACGATGTATATTCCCTCGCCTAAAGGTACTACTGACAAGCAGTGATTACACAAATGTACACCCCACTGAACAAATGAGATTATTGGGTTTACTTGCAGAATCATGGATGACGCAAAAGCAGAATCACTAGAAAAATTTTACCTAGTATCTAGTCAGGTGCTATGACTACTGCCACTTTCTTCTGTGGTATTAGGACTATGCCTTCCAACATAGACTGAAGAATTGGATCTTTCTTGGTACCATCTTGGTCTTCTCTACCAGTTTGGGACCACTAAGACAGCCATTCTTAGGGACTGATCAGATATCAGGTCCTTTGCCACTCAATTGTTAGACAAACATTGTTGAGCTACTCAGAATTCATTGAGTAATCTAATCTCATTAATTTGTCTTGCAGTGTATAGTCATTCTATCATTTAGAGTCATTCTGCTATTTTAGAGAATCCTGAATAATACTCAGGGAATAGTTAATAATCAAATGAAACTTTAGGCCCAAGGTGATGATAGACCTAGGTTACTATGCAATCTTCTGCATTTTATACTCATGGCTTGGGATTTACATCAGAAAACTATCTATCTGTAAAATAATATTGGCAAGCTGAAAGGCTACAGATTGAACTTCATTATTGGAAATTTTAAGCAGAAAATGTAAAAATGTGTCCATCTCAAATGATGTACTTAGTCTGTTAGCTCTGAAACACTTCTCTGTTTTGGATATTAGAATTTCTACTGGCCCAACACTAAACTTCTTGTACCTTGTAGATTGTTTTGCCTCCAATAAGGCTCCGTTCAGACTGGAAGGGAGGACCTGGCACCCCCACAACCCTTGTTCTATCCTTCAAGGTGAGAACTATACTAAGTCAATTATATTTGATTCTTTACTGGAGATGGCCAAACTGTCAATTTATAGTCTGTGTTGCTTTCCTTAAAAGTTAGGAAATCCATCAACCATGATTTTAATAAGCTTTGTTTAGCATTTAATTAAGAAAGCGTGGATTCATTTTTTGATTCAATCTGTTATTGATAAAATTGTTAAAGTACTTTTAAGAATTGAACTACACAGATATATATGAGACTTGTTTTCTAGCATATTGAATAGATTGTTAATTTACTTCTCTGAATATTAATGGTTAGTACTCTGCTAACATGGATATTAGACAATATTAAAATTTTATATATTATATGATACTTTAAGAAAAAATTTTTCATTTTACTGTGTAAGAGTTTCATAAATATTGTGATTATATATTTCATTATATTAATGAAGAAAATGAATCCTCCTAAGCATGACACATTGGACAAACTTGCATGATCAGCTATGCAGAAGTATCTTTGGCATGCTCCTTTCTTCCCCTACCTAGAAATCACACCAAGATGTAGTCCTCAAGACATGCCCACCACAAGATGGTCCTTTGTAAGGTTCACTGGCTTATTGTCTCCCTCATTTTGTTAACTGATTCACTGATAGATCTGATCTCTATCCACAAGGTTAGCATAACCCCAATCCAATAAATCATAACCAGTGAATCTATGAATTGTGTGATTTTTACCTACTTAAGGATCTCTGCATTGTTGATAGATAAAATTTGAAGTCATTTTCTAATTGATTTTCAAGTTATCATGCAGAGTAATCAGATTCCTTTCAATACCATCATCCAAGCTTTGTTGTAATTCAGTACCCTCTCTTATGCCCCTCCCCTACGATACATCTTCCTCTTAACAGGCCTTTTCCTTGTCCATGTTTTCCCCTTCTACTTCCATGTTATGTATATCCCATTACTCTCCATCCTTATGATCAGATCACCTTGTCCCTTTCATAGACCCCTTTCTAATTTCATCTCACATATGTGTATTTCTTCATGTTTGTTTGCATGCATACATAAACACAAACACAAACATGCACCCACACACTCACACAAAACACTTATATATAAATTCAAATCCAGGTTGTGGATATTATAAAATCATGATATTTGTCTTTCTGAGCCTGAAATATTTCACTTCAGAAATTGACTTCATGTTCTATTTTTGTTGATGACATAATGATTTTTTTGTTATATAGGAATAAAACTCTACTGTGTACATATACCACATTTTCTTTTAGAATTAATGTTAGGAAATCTAGATTGTCCCCATTTTTAGATATTGTGAATAATGCATCAATGGACATGTATGTATTTGTGTCATGTTTAGAGCAAGGAGTAATAAAGCTAAATCACATGGTATGTCTATTTAATGTTGTTTGAGTGAAGTCTATATTGATTCCCATGGTGGACACATTGATCTATATTTCAACCAATGTTGTGGAACACATTGTCTTAACTAATTTTAGTGATAAATTTTAAATTAAACATTTTTCCTGCTATTGAAATCTAGTTTATGCTAAATACCTGCTCTATATACACAGTAATGCCAGTAAGTCAGTAGGGAGTCAATAGTTTTGGTGTGGCATTAGCATTGTGGGGATGGATTCAGATCTGAGTACCCTTGCTACTTCTTATTTGGGACATCCATGATGATCTACATAGGGACAACAACACATACATATCATAAAAGATTACCGATGATTTATATTTCTGCAAAATAAAAAGCACAGAGAAATGATGGATGAAAAGAGGAAGAAAAAGAGAGAAATAAAAAGAGTGAAAGAAAATGAATGAAGAATGAAGAGGCAAAGAAAATAACAAAAGAAAATCTGTTGTCAAGATGGTTCCTTTAATGTCAAGAGCAACCATCATTCCCAAACCAAAACAGTGTTCATTTAAAGATTGGCAATAAAATATTATTTTAGGAGAATGTAAGTGAAATAAGTGGAAGTTTCATCAGCACATGCTTTTGCATTCCAGCTTATCTTACAATTTGGGGGAGTGTGTGTTCATAGTCATATGCAAAATAATTACACATCTGATAATATATGGCTTTTCTATTCTGTTAAACAGATAGGTCTGACATTATTTCAAGATCTAAATCTTTGTTTGAGATATTTGTCTTAAGCTAGCCGCTATCACATTCAGATAAATTCTAACTTGAAATGCTACCAGTGAGAATGAAATAAATGCCATTCTTTTACATGTTTTCTAACTTTCAAATTATATGTACAGAGAAGCATATCTTATATGGGTACATGTATTATTTAATTTAATAACCACATGTTTTTCCAGGAAATCTAGATTTCCTGGATCCTACATACTACAGGGTTTTTCCAGTTTTATAGGAATTTACCTGGCTTAAAGATCATTCACTTTAAGTGTAAAATTATTACATTTTATTTCATTTATATTATGGACAAAGTTTAGACTTTTTCATCACCTCTGAATGTCCCTTGGGTATTGCTTGTTCTCCAATCCTGTACCACCTCTAGGCCCAAGTCAACATTGATCAGGTATCTGTCTTTATTGATTTGCATTTTCTGAAAATGTTTTCTTATGGTTTTTTGCATTCACTATGTTTCTGGAATTTGTAGGGTTATAGAGTATGAGAATAATTCATTCCACTTCTCTTGCCGGAGGCTGCTTGTTTGTTCCTGGCTACTTAGACCAGAAATAATTACATAGGCTGTATTAATTAAAATACCACTTGGCCAATAGCTTACCCATATTTCTGGCTAGCTCTTATATCTCAAATTATCCTATTTCTTTTCTTTTATATTTTACCATGAGGTTCATGGCCTACCAGCAAAGTTACTTTTGGCAGATTGCTTCTTTCTTCTCTGGCGGCTACATGGCATCTCACTGACTCTGCCAACTTTCTCCCAGCAATCAGTTTTGTTTTCCTACCTAGCTCTGCTCTGCCCTATTACAATACAAAGCAGCTTCTTTATTCATTAACCAATAAACGCAGCCAGCACATATACAGAAGGACCTCCCATACCATTTCTTTTTTTCTGCTCAAATAAAAAAGGTTTTAACTTTAGCATAGTAAAATTACATATAACAAAACATATATCAAGCAAGGATTACAGTTACAATATTTATATCTACTTTATCTTTTATCGTAACTAAGAAAAATTATAATTATATTTATTCTTCAACTCCATCAAATATCCCAGAAGGACATAATATTATTTAAGTTAAAAGGAAGTGCATTATAAGCAACTTCCAAAGTTTGAGAATTGTTCTTCTGTAACATTGCAGCACCTCTCTTCGGCCTACAGGCTCAGTTTCTGACAAACTTTTCCATGAAAGCAGGAAATTGGAGGATCTCGTATGCCTTGTATTGGTAAAATTCATCACTTGTTTTCTTCTGTATCTGGCAGATTCTTTCATGAAGTAGGAACCCTAAAGGATGGTCTAATCTTTAGGCAAGTTCATATTTCTGTAGGTTCTGCATGTCTAGTTCATATGGCATAACATCAAGCAGTCCAGGTAAAAGCAGTTTCTTTCCCAAATAGCTAACAAACTCCATAAGGAACCTCTTCAATGCCCTTCTTCCTCTTGAAGTTGATTGGTGCTGCCAGGAGCAGATGTGTCTTATTGTCATTAAAAGTTCTAAGTTCTTGAAAAACTTTAAATGCCATATTCTATTAGTCTTTGAAAGGTTCGAAGAACATTTATCCTTCTGAAATATACCTTTGTTCTTCTAGAAAACCTAACTAACATGACTATAAGCTTGACTATTATAGATGCTTGTTTAGTAACCTTTGTCTTAATTATACATTAAATTTTTAAATGATCTGCACAAAACACAATGCACAAATCAAGAGCAGAAATATACATATAACAAAATTGACCTAAAATTTGTATCAATAGACCAACATCCAAAACAATGCAAAGTAGTCATATCTATAGCATCTCTCCCTTTTAAATGTAAACAAACATTTATAAACAACCATTTTGGGAATTTGGGTACTGTTTTCTAGACTACTTCCTGCTGATTGGGGAGTTGTTAAGCAGGCTTGTCATGGGGTATCCTGTGTACTAGGTCCATCTCAGTCAACAATCCTGAAGCCATCATGGATGTTGAACCATCTGGGCCATTGTTTCAGGGATTCTTGGTTTTTCAAACCACATTAGTCTGGAAGGAATCCACAGGTTCTCATCCTCTATGGAAACAAAAGTAGAACTTCTTTTCCAGAGCAACAAATTTTGAAGTCACAGTACCTTTAAAATATATATGTTGGCTTAGCTTAGCATCCCATAAAATGAAATGTCTCTCTGTACTTTTTTCATTCATGGTCCAAAAATTCAAAGAAAACACAATAATAATAATAATAATAATAATAATAATAATAATAATAATAATAATAATAATAATCCAGACTCTCTGTGTGTATTCCATCTTTATATGGCTTATTTTTCTTACTCTATTACTTTTCCTACAAGTTTAGTATTTATTTTATTATCTTTACTCCTTTAATCTAGGACTGTAT
>JAQHUG010000073.1:2890694-2900713 GCA_028555095.1 Dicrostonyx torquatus
CTTTTTTTTTTTTACTTCTTAAAACATTCTTTCTAAAGTATCTGCATTTGAGTCATCTAACAAAATGTCGTACAAGTAATGGTAAATTATAGACTTAGGAAATTGTGTATTATTTTCAACGGCTGATTTACAAAGTGTTGGAACAGAGTGAGAGTATTGATCATTTCCTGTGGAAGGATAGCCCACTGGACTCTCTTAATAGGCTGAGAATTATTCTACGTAGGCATGGTGAAAGCAACTTATTCTTGATCCTTTTTTTGTAAAGGTATAGTGAAGAAACAATCCTTTAAATCAATAACTATAAGAGATCATCTATTTGGTAATAGAGGAGGCAGAGATATTTCAGACTGTAGAGGGCCCATAGGTTGAATAACCTTGTTGACAATTCTTAGATCTGTCACCATTCTCCATTTTCCATATTTCTTTTTAACAACAAATACAGGAGAATTCCAAGGGGTGGTTGATTCTTTAATATGGTGAGCTCCTGTAGCAGCTGTCCTAAAGCCTGCAATTTGTCTTCCATTAAAGGCCATTGGTTAATCCAGATGGGGTTCTCAGTTAAACATTTTAAAGGCAAGATTCTTAGTACCTCTGAAAGTTTGCTGGTTGCTTTGTGTTTTTGTACAGTCTGAATGGCTGGGGAACTTTATTTATAATATTTTATAATATCCTTCCCACAAACATTAGTTTGAGGTACTGAAGGAGTATTAACCTGGGTATTCAATTGTTGTAATAAGTCATGACCCCATAAATTCACTGTAATATTAGCTACATACGGCCTCAGCCTTATTAATTCAACCCACCTCATGCTTTGTTTTACTTGAGATAGGGTTCCAATTCCTAGGAATTGAATATCTGCCTCTTGAAAAGACCAATCTGATGCCAAGATAGTGGAGTAATGATAGTCACATCCACTCCTGTGTCTAGTAATATCTCAATTACAATGTCATTTGTATGCCCTTTTAGCTTTGGTCTTTGATCATTTGTAGAATCTGCCAAAATATACATTTCATATTTTCTATTGGAATTTTTGACTTATCCTCCAGGTCTATTCAAACATCCAGAATAGTATGGAATTTTTTTTACAGTAGCCACTGGATTATTTCATTTTTCTGGTGACACATGTTCTCTACTGGAAATGACTGGGAATGACTGGGCCTTGTTTGAAATTGGAGTCTGTGAGAGGCCCCCCAAAGAGTTTCCCAGTGGTATTGGGTTGCATTGTCTGTCTCTTGTTGTCCTACATTCATTGGTCCACATATATCAGATGGTTGAGTCTTCCTATTCTTGCCATTCCTAGAGAACACATTATTCCTGGGAATCCTTTATTTACAGACCCTTCTTAGATGCCTTATTCTTCCACAAGTAAAACATTTGGCATTTTGGTGTCTCTTCATACCACAGGAAATTACTTCTCAAACCGAAACTTCAGTACTATAGTCAAATGTTTCAACATTCATTGCATGCAAGATCTATTAAAGACCCAAGGATCTTCTTACATTCTGATTGGGCATTTTCAAAAGCCAAGGACTCAATTACTACATGACTAGCTTTAGGGTCTGTCACTCCTAATTGTACACTAGTTCAGAATTATGGGTTAGTTTTTTAGGGGAGACTTACAGATCACTGTCCTAGATCACAGCCCTCTGCACTAATGGGGAACAAGAACAGAGTCTAGCAGCTGGAAACAAGAGCTGGAAGCAAGAGAGCTAGTGCAGCCTTTACAACTGTACTTATAGTATAATAGACCATGCCCAAATGTCTGGTATCTTAAAGGTTATTGACTGAAGGAGCAGAAGGAGCTCCCACAACATCTATTGTTTTTCTGTTCTCTACAATTTGATTTGCCTTTAGCCTTTCAGTTCATTCTCTCTGCTTGCCTTGTTTATAGCTCTCTAATTTTAAATTACAAGGCTCCAGATATATCTATCATACATATATCTCACCACGGCTGTAACAAACTAACACACATTTAATAGTCATCATTTAGTAAATTAATTATTGTATCTGTTTCCCTGCAGTATTGAGGGATGGAACCCAGAGCATTTGAGTTTATTGATCAGACAAATGTTCACAACTGAATGCAACTCTCAACTAAACACGGTGGCTTTAAGCAAATTCTAAAACAAACATGTGTCCAAGCTCCAGTCAAGATTGCAACAGGGCTATATTTCTTTCCAGAACTGTGCAGGACAAGTAAGTTCTCTTAGCTTTTTTAGTTTCAAGAGATTTCCTGAGGTTTTTTTTTTTTTTTGGCTCTTGACTGCTGCTCCCTTATATAAGAAATAACCACTATTCCATTCCCAAGTTCCTTTAATATTTAGCTTTTCTTTCTCTTTCACTGTGACACTTTGTATTTCTATTTGTACAGGCAACTTACAAAAACGTACTTACTTCAAGGTCAGTGGACAATTTTATGTGATACTACCTGAGTGCCTATTTCATTATAGTCTTTTAGAGGGAATCTACTCTTGGGTTTTAAAACACTTTAGGGTAGTTCCTATGTTTTACCTGCCAATCTTTGACTTATTTTCTATCACATGATATTTAGTTTCCTTCATCTATAATAGTTTCCAATTTCTTATCTTTTAAGTCACTGGTATTTTTAAAATGTAATACTTTAATTCAACATATTTGTAAGCTTTTTTAAACCACATGTGCTATGAATTTATGTTTTATTGTGCTTGAAGAACATAATTTGCATTGCATTTTTGAGGCAGATTTTATGGCTCTGGTACATGTCTCCTAAAGGATGTTTCATGTGCCCTCAGTGTGAATTCTGTTCCTATAGACTGAAGGGTTTTGGAGAGATAATCTGTTTCTGAGCCATTTATATTGTTCAAGCCCTTTATATCAACCTGAATCTCTATAATATTTGCATGTAAGCTTAAGATTTCCAACTATTATAGCAGTTGCATTTTCTTTTTCTCTTCAACTTGGTGAAGTTGGAAATATGTCTTTTGGAATTTTTTTAAAATACAATTTTATGACATGTAAGAAAAATTTGATGTTTTTGTGATCCTAAATTTTACTTTCAGTGATGTACTGGGTTTCTATTGCTGTCATAAAGACTATGACCAAATTAACTTGAGTAGGAAGGTTTACTTTTGCTTATATTTCCAGGTAATAACTCATGACTTAGAATAGTCAGAGCAGGGGTTTAGAAGAAAAGTAAAGCAGAAACTATGGAGAAGTATAGTTCATTATAGAATGATTCCTGCTGAATCATTCAGTTTGCTTTTTTATATACCCCAGGATCACATGGCTTGGGATGACACCACCCACTATATTCAATTAAGAAAATGTTCCATGGTTCTGCCTATAGACCAATCCTATATGGGCATTTCCTCAATTGAGACAATAGACCCATTGTCAACTTGGCATGAAAACATATCTCATTTAAACTATTACAGTTCCTTTATTGTTCGGGTCCCAACTCTCAAAATATCAGCAACATCTCAATATAAAACAAGGGAAATATTTTTTTTTATTCTTCATCTCAAGCTTACCTTTCTCCAATATCAGCTTAGCCAGTTCTTTTTTTTTTTTTTGATCACTGATTGTAAGGTATCCCCTTGCATTCTTAAACTGCAGCCAAATTGGGCTGTTATTGTTTATTTTAGACAGGATCTCACCATAAAACCCTGTCTGACCTGGAACTCACTAGCAGTTCAACTTTCAACACAAAGGGCCTTCCTCCCTCAGTCTTCTAAATAATGAATAAAAAGTGCATACCACTGCAGACCAACCTACAATTTATTTCTATTTTTGAATTAAGTATATTTTCTGTGAACAGTATATAGTTAGGTATTCTTCTTTATCCACCACATTTTGACACCTGTTCCTTTTGAGTTGATTATTTAAATCATTTACATTTAATGTTATTCTTTTTAATTTAATGTGTTTACGTTCTGAGAATTTCATACAGGAGTACTGTATTTATGTTATTTTAAACCCCTTTCTTCCTGTCCCAACTCCTCTTGAGTTCTTCTTTACTCCCTCTCAAATTTATGACTTCTTTAATTGTTATTGTTGCATAGAGAAAGGGAATATATTGAGGTCTACTCATATAGATGCATATTTAGGTCTGACCACTTGGGACTGGAAAACCATCTCAGGAGGCTTAACTCTGGAAAACATTGATTTTATTGATTTTTCCTTCTGTCCAGCCTTTGAATGGCTATAGTTCTTTATCTATGGAGTGAACTTTCATTTATTCTGGTATGTCAGCCTCTGTCTGTGTCAACTGCTGCTGTCATTATGCAGGTTTTGTTTACGTAAACAGTGATACAATTTTATGCCAGCATGCATATTATATACAGAAAACAATGTCCAGCAGCAATCATTGTTTTCTTCTGGGCATTACAATCTTTCTGCCCTCACTTGTATGATGTTCTCTGAATTATAGGTGTAGAAGTTGTATTGGGAAGTATCAATTAGTGATAGCTGCCCCATTGTCACTTATTCCCTGTATTTTGACCTCTGGAGGACCTATATAAGAGTTTCTATCTTTTAAGGAAATAAACTTCTTGGAAAAGGGATGGGAATTATGCTTATCTGAGAGCTAAGGATAAGTATTTAGAATATATTTAGAAATTATTTTGGTTTAGGAATAGCAGTAGTAGATTCTTCTCTGGGTCTATGACTCTCCATCCACAGGTAGGTGGCTAGATTTGTAGCATCAGGTATGAATGCCCTCCTATTTATCTGTACTTAAGTCTACTTACACAGTTGTTGGTTATCCCCAAAATTAAAGTTTCACTATTTTACCATTGAGGATGACTTACCAGACCAATCAGTTTTGTAGTTCATAGTCTTTGCAGTTAGTTAGGACTAAACTAGTTTGAGATTTCATATTACCCTAATCAGAATGGTGATAATTAAGAAAAATACTGACAGAAAATGCTAGTTAAGATGAGATGAAGGGGAATGTTCATTCACTATTTTTGTGTTGTAAATTATTGCAACCATTCTGAATATCAGTATGGAGTAAATACAGACAGTTAAAAGTTGATATGCCATATGACTTTGGCCAACCCTCTAACAATTTTATATCCAACTACAGAGATACTTACACATATCCATTTATTGCTGCTCTGTTAATGACAATTAGAACATCGTAAACATATACATTTTCTTCAACTGATGAATAGATAAGGAAAATATGGTGCTGTTTTGGTGACATATATGTGTTGTTTCCTGCAAGTACATAGAGCACAGTTTATAGTATGAAAATGAATGTAATAAGCCACCCAGAGCAAAGAGAAATTATGTATTCAGAACTTTCCAGAAAGCAAGGGAGTTAGTTGCTACCCCTATGTGGGGGGGGGAGGCTGTGGGAGGGGCAAAGACTCACAGGCAAGCAGAAGAACAGGAAGGCTTCAGAGGAAAGCAATGGAAGACTTCAAATTTGCAATCTTAGAAGTTTCTGGAATGTGGATGGTGGAGAACTAAGAAGATCTAACTTGTTTAATGTGGAGTATATATGTGTCTTTCTCTCAAGGGTCCTGAAGTGACATGAACATGAACAAAGCACAAAAGATGAAAGTTTTAGCAGTCATTGAATCTTTCTCAAATATCCTGTACCAAATTGTACAGAGGCAGTTTACAGAATCTTATTCTTGTGTACGATTTGTTCATTTTTCATTGTCTTATTCAGTCTTTTCATTCATTATTCTTGTTTCTTACTATTGAATGAAACTCATTTACTGGCTCCTGGAGTAGTTTTCTGGGTTCTTAGGACATCCAACACAGAGAACTGTATCATCTATCATCTACAAATAAGGGCATTTTATTCATTTATTTCTAATTGAATATTTCAAAATTTGTTTTTCTCTTTCTGCCATTTTGCTATAGGGAATAGCCAGTATAGTTGTCTCAATTAACATTTGACAATGTCAAATAAATGCCCAAAAGCCTCAAAAAATGGCAAAGGAAACTAAGAAGTTATTTTAGTCGACTGCAGGTAAGTTGATCAGAATAAATGGTAACAAGTCTATTTTGCATCAGACAATGCTGTATCACTAAGGTTTTACTTGCTACTCTTATTTGTCTAGAGCCAATATAACTTCAATACAGCAAGAACCACATTACACTTTGCTAAAATACAGTAAATTATATGTGCTACACACTGGAGTGCAAAACAATAGCACAATCAAACAGACTTAGAAAGAGCTTTTCTCATTTGAAAATTCTCTGTGTGTTATCAGCATTGATGATAACACAGCACTGGTATGAAGATATGAGAGCTCAAGATTTATCCAGGAATGCTCATGTTTAGCAAAAATACAGTGGTATGTAACAAAACTATCCCCTTATCTGAAATCAATCAATAAATACCTAACCTTTCAGAAATTGACATTTCTGAAACACAAAGTGCACATGTGGCATTTAAAAATAGTCCTCCGTTTCTAAGTGTTCATTGAATAGAAATGTAAGAGTATTCTCATAAGACATTTGCATCCACATACTCAAAGTAATTAAACTAAAAGTCAAAACCCAAAACAACTCACATCACATGGCCTTGAAGATCTGATTTAGTAAAAAAGCTATGAAGTATTTAACCTAATATGTTATTCAGTGATAAAGAAATAAAGGAGTAAGTTATGGTTATGTGATATTCCTGGGTAAATCTTACAACATATACACTGAATAAGTCTCCAAATACAAAGTAGTACACACAGTATTATTTCATTTACATAGAGGCAAAAATACTTATATCTAGCCACCAAGTCATATTCATAACATATGTAGAGTTCTACTACTCAGTGCTTAAATTATAGCTAGTCTAATTAAAAGATGCATTTTTGAAATTTGAATAGATGATATGTGAGGGATGTAATGACCATAAGGAAATGGGATCATCAGGTTATATTTGTATATTCATTATTTTATATGTAACAATATTATATATGTGTACCATATATGTGGGTGGTACAACTATGTTTAAAGAAAAGGAGACCATGAATTTGGGAGCAAGTGTGAGGGACACAAGTAGGAGAGAGGAGGTGAGGGAAAAATGTATTATACTTTAATGAATTAATGAATAAAAGCTGTCACTATGGCTCCACTGGTAAAAGCATTTGTTTCTCAGCTTGACATTGATGCCTTCGGACGCATATAGGACCTTTATACATAGTCATGGCATGGATGCATTACTCACATCCAAACAAATACATTTAAAAAATAAATGTAATTAATTTTGTTGGTTTTATTTTTTTGTTTTGAAATAGGGTTTCATTTGCTTATAGCCTTGGCTGCCATGTAACTGGTTCTGTAAACCAGGCTGGCCTTGAACTCACAGATCCTCTACCTTCCTCTGCCTCCATCTGGAGCACTAGGATTAAAGGTGTGTGCTACTACTACTGGCTTAAAAGTTTTTTAAATAGATAATGAACTGAATAATGAATAAACTGATAGTGAAGCTGGATACATGAGAACTCATGCAGGTGTGAGTTCAGAGTGAACGAGGGTTGTGAGTTGTGGGGAAGTAAGCACTCCTGAAAAACAGACCCAAGTGTACACAGGCAAGCTCTTCATTCCCCTTGATTTAACTATTACTTAGCTTTCAAAAGGATATTCCGATATTATTAATATTTGTTTCTTGATATCCTAGAATAAAATGAAGCCAGAGCCTGGACCTAGAAAAGTCAAGATAATTCTGTATTGTTACTTTTGAACAGACATGCAATTCACATAAAGCACTCCATGATGATACACTCATCCTCTGCTTAGTCTTGCTTTGTAAAGTATCTCTCAGTCTCTTTCTCTCTAAATATTATATATATATAAATCAAAGAATGTATATTCTTTGATATTTTATTGAAATTAAATCTATATTCATATAATATATAATGCCATTTTGGGATATAGTATTTCATAAGATGAGAATCATTTTAACATCTTCCATCCCCACAAATGTTAATTTATAACGGAATTCCTCAGGAAATATATACCATGAGTGTACAAACATGGAAGGAATCAATTGTGATTGATTTCATTAATTATCTTTGTCTAATGCCTTTGGAGTTATAGCTAAATATAAAAAGAAGTTTCTCAAGTGGACGTGCCATCATGCTTCCATCTAAATATCCTTCTGTGCCCCCTTCTTGCATCTGTTCTTTAGAGGAATTTGTCTTCCTGACTGATTGAATGATTTTCTTTAGTTGTCATTTTAAAATAATGTTCAAATTACTTTATTAATTCATATATATTTTACTGTTGAGCTTTGACAGTTCTTAACAAATATTAAGAACTGGTTCTCAATCCACTGATTGAGAATACTACAAATATGTTTTCCATTCTTTGGAACAAAACATGGTTTCAAAGTGCAAAGTATTTTTAATTTTGGTGGTGTTCACTTTGGTAATCATTCCTTTTACAGATCACAGTTTTGCTATAATATATAAGACCTCTTAGCTTGTGTCTGCTGCTAGTTTCCCAATTCTTCTATAATTTTACATGTTGCCTGTGTGCCTGCAATTCATTTGGGGGTACTTTTGTATGTGAGTCTAGGTTTAAGGTCATTTTATTGATGTATAATTACTCTGGCACTGTTTTTAAATGGTAATCTTTCCTTTGTTAAATTTTACTGAAACTTTGTTCAGAATTTGTCATGCTCACTTTTCTGGGTCTATTT
The DNA here is from genome assembly GCA_028555095.1 of Dicrostonyx torquatus. NCBI lineage: Eukaryota > Metazoa > Chordata > Mammalia > Rodentia > Cricetidae > Dicrostonyx > Dicrostonyx torquatus. The sequence continues at coordinate 2,899,333 of JAQHUG010000073.1, forward strand.
CTGATTCCCATGTGGTAATTTATTTTCACACCAACATCCTTCCATCACAGTTTTTACTACTGTGACTGTTTGATGGGAATTGGGTAAAATTTTCATAAGGCCTACATATCAACATGAAAGGGGGTGCTATTTATGTCTGATGGCATAGCTCTCCATTTTGATCTTTTTCATTTGTGTTACACAGTTTTCATCAATAAGAACTTTACATCTATCAATTTATGCCAAAGAATTAATATTTTATAGGTATTAAATTTATAAGCTGTAAATATTATCCTCTTTATACAAATATTGCATTTCCTTAGTATTATTGAAACTATTTAGGCTAACTTAAAATTTTGTGCACAGGCTATAGTATGTATAAGCAGTTATATTTATTCCCTTTCAAACAAAGTACAGTTTACTGGTTTTTCTTTGCTTTACTGTACTGATTACACATTCCAGAGATAAACTGACTACAGTGATGAGTAAAGACATTTTTCATTATTTCTGATATTGGAAGAAAATAATATTTTATTATCACTTGTATATTTTTGTAGACATCATTTATCAACGTGAGCAAATTCTCATGTATAAGTTATGGAGAGTTTTATCATAAATGAGTATTGGACATCTTCAACTATTTTCTTCATTAATTAATAGGGTCACATAATTTTTCTTTAATGTTTTAACATAATGAGCAATAAGAGTTAATTGTCAAGTATTAAATCAGCTTCACTTTAAGAATAAACTCCACTTGATCATGTCATAAAATTAATTTTATACTTTACTAATTTCTATTTGCTATAATGTTTTAGGAGTTTTTATACCTACATTTATGTGATGTTGGATATCCTTCTGTGTATGTGTTGTTTTTATTGGTTGATAAATAAATAAATAAATAAATAAATAAATAAATAAATAAATAAATAAATAGGCTGTTTCAGCCACTGGCTTGGCAGAGTAAATCCAGGTGGGAAATCTGAACAAAGATATAGAGCGAGAGCAGGCAGAGTCAAAGAGACATCATGTGGCTGCTGAAAGAGAAAGATGCCGCCAATAACTTACCAGTAGGGCCACAGCCTCATGGTGATACACAGATTAAGAGAAATGGGTTAATTTAAGAGGTGAAGTTTAGTTAATAAGAAGTCTAAGCTAATAGACCAAACAGTGCTGTAATTAATATAGTTTCTGTGTGATTATTTGGATCTGGGCAGCCATGAAATGAACTAGCAATCTCCATTCACATAATGGCACCCAATGTGAGCCATGGATCCATAGGAGACCTACAAAAGCTTAAGAAGAAAAAAAGAGGGCTTCACGACCCACAAGAATGGGAGTCAAGCAAAGCTTCTTGGCAACCACATTTGTTGTTTGTTTTTTTTTTGTTTTGTTTTTGTTTTTT
>JAQHUG010000073.1:2903738-2917303 GCA_028555095.1 Dicrostonyx torquatus
TTCTTCTTCTTCTTCTTCTTCTTCTTCTTCTTCTTCTTCTTCTTCTTCTTCTTCTTCTTCTTCTTCTTCTTCTTCTTCTTCTTCTTCTTCTTCTTGAGATAGGGTTTCTCTGTGGCTTTGGAGCCTGTCCTGGAACTAGCTCTTGTAGACCAGGCCTGCCTCTGCCTCCCGAGTGCTGGGATTAAAGGTGTGCACTACCATCACCAGGCTGCTTTCTAGCTTCTTGAGATTTCTTCATAAAATATTCTTATAGGAATGATCAGGGATAGGCAGAGGAAAGGATAAAGGAAAGAAGGGTAAATGAGGAAGGCAAACAAAGAGAAGATGGGGAGAGAGAGAAGGAGAAAGAAATAGTTTCACTTCTTGCTTTTATGAAGCCATTAATCCTATCAAATTAGGACCCTACATTAAAGTGTCTTCAACATGACAATGGGGAGGTCATGATTTATTCCATAGTACGTTTCTTTGTAAATTGCATTTATTTATTTATGTGTATTCATGCTACAGCATGTCAGTGGAGGTCAGAAGAATGCTTGCTGGAGTTGCTGCTCCATTTCCACTGTGTGAGTCTCAGGCTTTAAACTCAAGTAGTCAAGCTTGACAATACGAGTAGGAAACTCTACTCTATGAACCATCTGTTGGGTAATACTTGATACTTAATACACTTCTGTGTGTTTGTTTGCAATAACAAGAGGGTCCTGACAAATTAAATTTGCAACTATATGTGCTTATTTTATGAGTGCATGGATATGTGGATGGATAGAAGGAAGAATGATGCATGCAATTATAAATGCATCAGTGACCTGTTCAAGATCACTTAGCATGTAATATCATGATTAAATACCATTTTAGCTGAGTCTACAACCCATGTGTTGTCTTCTGTCAAATTTAGTGAAAATTGGACTATGTATCTTAGTAATATTTAAACTAAATATAGAAGAAAGTCCACCATAGCTGTAACATTAAGTAGACTCTAAAGATGACTCTTTTTACCAACAGCTGTAGAAAACTTAGCAATATAAAACAAACATTTGTTTAGTACCATAAATTTATTATTAAATTCTGTCAAAGCAGTATTTAAGCTTCAGTGGATGAAACATTGGGTTTGAGAAGGCAATTCTAAGGAATCCAAAAAGCATGAAGGAAAGGGGTAGAAAATTAGTCCGGAAATAGAAGCAGTAGAGGATAGACCTTAGGAAATGGGGTAAGTTAATTACAGCTTCTCCTCAGAATATTACAAAAGCATTCAGGGGCAGATGCAGGGGCATGGGCTTGTCCTTGATGAATTATTTTCTGACCTCAAGAAAGAAAAGAGTGTTCCTGTCTCATCAACCTTACTCAATTTAGGGATATCAGAGACAAGATATTATAAACTAGTGATGATCTGAAATTTAACCATGTTTAGGCTATCAGTCATGATTTCAAGTGGTTGTCATAGGATGCTCAAAAAGCATTACAGTTAATTGTTGCATTAGCGATTGACTTTTCTATAAATTTCACCATGTAAGGATGTTTTCCTAAGAAGAGTCAGAGGAAATGCCAATCAAGTGTTTGTTGGAGAAATAATAAAGGTTCAGTTGTGTCAAACAAGTCCACACCAAAGAAAACATGATATTAAGAAACACAACTGCAATAGGGATCCTTTCTTCACAGGTTGCAGCTTTCCAGCATTCCTTTATAAAAAGAGCACATTCCAATATGAAGAATGCCCTCCCTGACATTTGATGATCCATAACAAGTAGGTTTTCTCAGGGTAAGAAAGACGCCTTACACTCAGAGAAGGATTATGTAGGAATCCCAGTATGCAGAATGACTTCTTCATGAAATGAAAGAAAGCTAACCACACTTGATCACTTTTACGTCTTAACTTTTAAAATAGTATTTGATCGTTTTATTGACATGTACAAACTACACCTATTAAATGCCATGTGATCTTGAGATACAACTCTTCAATTTATCTTCTCCAAATAAAGGTTTTAGAAAACCACCAATTATACTAGCATAGATCAAATTATACCAAATGTTTTTGTTTGTTTTTATAATGGCAAAAGTCTCTCTCTATGAACTACAGAGCAACACCTTCTGTATCAATAAAAGCAATATTTTCTGTTATTCCAATCCTTTTTCTCTGGACTTTTATAGAGATAAGTTAGTCTTCCACCTGAAGAGGTAACAGCTTTACAATCAGGGATGTTCATATGTTCATATTCTTTTTTTTTTTTTTTTTAGTTTTTTTAGTTTTTTGTATATCCCATTACCATAGCTATCACCCTTCAAGATGTAAGGGGAAGGGAATGGAACTCTCATCTGTGAAAGACATGACCTGCTGGTGTAGGAAATGATTCTGTTCACATCTTTTTTAACATAAACTCAGCTGAAGGGAAAGTCAATAGAGAAATAACAAAGTTCCTTGTTATTAGGTTGACAATTTTTTCCTGAAACCACCTTTTCTAAATCTTAGCCTGAACAGTTACTCTCAATCTTTGCCTTTGTCTTGTTTATCTAAAACCAATAGTGAGCCCAGCTCACATCAATAAATGCTGTTTCTCAGAATGACAAAGGACTCCAATTCTCTTGCTTAACAGCTTATTCAACACCATTGCTTTCAGAGATCTTTTAAGATCTACACTTCCTGACTTAATGGCTTCCAGTATCCTAAGGTGAAAGAGAGAGAGAGAGAGAGAGAGAGAGAGACAGAGACAGAGACAGAGACAGAGACACAGACTAGCTAAAAACTAAAATGAGAAGCATAGGAGTAACAATTATGAAAATAAAGACCTTATCAAGCAGATTTAGAGACATTCGAAGAGAAATACAAAGTGAAAAGTCTTTTGTTGTACTAGAGAGGAGTTCAACAAGGCTAAAAAAATTAGCATCTTGCTAGTCTGAAATGTATAATAGATAAATCTGAGGGCTGGACAGAAACAACTCTATGCGGAACAATCCATGCAACTTTGCCAAGCAAATTACCAAGGTACACAAAATGGTAACCGAGAATATTTGTTTAAAGCAAAAAAGTTCAAACTCTAGAGGGATGCGTGTATTTCCATATAACAATGGAATTCTTTGCATATGCTACCTGAATTCATTAGTTCTGTTTGTCTTTTTTTGGAACGTTTTATTCTAAGTCACCACATGTGTGGGAAAAATAAAAGATATTGCCTAACTGTTAAAAAAAATTTTAAAAAATTATGTCAATTATTAAAGGATATGAGTTGCTCCCAAAAATCATTTAAATAATAATGCATTTTTATAATACTCTATCTTACATAATTTTTCAAAGCAAATTAATTCCATAAATTCAGAAAAATCACACTATTGATTCAGAATAAAATGGCTCTACTACTATAACATTTTTTGTTAATGCCATCAATGAAAGCATCCTTTATGACACTGTATCACAAGATGATAAAGTCATGTGACTCAAGAAGGTGGAGGCAATACCAACAGAAGAAATTCATTACACATCAACATATTCATGTAGGTATATTTGTAGCATATATAACTGAGGTGTTCTTATGTTATACAAATAAAATGAACAGGTAGCAAAAATGAATAGGTAGCAAACATATGACATATTTTTTTACTGATAACATCTTATATATACTGATATTATCATCATTATAACTGCAGTTGTATTTTCCTATAGCCGAAACATAATTTCCTTTACAAAGTCCACAGAAACTCAAAATCTAGTGCCTTGTTTTGCAAGTTTTGGCTTTTAACAATTGTCAAGGTTAAAAAAGCTCTCAAAAATTGGCAATATTCTGTCAGATTATTGTTATTCAACATTTTTATCCTAATTTTGGTCAGTTCATCATACAAACAATTTAAAAGTATTACTTTGATTGTTACTAATTCAATGAATAGATTTGAAACCTAGTGAAAGCCCTCCTCCCAACCCACTTCCAATCCCTAGGGATTTATATTTTCTATGCCTGTGACCTGAGTTTCTTTTACGTCTGTACTTATTTTTAGATTTTATCTTTCCCAGATTTCCTGTACTTCTATCGGTTTGTTTGAGATTTGAGAGAGAGTTTCTCTGTGTAGTCCTGGCTATCCTGGAACTCACTCTGTAGACGAGGCTAACCTCCAACACAGAGATCTTACTGGCTCTGCTTCCCAAGTGCTGTGATTAAACCTGTGTGCCACCACCAATGGCTAGATTTTCTGGATGTTTTTCTCCTCATTTTTTTAATTTAATATTTTCTTTCAGTGAAATATCTATGTATACTGTAGACCCAGGACTCCCCTGGTTCTTCCATACTTCCCCTTCAGTTATTCCTCTCTATTCCTTTGTGACCCCTGCCACATTAACTCACACAGAACCACTGTCTATCAGGAGTCCTACAGCTGACATACTTGGTGGAAGACAGGAAGGCTACCCATACACTTGCCCATTCTTCATTTTAAGATATCCAGAGTACTCTTCGACCTCAGCTGTCTGCAAGTCTCATCCCTTCCTCGTAGCACATGTTCATCTCATTCAAAATTACTATAATTCATGACAAAGCCAATTATGTCATAGCACTGCATCTGTCATCATTCATGGCAATGGATCCCACATTCTGTTTGAGTTTGTCCCCTTCCCTATATTCTATCCTTTTACCCACCACAGCTACTGTTCTAATCTGGGACTGCTTTGAGTTGAAGCCAGAGCTCCCACAGGAATTTCAGATCTTGGACTAGTCAGAGCATAAATCCTAAAACCCAAAGTGATACCAAGACTGAAAAACAAGCATAATTCTATGTTCTATAACATGTCAGATTGTAGCATGAGCAACCAAAGAACCAAGTACATAACCAACAAAGACAAGACCTGATATCTATACGAAGAAACATCACACTTCATAAATCCAGATATTAAGTCCTGGTACAAAAACATGAACAAACAAGACAACGTGCCTTCTCTAGAAGCAAGAAACCCTATTGAAATAGGCCATGACTAAAGCAAATTAGCTGAAGAACAAACCAAACCTAATAGCAATTGTGAATATGTTCAAAGACCTTAAAGGTTACATGAATAAAATCTTCAATGAAGATATTGGAAGAGCAAACAAATAGTTGAATGAAATGAGAATAATCCAAGGCATAAAAGTAGATATAATTAACAAAGAAATAGAATTACTAAAAGAAATCCAAACTGAAGAAGCATTGGAAATGAAAAATTCATTATGTTAAACAAAAGTCTCAAAGGAAATTCTCATCAACAGATTAAAAAACATGAAAGGCAGAATTCTAGATCTTTCAAATAATATAGAAGCAGAAATAGATAGTCCAGTCAAAGAAAATGCTAAATCTAATATAAGAAAAATAAATCCAGGCACAAAACATCCAGAAAATCTGTAATACTATGAAATATCAAAACTACAATAGTAAGCATAGAGTAAGAAGAAACCCAGGTTGGAAGAACAGAAAACGTTTTTAAGAAAATCATACAAGAAAATCTTCCTAATCTAATAAAAACAATGCCTATAAGATTACAAATGTATATCAAACACTGAATAGGCAGAACCATAAAAAAGCATAAAACAAGAAAAACCACCTCTCCACAACATTTAAGTATCAAGCATAAAATATACAGATCAAAGAAAGGATTTTAAATGTTACAAAGGAAAAGCAACAAGTTATATATAAAGACAGGCCCTTTATGATAACATCCAACTGTCAAAGGAGTGACTGAAAGATAAGAAATCTTGGATGGGTATTCTACAAGCTGTGAAAAACCATAGATGCCAAAACAAACTACTATAGCCAGCCAAACTATCAATCATAATGGACAGAAAAATAAAAATGCTTCATGGAAAAAATTAATGTAAATAGTCTGTTCACCAATCTAGTTCTCTAGAAAACACTAGGAGAAAAACTACAGTGTGAAGAAAAGGTAAAATACCCAAAAGACACAAAAAATAAAACATCTCAGAAGAAATAAGAGGAAGAAAACATTGTAACAAAATAATATTTACGACCTGTATAACTTAAAGACTAAGACTTCATGTCAGAATATTAAATAATCTGTAAACAAATATGCAACAAATGAGGACAATGACTTCAAAATGTAAACAATATATAAGTATCTTGATCAGAGGTAAGAATAATATATAATGCAATATGAAAATATATACTAAAAGTTGTATCAATATACAAAATATCCTAAATATAGGTACATACATATGCATGTATACAGTCTGAGAGAATAATTTTGCATAGCTATAAACAGAAATAACAAATATAATTTGAACTTGTATCAATATACAAAAAACAACGCCAATATAAATTATCCATAAATAATAGCTCACAAGTATTCCTCTATTACTCACTATTACTATCCCTTTTTTAAAATCTCTGAACCTACATAGTTTCTACCCCAACATTCTACTTGATACAAGTGATAATCAACAATCTGTGAATGGTATTCCCAACCCTGAGTACAAACGTTTTTGGGAGAGGGGCTGTCGTCCTCTAGATTTGCTTCCTGCTGTCATGGGGGTGATGCTCTCTTTATGGGATCCTGCAAAACTAAAGTGATGGTTAAGTTTCAAGATTACTCTCTAGTATAGTTGCAAATGATTTCCAAAGTTCTTATTTGGTGTTCTGGACAGAACATCAAGAGAAGGTGCACTATTTCAGCAGCTGGTACCCCAAAAACCAGTTTCAGGATTATGTCATCTCAACCAGGTGGAGTTGCTGTAGGGCCCCATCTTCTTCCTAGAGATATGAAAGATTACTGCAGAAAAACTCTATTGTTCATCGTGGAAAACTTAAATATTATTCATATAGACATACAATCAATGAAGAATACGAAATAGACAAAATAGGCATGAAGAAAGTAAATTTTTTCCTGAAGTCTTCCTTCTGTCCCATACCAGATGGCTCCTGACATGAGACAGAAACTCTGAATGTTCCTTTTAACAACACTCTTGGATTTAGAGAAGCACAGAGCCATTATCCCCCCTTTTTTTGATTATCTTTACTGGATAGTTATTTTTCCTTCTGTCAGCATCCAAACATCCATGGTCTCTTGAATTTTTGAAGATGTGAATTTTCCTCTAAAGACAAGAGCAGAACCCTGCCCCAACCATCAATAGTTTTCTTGCCACCAGTATGATTGTCACTGTTGTGGATAAACTGTCATTTCTCTTTCTTAAAAGGTTTCTCTTTTTCAAATCAAATCTTTATTAATTTTGATGGTATCCATAGTTTTCCTTCTCCTGTGGAAAGAAGAGCAAAATCCCTTCCCCAAAGTAGCACATCTCCTGGTTTCCATTACGAGGTCAACACATCCTTGAAATACACTGGTTGATTCAATTCTGAAGTTTTTTCCATTATCCAATGTCTCTCTGCTGTTGTTGTTCCTTTCTAATTACTGTTAAGAAAATTCAAGGTTAGTAAAGAACTATGCATTCTATTTCTGGAGGTATTTTTCATCACTCTCCGCTTGTTTGGCATATCCTTTATAGTTCAATTTGACCTATCTTTAACTGCCTGACCTGTAGGATTATTGGTATACCTTCAATATGCTTTATATTATAATAAACAAAAAACTGTTTCATTTTCATGGACACATATGCTGGAATGTTGTCTGTCTTTATTTGTGCAAGAATAACCACGATGGCCATAACTTCTAATAAATGTGTGATTACTGAGTCAGCCTTTTCCAAACTCAGGACAGTTACCCACTGAACACTTGAATTGTCTATGGTGTGGTGTATATATTTTAATTTTCCAAATTCCATTAAGTGAAACACATCTATCTGCCAGATCTCATTCCTTTGAGTACCCTTTGGGTTACTCCCTGCAGGCAATGGTGTTTGGTTATAGAAAGAGCAAGTAGGACATCTCTTTATTATCTCCTTAGATTGTTGCCATGTGATAGGAAACTCTTTCTTTAAACCTTTGCTATTAACACAATGCTTTTAATGAACTTCTGAGGCCTGCAACACACTTCCAATCAATAATTGATCAATTTCTGTATTACCTTGTGCTAGAGGACCTGGCAGACCCATATAGAATTAGATATGTGTTATGTATATAGGACAAAACCTATCCTGATTATGTATTGCACCTAAATGAATAGTGAAGTCAATTCTGTATCATCTGGTATAAATTCAGCAGTTTCACTATGTAAGACAACTCTTTCTGCATATTGTGAATCAGTAACTATATTGAGAGTTTCTTTAAAATACCTTAGTACTATAACAATAGCATATAATTCTGCCTTCTGGACAGATTTATAAGGGCTTTGTTCCATGTTACTTAATTTTTCTGATTTGTAACCTGCCTTTCCCGACTTATTTGCATCAGTATAAAATGTATGGGCTCAAGTTATTGGAGCATCATCTTTAATTCATGGAAGAATGCAAAAAGTTCTTTTTATAAGGTTAATTCCATCACATTTGGGATAATTGCTATTAATTTCTCCCAAAAAATTTTCCTGGTGAGATATGTTATCACAGTAACTGGGAATGATTGGACCATGTTTATCATGAGGACCTGTGAGAGGCCCTTCCAAGGCATATCCCAATGACATCAGGTTGCCTTGTCTGTCATTTCTTGGCCTAAATTCATTGGTTCAATGATGTACTTTGCCACACCTCTTACATATACCTGAAGGATGTTCCCAGAGGAGACATTATTCCTAGGATTTCCTTGTCTACAATCCTTCCTAAGATGGCCTATTTTACCACAATGAAAACATTTGGTATTTTGATGTCTTCTCATACCATTGGAAGTGGCTTCTCCTACCCAAGCTTCAGTACTATAATCAAGTGTCTCAAGATTCATCGTATGCAATATCCATTCATCCATTGGTGCAGATCTGTCCTTTAAAGGTCCAAGAATATTTTTGCATTCTAAGTTGGCATTCTCAAAAAGCCAAATATTCAATTATTACATGATTAGCTCCTAAGTCTGTTACCCTTATTTGTACAGCCTTAGTTTATCTTTGTAAACATCACTAAAGGGTTCTCGCTGACCCTGTTTAACCCAAAAGTATGATTCAGTTCTCCTTCTAGTTCCTGAATCATTTCCCAAGCATTTAAGGCTTCTGTGCTACATAGGGACAAGGTGTGTTTATCATAAAGACCCTGATCCTGAGGATCAGATTAAAGTCTCTCACCCAGAATTTGATCTTGGAAAATCTCAAGTCCCTTTGCTTTTCCCTGTTGCTCCAAATTTTTTGCTTCTTCTCTCTAGTTAACAGTTCCAAAGCAACTGAGGTTCATTTTCCAGGACTGCTGAGATTTACTGAATCCAGTCTTGTGGTGTTGCTTTGTTGCCTGAAGCCCATGTTTTGACCATTTCCCTAATGAAGGACAAATGTATTATATAAGATGCAATTGCTTGGTTAATTTTCTTTAGGTCAGTCATACATATGGGCTCCAATTTATATTCTTTGACTACCTTAGGGTATTTCGTGTCATGTGCTCTCTTTGATGATATCACCAGAAAAGCAGGTTAAACTCTGGATAAGCTATCCTGGAGTTTGGTATATACTGATGAGGCTAAATTTTGTCTTTGCACCTTTTGTCCCTGGTCATAAAATTTGATAAATTTCTCAATCTTTTCAAGTCTTTTTACCACTGCCTTTTGTAGAGTCTGGATCTCCTGTCCAGTGTTCTCTTCTAATTCAGGATTCCAAGGTGTGAAGTCTGTCCAGTAAAGTTAATGTCTCATCCTTGGACATAATTTTTATAGAATGCATATTACCTTCTTGACAGACATTCTATCAGTCAGTCTATCATAACCCTTTGACAGAGTCTGATTAATACATTCAACAGTATGAATTCTCTCAGACAATGTCTAAGTACCCTCTGTCATTAACTGGGTTTTGTTTGTCAAATAGGTTGTATCCTTCTCCAGAGTGCTGAATTTACCTTTTAGTTTATCGTTATCAGTCTGGAAAGACTGTAGCATTTCTAAAAATGCCTCATTTGACTAGATTTTTCTTGTCAAATAGATTGTATCCTTCTCCAGAGAGCTGAATTTCCCTTTTAGTTGGTCATTATCAGTAGTATAAAGACTAAATCATTTCTAAAAGTGCCTCATTCTTGGCCCTATTATCAAACCATGTTTTTAATGAGAAAATATGAAGGAAAAACTAATTCCCAGAATCAAATAGAAGGATGTAAGAGGGAAATCATATAAACCTTGCATAACATCATACACAGTAAAAATAAAAAGGCTATTGACTTCCTGAATTGTTTTGGTGCTCACCATCTTGCCCTTTTAAATTATAAATTTATATTTTATAGTTTACCTGTGGTTAAGTTTGAGCTGCAGTAGGTGCAATAACCATTACCTGCTAGTAGTAGGTGTCACGGCACACTTGAAGCCACGTGGTCAATTTGAATCCGATTTTAGCATTAAAAGCTAAAAGATATGCTTAGATTAAAAAGAGTTATTTAGTGTAAATCACAGACTGTGTGCACAAGCACACAAAAGAGCAAGAAATCAAGGAAGCCTGTATCCAGTACTGGACCCAGAAGTCAGCCACACAATCACTGGTTGCTAAGACTCTCTGAGGCGTTTAATGAGAAAATATGAAGGACCATGGATAGTGCCTACTCAGAGCTGCTGCTCAGGAATACCATACCCAAATGAATGGCATGGAGTCTGACGGTATCTGACTAGAGCTGCTGGAGACCTAAGCACCATGATTTGGGCACCAACTGTAGAAGTTAGCTCGATTCAGGAAATAACTAGGCTAGCTAAAATTAAAGCAATTATATTCTTATTTATTATAAGAGAAAAACTCATGAAACAGGAACAAGAAGTCCAAGCTCATCTGTGCTGCATGGAAATCACAGAGAGAAAGCACCTGGGCCATATGCTCATTTTTCTCTGGATCCCAGAAAGCCACACCCTAACTTGGTTCGACCTCTTAAAGATAATTAACAGAAGATGGGCATTGAAGAGGCTCTTTGTGAAGTTTGTTAGTCATGTGGGCAAGAAACTGTTATTGCCTAGACTGCTTGACTGAACATGCAGGACTCACAGAAAATGGGACTACTGAAGTTGCCTAAAGAAAGTGAGATCATCTTTCAGGGTTCCTGCTTCATCAAAGAATCTGCCAGATATTTTACATTACACAGAAGAAAGTGACTGACAAACTGCCAATATAGATAGAACTCACTTTGAAATTTCCTGCTTCATGGCAAAGATTGCAAAACACTATGGGCCAGTAAACTGAAGATGGATGCCCCAGTGGTACAGAAGAACTTTGGGTGACTATTCAGGCAATGAGATGCCTCTGTCAATTCTAGAGCTTTGGAAGTTGCTTACAATGAACTTATTGTTTACTTAGGTAATATTTTATCCTTCTGAAGCCTTTGATGGAGTTGAATTGATACTTATAGTTTTCCTTAGTTATGATAAAAGATAAAGTAGATACAAATATTGTAACTGTAATTATTGCTTGATACCTGATTTGTTATATGTAATTTTACTATGTTAAGATAAAGCCTTTCTTTTTATTTAAACAGAAAAGAGGAGATGATGTTAGATTCCCCTATGTATGATGTGAATACCATTGGTTAATAAAAAAAACTGTCTTGGCCCTGTGCAGGGAATAGAGGTAGGCAGAGAATGCTGGGAAGATGTCGGAGTCAGGGAGAAGCCATGGAGCTGCTTCCAGAGCTAGACATGCCGAAACTTTGTCAGTTATCCACTGCCATGTGACAATACACAGATTAATGGAGATGGAGATGGGTTAAATTAATGTGTAAGAGATAGACAATAAGAAACTAGAGCTAATGGGCCAAGCAGTGATTTATTTAATACAGTGTGATCATTTCGGGGCTAAGCAGCCAGGGACCAACAAGTGGCCTCCTCCTACAGAGAACTTCAAAGTGATTCCACTAAAATCAGGATCAAGAAAAAGCTATCTTCTCTTTCCATATCTATATAATATACTACGGGAATTTATAGCTATAGCAATAAGACAACAAAAGGAAATCAAGGAGATACAAATTATAAAGAACTTTTGTTCTTTGCAGATGATGTGATAGTATACATAAGTAACCCCAAAAGTTCAACTAGGGAAATCCTACAACTGATTAACCACCTTCAGTAATGTAGTGAGATACAAGATTAACTTTTAAAAAACTCAGTAGCCCTCCTATATACAAATGGAAAATGGACTAAGAAATAAATAAGAGGAAGATTACCCTTTACAATAGCCACAAATAATATAAAATATCTTGGAGTAAGTCTAACCAAACAAGTGAAAGACCTGTATTATAAGAACTTTTAGTTTTTGAAGAAAGAAATTAAAGATATCAGAAAGTAGAAAAATATCCCATTCTCCTATACAGTTAGGATCAATACATATGAGGAAAGAGAAGTTATTATGGGGGGTATTTTGGAGTTAGGGAGAAACCTGGTGCCAAGGAAACCTCCAGGAACCCACAAGGATGATCCCAAATAGGATTCCAAGAAATGGTGGAGAGGTTGCCTGCACTGGCCATTTACTATAAGCAGATTGGTGAATTCCCTAATTGTCATCACAGATACTTAATAAAAGCAATCTGAAGATTCAATGCAATCCCCATAAAAATCCAAACACACTCCTTCAAAGACTTCAAAACAACAATACCCAACTTTACATGGAAAATCAAAAAATCCAGGATATCCCAAAAAATCCTGTATATAATCAGAAGTGGTTATTAGCAGTAAAGTATAGGATAACCAACCTACAATACACATATTCAGTAACTGATGAAAGCAGAAGAAATCCACTGACAATCACTATGCTGAGCTCTGGGAGTCTTGCTGAAAAAGGGAGGAGAGATTGTACCAATCAGGTTAGTCATGATGAGGGAACCCATAGATACAGCCGACTTGAGCTCATAGAAGTTCATAGATGCTTGATCAACACTAAGGGAGCCTGAATGAAATTAACTTAGGTCCTCTGCATAAGTGTGACAATCATGTAGCTTTGCCTCTTAGTAAGGCTTTTAACAGTGAGAGAAGGACCTGTCCCCGGGGCTAGCTGGCTTTTTGTAACCTGTAACACATCTTAAATTACCTGGCCCCACCTCAACATAAGGAAAGGAAGTCGGTCTTGTCTCAACTTGTTGTGCCATACTTTGTGCAAGTCCATGGGAGGCCTGTCCCTTTCTCAGTGGCAGTGGAGGTGGAAGGATGGAAAGATTGGTAGAAGGGAAATGGGAGAGAATACAAGGAGAGGATGGAGGGGAAACTGGTTGGTATGTGAAATGAATGAGAAAATATTATTTAATTAAAAAAGCCAAGTAATGAATTAAAAATACTACTCATTGACAACTCTCAATATTAATATTGTTCTCCCTACTCTAATAAAAAAATATAGACTGGCAGATTGGCACAGAAAACTAGATCCAACACTTTCCTACATTTAAGAAACACACTTCAACATTAAGTGTAGATATCATATACAAAAGGATGGAAAAATGTACTCCAAGCAAATAGAACTAGGAGCAATCAAGCATGGCTTTTTATTTTTTATTTTTATTTTTTTTATTGTTAAAAGAAAAATTTACATTTAGTCCCCTTGTTCCCGGCCCTCCCGCTCCCCACTACCCCAC
>JAQHUG010000073.1:2920103-2932859 GCA_028555095.1 Dicrostonyx torquatus
TTTTTTTCCTTCAGTTTATTTATATGATGGATTACATTGATAGATTTACGTATGTTGAACCAATCCTGCATCTCCGGGATGAAGCCTACTTGATCAAAATGGATGATTTTTTTGATGTGTTCTTGGATTCAATTTGCCAGTATTTTATTGAGGATTTTACCCTGCATGACTTTTTAATATGTGAAAAAATAGATTTTAATTCCAAATTAAGCAGAATAGATCTGCAAAGACAATATGCACTCAATAAAGGAAAAAAATCCACTGTAAAAGTATTGAAATTCTAAAGATTTATGCACCAAACCCAAGGGAAATACTAATACCTCTAACATTTACAAACTGCTTTCAAAACAACACGAATGAGGGAATGAAATACCCTCATCTTTAATAATATACAGGTCATTCAGATAAACACTAAACAGAAACACTGAAGTAAAATGGCATCATACCTACTAGACATGTGCAGAAAATTCCACTTTTACTCTAAAGAATATATTTTCTTTTCATAAGTCCTTGAATCTTTATCCAAAATTTACCTTATACCAGAACACAAAGTGAGTCTTAACACATACACGAAAATTGAGCTATAATCCTGTAACCTGTCACAAGACTGTGACATAAAGCTCGACATTAGCCACAATACAAATGACAAAAACTACAGAAGATAATGACTCCCAATGTAAGTTAGGACAAAACAGAAATCAAAAAGAAAATTAAAAAACGTTTAAGTGATGAATAAAAACACAAATAAAAACTTTTGAGATACAATAAAGGAAGTTCTAAGAGACAACCTCACAGTACCAAATGCCTACATCCAAAAAACTAGTGATCTCATACCAATAAATTGCAACTGAAACTTAAGAAAATACAGAACTCAAAAAGAGCAGATTAGAAGAAATAATCAAATACTAGAACAAAATCAGCCAAATGGAAAAAAATAAAGGAATACAAAGAATCAATAAAATGAAGACTGTTTGTTATTTAAAAGAATGAAAATATATTAACAAATCTTTAGCCAAAATAACAAGGAAGAAAGAAAAACTGAAGAAAGAAAGAAAATGATCCTAATTAATAAAATAGTATTGAAAAGACAAACATTACAATACATAATAAGGAAACTTAGAGAATCATAAGAACATAACATAAAATTTTACATTTCTCCAAAATAGAAAATTTGAAAAAAATAGATGAATTTCTTCACCTATATAACCTAACCAATTTAAATTAAGTTGAATTAAGCAGCTTAAACAGACACATAGCTTCCAATGGAATAAAAGCAGTAATTTAAAACTCACAACCAAAGTAGGCCCAAAGTCAGAATGATTATGTGCAGAATTCTTCCATGCCTTAAAAGAAGAACTAATGAGAATGTTTCTCAAATTTTCCTAAAAGTACAAACTAAAGGATTATTTCTAAATTATTTTTAAGCCACTGCTACCCTGATTTAAAACCATACAAAGATTCAACAAAAATGTTAAGAAAATTATAAGCCAATACTTCTTATGAATGTAGACACAAAATCTCTTGCTAGGCATGGCTGCGCATGCCTTTAGTCCCAGTACTTGGAAGGGAGAGGCAAGTGCATCTCTAAGTTCAAGGACATCCAGGTCTATGGAGTGAGTTTCAAAACGACCAGAATTATACAGAGAAACCCTGTTTCAAATCACCCCTTCCAAAAATTCTCAATAAATATTGTCAAACACAATTCAAAAACACATAAAAAGATTTTACATAGCATGATCAGCTTGGTTTTATCCTAGAGAAATGAAGAAGGTTTAGCATATATAAATCAACACATGTAATGTGCCACACAAACAAACGACAAAACTTACATATATTTTTATCAGTAGATGCAGAAAAGATGTTTTACAAAAATACAGCATCTACTCATGAAAACTTTATTGGAGACACAGGGTATATAAGGGACCTATAACAATAAAATAAAGACAATTTATGGAAATCCACAGGAACCATCATCCAAAATAGAAACTCAAAGCATTTCCGCTAAAATAAAGAACAACATAGGGCTGTCTACACACACCATAACTGTTCCATATAATACTTGAAGTCTTAGAAAGAGTAATAAGACAACAGAAGATCAAGTAAATGCAAATAAGAAAGACTGAAGATAGCACTCTTAGTCAAAGATTATATGCTATTATGCATAATAGACCCTAAAGATTTGATATAGGATGTTCTTCTGCATATATGTTGCTCTTATTAGTTGATGAATAAAAATGTTTCAGTCAATGGCTTAGCAGAGTACAATCAGGTGGGAAATCTAAACAGAGATAAGTAGATTAGATGGAGTCAGGGAGATGCCTTGTGACTGCTGAAGATGACAGACAACCAGAATATTTACTAGTAAGCCATAGACTCATGGTCATACACGGATTAATATTAATGGGTTAATTCAAGATGTGAGAGCTAGATAGAAATATGCCTGAGTTACTGGCCAAGCAGTGTTGTAACTAATACAGTTACAGTGTTATTCAAGTCTGGGTGGCTGGGAAACTAATTAGCAGTCTCTGTTTACAAAATGATGTCCAACGTGGAGTTAATAAGGTTATTCAATCAATGGATCCTCTGTAATCTGAAACTCCTTTGCCTTCTCTATTGCCCAAATGATGGCTTTTTACTTACAGTTATTTTTTTAAAGATTATTTCTTCACTATACCTTTAGAAGAAAGAGACAAAGAAATATTTGCCTTTTCATTGCCTACATATAATAATTCTCAGCCTGCCAAGAATATCAATGGAGGGTCATCACACAGGGAATTTAAATATCCCCACCCAGTGCCAATATTTTCTGAGTCAGTCATTGAAAATAAATATGTAAGTAATTTCCTAAATCTATAGTTTATCATTACTTAGATGACATTTTGCTATCTGATTTAAATTTAGATACTTCAGAAAGAATGTCTGAAGAAATAAAGTTTTGCCTAGTTGAGGATTACAAACTGCTCCTGAAAAGATACAAAGAGAAGATTCTATCAATTATCTAGGCTATAAAATAAGTTTACAGAAAATTACAACACAAAAAGCACAAACTATGAGAGATTGATTGGGGAGTCTTAATGACTTTCAAAGGTTGCTAGGAAAATGGATAAGAAAAATGTGATACATTTACACAATGGAGTACTACATAGCAGAAAAAATAATGACATCTTGAAATTTGCAGGCAAATGGATAGATCATATTGAGTAAGGTAACCCAGACCCAGAAAGACAAATATCATATGTAGTCACTCATAAGTGGCTTTTAGACATAAAACAAACAAAACTAGCCTACAATTCACAATCCCAGAGAACCTAGACTACAAGGAGGACCCTAAGAGAGATGTACATGGATCTAAAGTACATGGGAAGTAGAAAAAGGCAAGATCTCCTGAATAAACTGAGAGCATGAAGACCAATGGAAAGGGTTGAAGGGGGGAAGAGGAAGGGAAGGAAGCAGAGAAAAATATATAGCTCAAAAAAATCAATTTAAAAAAAGATTGCTAGGAGATATTTCCAATCTACAGCCCACTTCTAGAAGAAAACCTGATCTAATAATTCATTTAAACATACTTTAGTTGGGGAAAAAGACTTAAATAGTCCCAAGAAATTAACAGCTGAAGCTAAAAAAAGAATTGACTTTGATTGAAAAGAAATTATGGAGGCCAGAATTATGTGTATTATGTGGACCAGAATCTTAACTGCATTCTGGTCATATTATCTTCCAAATATTCCCCTACAGAAATTTTAATGCAATGGAAAGATATTATTATCTTTTTTATTACACAAACAGAGTAAAAAATGAAATACTATATGGAAAATATCTCAGAATTAGTTATGAAAGGAAAATTGAGACTTTGTCAATTAGCAGGAATAGACCAAACAGAAATTATAGTGCCTTCTACTGGTGATGAAATAAAAAAAAATTATGGGAAGACATTAAACCCTGGCAAAGAGCTTGTACTAATTTTGGGGAGAGATTAATAGCAACTATCCAAAAATTGATATAACTAACCTGATAAGGAGAGCTTCCTTGCATTGTATGAAAGATACCAATAACTAGAGCCCCTACATTCTATACAGATGCAAATGAATCACAAAAGACAGGTTACAAATCAGAAGACTTAAGAAGAGTAGAACAAAACCCTATGATTCTGTCCAAAAGTCAGAATTATATGCTATTCTCATGATACTAATGGATTTTTAAAGAACCTCTCAATATACGATTTTTGAATATTGAAACTGCTGCGTTAGTACCAGATGATACAGAATTGACTTCATTATTTATTCAGGTTCAAGAAATAATCAAGAATAGGCTTTGTCCCATATACATAACACACATTCGACCCCATACAGGTCTGCCAGGATAATGCAGAAATTGATTGATTATTGATGGGAAAGATGCTGAAGGCCTCAGAATTTTATAATAAAACACCATGTCAAAGCAAAGGTTTAAGAAAATATTTTTCTGTTACATGGAAACAAGCTAAGGAGATTTTAAGGAGATGTCCTACTTGGTTTTTATGTAACCAAACACCACTACCTTCAGGAAGTATCCCAAGGGGTCCTCAAAGGAATGAAATCTGGCAGATGGATGTGTTCCCCTTTGTAGAAGTTAGAAAATTAAAATATGTATACCACACTAATGACAGTTATTCAGGTTTTAAATGGAAAACTGCTTTGAGTTCAGAAAACACTATTAGGTAATCACACATTTACTAGATGTTATGGTCATCATGGTTATACCTGCGCAAATAGAAACAATGGTCCAGCCTAGGCCTCAAAGAAAATGAGACAGGTTTTTTTGGTTATTATAATATAAAACATATTACAGGTATACCACATAATCTTACAGGTCTTGCAGTTATAAAAAGTTATAAAAAGATCAAGTTGAACAAGTTAAACAAGTAGAAAGAGATGATAAATACTCCCAGAAATATATTGCATAATGCTTTATTAGCCTTGAATTTTCTTAATACTAATGAGAAAGGAATAACAACAGCAGAAAGACATTGAATAGTATAAATAACTTCTGAGTTAAATCAGCCAGTGTATTTCAATGATGTGTTGACCTCTGAATGAAAACTAAGAGATGTACTATGTTCAGATGGTGAGCATTGCTCACAGAGCTGGTGGTGAACATACTTCTGACATTTGGACAAGGCAGAGCAGTAAGTCCTAGTTACATTGTTTGTTTTTATTTGAAAGGGGATATGATACAGAAATGAATACTTTGCATTGGTATGAATCTTGGTCTATTGATACAAATTTAAGGTTGATTTGTCACACTGTATATATGTGTTTCTGCTCTTGTTTATATTGTGTTTGTGTAGCTCATTTAAAAATGTAATGTATAATTAAGAAATGCAGCTAAATAGATACTCATTTATAATAGTCAAACTTGTAGACATGTTAGTTAGGTTTTCTAGATATACAGAGATATATTTCAGTTAGATAATCTTTAAACCTTTCAAAACCTACAGAATATGGCATTTAAAATATTTTAAGAACTTAGACCTTTCTCAACAGTGAGACATGTCTGCTTCTGGCAGCACCAATTACTTCAGAGAAGTTGATAGGCATTGAAGAAACTAGCTATGGAATTTGTTTATAATGTGAGAAAGTAAGCTATTTTGGCAAAAAATTGCTATTTCCTGGGCTGCTTGATGACATGCTATATGAACTTCACATGCAAAACCCACAGAATAATGACTGCTGAACTTGCCTAAAGAAAGTGAGACAGTCCTTTAGATTTCCTGCTTCATGAAAGAGTGTCACAAAAGTAAAGAATGTCCCCATTCAACCAAAGTATCAGCCTACAGAATGTATAAAAATCTTTAGAAAATATAGATCTGACAGAGGGTTGATATCTAGAGTATATAAAAGAAACACTGATCATCAAGAAAATTCAAAACTCAATTTAAAAATGGAGTATAGAACCAAACAGAGAGCTTTCCAAAAATGAAATACAAAAGAGATATTTTATAAATGTCCAACATCTTTAACTGTCAGGAAAATGCAAAGTAAAGCTGCTTGGAGACTTTATCTTTCTCTAACCAAAATGACCAAGATAAATAAAACAAACAATGGCATATACTGACACTGTTGGTTGGAGTGAAAGCTGGTGCCACCACTATAGAAATCAGTGTAATATTTCCTCAATGTTGGGAATAGATCCACTTCAAGACTTAGCTATGTCTCTCTTGGACATATACTAAAGGACTCTATATTCTATTATAGAGAGTGTGCTCATCCATGAACATTGCTGCTATGTTCGTAATATCCAGACACTGGAAACAGATTAGATGTTCATGGACTGATGAATGATAATAAAATTGTGATCTATTTACATAATGGGACATTATTCACCTGTTAAGAAAAATGAAATTGTGGAATACATTGGCAAATCCACGTTATTCAGAAAATGGATAAAGACTAGATGCATGTAAACTGAATAAATAATGAAAATGTGGTACATTTACACATTAGAATATTATTCAGCTGTTAAGAAAGTGAAATTATAATTTTGAAGGTTAATAGTACTAGAGAAAAAATCTGAGAAAAAAGTGAGTTATCACTTATCCAGAAAGACAACATGACATGTTTTCTCTTACATGGGTGTTAGTTTTAAAGCTACAATTAGAATAGCCACAGAAATCAGTTAGCAATTTATGGACCAGATAAGAGGAAGGAATCTTTAAAAAGAAATGTAAATAGAACATGGTGTCACATTGAAATGAAGGAGAAACTTTAACAGGAAGACTAAATGGAGATGGATATCAGAGGGCAGAGTCCATGGGGTAATTATAGAAAGGGACAACTGATACAAAAGGTCTTTTGAAAAGCCATTTGGAAACTTATTATAATAGCATCTTACAAAATTACTAATTAATATGAACATATTAAAGTAATTTAAATGGAGTCACCATAAACAATGCCCCAACTAGATATTTTATTCCACAAAGTACAGTCTCAGTTCCAGGAATGGGTGTATTACATCTTGTTGAGTCATTGAACACCTCTTAAGCATTACACACTATTGTCAGTGCTATTTGTAGTCCTCCATAGCCTGATTATAAGATTGTATTGCTGAAGACAACACATATGCGATATCTCTATGTCATCAAACATAGAGAAATCTACCCAGTGCTCAACTAGAAGCATCACCCATACTGAATAGCAATAATGGTGCTGAAAGGTGCTATTTATGTTACTAAAGGAAAAAGTTTTCATCAATACATCCCAGTTATAAACCTTGCAACCTACCCATTGATAAAGATATATTGGTTCAATAGTGGCACAAATATTATCTGTGTAACCAAGCTCTATTTAATTTGGATTAAGGCTTATTCCATGAGATAAAACTCATATTTGATGCTGCTAAAGAGACCAAGGATCAGAGCCTAGGTATCATGGATCCTAGGGGGAAAATTTCCACTGTTATTCTGCTATAGTAACATAGCAAAAAATGACACACAAGGGTGTATTGTTATATCCATAGATTTGTTTACCCCAATCAGAGTAGTTTCTTCTTGTAGTAGATGATAATCAAGACACGACCTACAATTAGAAAATTTGTAAAAACTGAGAGACTTTCATGCACTCATCCTTTAATGGGATGTCTTTTTAAATCCCTCTTCTCAAGCCTTGGGAATCTATATGGAAGCAAAGGCAGAAAGATTCGAAAGAGCCAGAGGTGGTGGATGACTTCAAGGATCCAGCATCTCCCAGACACAACAGGTCTGATGAACTCATGGAAACTGTAATAGCATGCATAAATCTCCACAAGTTCAAGTCACCCAAAATCCCAACAATAGAGAAGAGAGAGTAGACACAAACGTTCACCCTGTGCAAGAAGCTATTTTCAATTGATTACTGCTGTAAAGGAGCAATCCTCTACAATTCTCCAATGGAATGACAATGGATATATCAACCATTTGCCACAGCAAACTCCATGTTCAGGAGTAGTTGCCCATGATCTGTGCTTTAGTTTATGTTTTGGGATTTGGCTGTGTGTGTGTGTGGAGGTGGGGAGTGTATGTTGAGAGAGAGAGAGAGAGAGAGAGAGAGAACTTGAAATTGAGTGAGTAGGTGGTGGAGGAAGATATAGGAGGAGTAGAGAAAGGGAAAAAAATCAAAATATAATGTACAAAAAATTTAAAGCTAATAAATACAAAAAATATCATAAAATTATAATTGGGATACTATTTTAAAGATGTCAGGAAAATTGTATTTCCAAAGTCAACCAAGTGGGGCTGTGGACATGTATGTGCATATAGACCCTTGCCCCCATAAGAGATGTACATTCAGACATCCTCTTTGATAAATACTTCATGTCATATGTCATGGGTATTCCACATGTTCTTTCTTCTGTCAAAATGTATGGCTTTTGCTTGGGGACTTCTGTCCCTTCTGTTTGTCCATGAATGAAAAACAATAATAGTATTGTTTTATAAAATCCTCATTGCATTTCCAGAAATTCCCTTCCAATAGAGTGCTTCCTTGAGCATCAAAATTAAGAGACTATAATGTCATCATAAATTTGTCACATGATTCAAAATTGTCATAATAGTTAAATGTAGGAGCTCATTAACCACAATTTTGTTTATAAGTTCTAAATATGGACATTGAGAAAACTTGTCCTGTGACAGCTTTGAAGCAGTTCAGTTCTATCGGTGTTTCTAGCATGTGTGATGAAGAAACAGCATGTCTGCTCTACATCAACATAAGGTTAATATATTTTTCTAATTATATGGAAGTATATCTTCTTTGGTTGTTTTACATTCCTTTCCAATTACAACATAACCCTACTGTACTGTACCACCACTCTTGGGAAGGTTTGTAGGCATGAAATATGTGATAATTCTTTTCAGAATTATGTTTCCCTTTATTCACTACAGCTATATTTTCTTAAATTAACATGAATAATTCATATACATTGGAGAAAATAATATTATACGTTTGCCACCATTCATAAAGAGAATAATTTGAAATCACTTCTGGATTTCAGTGCTCTATCCTAACAGATATGATGTGAGTGCTTATTTAACTCTCCAGGGCAGCAGAGGAAGATATATTTAACACAGGTCATACTTAAGGTGTAAGTTTTTGAAGTATGTATTATATGTATAAAAAAATTGAGTGATTGGTGACCACACACTTATTAAGGACAATGTATATAACAGTCTGATTTTATAGGAAATATATACTACTTAGAGTCAATTACCTAAGCTTGATTTTATGTCACATATGTATACAGTAAGGTAAAGGTACCTCATAAGAAATACCTCTTATCCATGATATTGCACTGACTTCCCATGGGACAGACTATACTTCACTCACTCACTTAAGTAAGTTGTCATGAGCATCTCTGCTATTTAGACAGATCAGAATTTGTTCTAAGTCCTTGTGTTAAAGTCCAACACCTATGATATTCATTACTAGGATGAGAGAATATTGGGCATGATTGATCATGATCCACCAAAAACGAAACTAATTCTTCCATGCAAAATACCTCAAAATTGTGTCTTGTTTTTTTATAATGTGAATTCAATGGGTACTATTTGTAAATCCAAAAGACCTCATCAGATACCAAGTCTGAGAGGGCCTTGAACTTAGATGACTCCATAAAATATTAAATTCTGTTATTTAGAAGCCTACCCGTTTATAATATTTCATTATAGCACCCCACACAAACTAAGGGATGCCTATGTCTGCTTCTTTTACTGTATACAAGAGCTCAGTTGGAAACATTACACAGCTTCTTCCATTAGCAAGCTAGCCTCTTAGTTTATCCCTGATAGTTGAGTAGACAAGACAGAAGTCACATTACTAAAGTAATACATGCTATTTATTTACTTTGACCAAGATGTTGCAAG
Organism: Dicrostonyx torquatus; assembly: GCA_028555095.1. Classification (NCBI taxonomy): domain Eukaryota; kingdom Metazoa; phylum Chordata; class Mammalia; order Rodentia; family Cricetidae; genus Dicrostonyx; species Dicrostonyx torquatus. Next base: position 2,929,975 of record JAQHUG010000073.1, read on the forward strand.
AGCAATTTATTTGTATATCAATATTTATTCCTCTCAGAAGGAATCTTGACATCTGTCTTCAGCAGTCTGAACCTCCAGGATGGAAAGAGAAAGAGGTCCAGCAAGCACTCCCATGAGTGGGAGCTGTCTTGTGCAGTCTGGGATAGCAGCTTTGACAGTTATATCTTTAAGTCTGAGAAGAGGATGCTTAAGGACACCGCTCTATCACGAAAAAGGTTCTGAGTTGCCATTTTTCTTCCTGGTCATGTAAAATGGATGCAAAGATTACCTGTATGTTTTGACATTCTGAAAAGGGGAGAGGACATAGGGAATATAGAAATCAAGCTGCCCCCACACCTAAACATGCAGTGAACAAGGTTGACATGGTAGTGACCTCACAGAGTAAAAACAGTGAGTGTCAAAATGGAAGATACAAAGGAAATCTTTGATCTCTTGGCCAATATTCAGTCTCTGCTTCAGGTGGTTGGAAATAGGGAAGCAAGATTTTGTGTATTCTACAGACTCTTAGCTGCTACTACTGATACTGTTGGTTACACAATCACACTGAAAAGCAAGGAGTTGAAATAGAGAAAGGGATTGATTCCATATAACCATGGAATCAATAATCTTAACTGGATAAATGGACAGTACATACATGTCTGCTGTGTCATACTGTAGGTACTATCCTGCAAGGAGGCTTGGGCACCGTAGAAAGAAGCACCAATAACTGAACATGTTTTGGTCAAAGGGTATCCCTATTTTTACACCTTAAAAAAATCACTACTAAAATAGAAAGCAGTGGTTCCTACTGTCAATTGTCTCAAAGTATTCACAACCACTTTCAACATCAAACTTTATTAGAAAACAAAAAATGCAATACTGTAGTCCAAGGGTAGAGATGGGAGGGAAAGGGCATGACAGCTCTCAGAGTCTGAAAATGATGTGACAGTTTCTCTGCCAACCATTGTCAATGATTTCTGCTATAGGCAGCTTCTGCTAACAACTTTTAAAACAAGAACTATAACTCTGCCCCCTAAGTCTTGTTAATAAGGAAACTTGAAGTCTCCAGTTCTTTTGCACACTAACCTATTTTGAGAAATCACTAGGGTCGATGCCATGAAAACTACATAGCACAGTGGAAACGAAGATTTTAACTGGGAACTGTGTTTCCCATTGAGAACATGTGAAGACAAAGTTATTTAATATTCTACCAGGACAGAATGACAATGGCAAGTTGTTACTGAAAGTATCTCTGTGACATACCTTACTGTCTTTCCTCTACAAATAAGGGACAGATTTGTGCCCCTAAGTTACATAATCCCCATACTTCTTTCTAAGAGAATGCATGTGGCATGTTCAGACTCAATAGTTTCCACTCATTCCTGTTTTAGTCTCCAAACAATTAGCCACCATGGCAGCTTGTCAGGGCTCTCATCACGGGTTTGCAAACGCGAGACTAAGACAATGCACACTTGTTATGTCATAGCTCTGTGGGTAAGATTGAGATCATTCCTTCTAGGGGGTCTGGGGAAACATCTGATTCAGAGTTCTGCTTCACCTCCTGGCACTGAAATAGCATGGGGTCTGGACCCCTCCACCACTACCCCTCACCTCAAAATTCAAATCCGGGTCCGATCCATATGTAAAAGATGCCTGTTGATCTGACCTGCATAAGTTGGTTAATACACACTTTCTAATTCAAAAAATGATTAAACTTACTCACTGAAAATTAAAGAAACTATTGTCAAAATAGTTGCCCTTGCTAAGATTTATATTGTGAGTTCTACTTGAGGTACTTTTAAATTAAAAGACACCCAGGATTGAGACTGTGTTTAGTGACATGAAACTATACTGAAAGATACTTAAAGGTAATGAGTTATGTTTTCTGTTTTACCTTAAATGAGAAATGTCAGAATTACCCCTTTATAAAGGCAATAAAGATGCTCAATGAGTCATTATACCCAAAGTGACTCATTGGTCATTCGAGGGTGAACAACGGGTACTCACTGGTTTACATGGACTTCCTCTTACCTGTGGTCAAAGCAGAAAATCTTATAATCCAGTGTATTTGCCAAAGCAACAAAGTTTATAATCCGATGTATTTAAATTTTTATGTAAAAATTTTTGATACGATGCACATCCATGATATTCTTTCCTCTTACTCAACTTTTCCCAGATCCTCTCCACTTCCCTGACCACCCAATTCATTCATTCATTCTTTTCTCTCTCTCTCTGTCTCATTCTCTTTCATTTCTCTTTCTCCCTCTCTCAAAACAAAAACATAATCATATTAAAAACAAAAATCAAAACAAACTGGCAAAATATATACCAAGTCAAAACGAAACAAAAAGACACACAAAAAGCACGAATTTGTTTTTGTCTTAGCCGGCTCCCTGGACACAGGGCCTGCCCTGGAATGTGGTGGATACATCCATTGGTACCACATGGGTGAAAACTGATTGTCCCTTTCCCAGCAAGTATCAATGTCACATTGTTTTCTTATCAAGGATGGGATTTTGTGTCTGCTTTTCCTTCTCCATGCTGTCATTTTGTCTGCCTGCCTAAACCTTGTGCAGGTTTCTTGAATGTCACAGTCCCAGTGAAATCATGTGTGTCAGCCTCATAGTTGTTAGTCATTTTACTTCTTTTTTTTTTTTTTTTTTTTTTTTTTACTGGGAGGGCATTCCAGTGAATACTGAAATTGCCCATATTTATTTTTCCATACATTTTTTATACCTAATACAAAAGGTAGGAGAATGTAACAGAAGACTTTATTAACATGATACAAAGGACAACTCAAACAGTTAATCCATTTAACACTTTGAGACATCAAATCGTTAGCATTCTGTTGTTTAGGCAGTTAAGCTGCCCTAGACCAGTATTGTGAAGACAGCCGCTCCCCAGGT
>JAQHUG010000073.1:2938857-2951308 GCA_028555095.1 Dicrostonyx torquatus
GGGGAACCGGGGTCCCGCCAATGGCAAGCCTAACCCAGGGACCCTCTGGAATGTGGGACACAGCAAAGCTGGGGAAAGGGGAGAGGATGTCTCCTAATGGAGCAGAGAGGCTGGGGGCTATAGTTGATCTTACCCTGAGTTGAGCTGGTGGATCTGAAGCTGTGGCACTCACCAATGACCCGCCGCCATCAGTCATTTTACTTCTTATTTAGCAGAATAATAACAGTAGATTTTCCCTAGGCCCTTCAGCTATCTAGTCTCAGGATCCTGACCATTTATCAGTATCAGTTGTGAGGTCTGTCTATGAAGTGGACCTTGATACAATGAAAAAGAAGGGTTGATTACTCTATAAGATTTGTGCCACTTTAATACAGCCTGCAGACATGTTACTGTCATAGACCAAAGAGTTGGCTGCTGGGAGATATTGATGATTATAATTTTCATCTTGTAGCATGTAAAGTATTTTCTTCCTGTACCATGAATGATACTTAATGATGGAGAAGGTTCTATTTGGACACTAGCTTCACTTTTCCATATTCAGTGATATAAGCAGTGATATAGCCTTAGCTATAGCCTGTGGTGTTTGGTTGAGGAGAGGGTATGTGAGATCCCTTTGACAAAGACTATATAAAACAGCAATATATGAATAGGCTTCGTGATTTTAAAGAAAAATAAAAAAAGAAGTCCTGTGCAACCTTGGCCTTTGAGATAAACAACAGAAACATTGTTATCTGGAAAACAAGATGTGAGCCTTTACCAGGTACCAAATCTTTTTCCTAGGTCTGGATTTTGCAACTCTTCTAACCCTGAGAATAAGTTTTTGCTATCTATGAATTACCAATTTTTCTCTGTTTTATACTGGTAGCCTCAACAGATATAAAATGTAATTCTTGAAAAAAAAACTTTCATAGAATTTAAATTAAAGGAAGTCAAAATGAAATAAATATTTCAATTTGTGAAGTTTAGGATATAATCGACTATGGTGATATTTTGTATGTGCGTATGCTTTAACAAATGAAGATCAGAGCGTGGAGCTAGCCAAACTAATTAGCCATAGAGGCCAGGCAGTGGTCAGACACACCTTTATTCCCAATACTCTGGAGACAGAGGCAGATGGATCTCTGTGAGTTCAAGGCTGCCATGGACTGCAGGAGATTGAATCAGTCTAAATGAGAAACAGAACCAACCAGTGGTGGCTCACACCTTTTATCCCAGCATTAGGGATGTGAAGTCAGGAAGTAATATGGCTGGGCAGAGAGGGGATTATAAGGCAGGAGGACACAGGTGCTCTGGATTTAGTCTGAAGTTTCTTAGAGACAGCATTCATACTGAGGACTTATAGAGAGAGGATATCCCATTTGGCCTGAGGATTTCATAGAGGTAAGAACTAGTGACTGGCTGCTATGCTTCTCTGATCTTTCAGCTTTCACCCCCTAAAATCTGACTCTGGGTTCTTATTATTAAGACCAATTAAAATCTGCACTACAATCTACACCCACTGAAAGAATGTGGTAGTACAGATTTCGGTAATGTATGCAATGTAAGAGGAAGGCCGCTTGTTTGTCCTGGCTGCCCAGAGCCAAAATAATCACACAGAAACTGTATTCATTAAATCACTGCTTGGCCCATTAGCTCTAGCATCTTATTGGCTAACTCTTACACCTTAATTTAAGCCATTTTTAGCAATATGTGTATCGCCATGTGGAAGTGGTTTACCGGGTATTATTCCCAGCATCTGTCTCTGGTGGCTCCATGGGGTTCCTCTGACTCTGCCTCCTTTCTCCCAGCATGAACCTCTCACACCAATGCAATCTTACTTCCATCTCTAGTCCCATTTACTTGTGTGATTTCAAGAAAAATTAAAGCATACTGGTAGAAATGTGTTAGAATCAATACCTTGTCAAAGTATAATGAATTTACCTCTACTAGGACAACAAAAATTTGGGCATTGTGTTCCAAATACTACTTATAGGGAAAGAAATAAGAAAAAATCCTGAGTTAGCTGCTGTGTAAAGCTTGTAGAAAACTGATGGTAAATAAAAAACAAACAAGCAGCAACAATGGCAAAGCAATGTTAGTAGAACAAAACTTCTTACCAACAGTATAATGAAAGCCCTTTGAGCATCTAACTCTTTTCTACATCTCTGGCCCACTTAACAGAGAAAGAAAGTGTTCTCTTTCTCAATATACTATCTCTGGTTCTGTCATTTCAAAAACATAAAATCAGGACATTTAAAAACTTGATAAAAAAATTTAGAAAAAGTTTAAGAACAGCCAAAGCTAAGGACAGATTAACAATGCATTAGGTGATAATCAGTATTCAGGAGTATAGCTAAATGATAACTAAATGAGCTAAATATCAAGACAGCTGACTATTCCTAGTCTCAGCACATTTCCTACATGATTTTAGTGTTACCTCTTCAGAGAGAGGGATGTTATAGTAAGAGAAAATAAAAAAATTCCAGTGGATACATACAGTTCTTTCTTCCCTTAAGACTTAGTCCAGTTGGGTTGGCCAAGGGACAAGTACCTAGGGAGGCAAAGGCACCAAGAAAAGTAGGTTTTACTTGAATTGTGCTAAAGGAAGAGGTGGAATAATTATCCCTTTAATGAGATACTGTTCTCTCCCTCACAGACATCCAAACCAGTAGCACAGTCCTTTACAGCATGCCTGTTCCTTTCTGTGTCTTCCCACTTTTCTGAATTACTCACGAGAGCTAACTTTTCCCTTTCCTATTTTTATCTCTGTTTGAAGCAAGCTTGCTCCAGTACTGTGAGCTTCCTTGCTCCTTCTCTAAAGCTCCTCCTGACCATATGCTTGCTCTCAGCCACCATGCGGCTCCACAAAGACTTACTCAAAGGACATTTCCCACCTTCTCTTCTGTTCTTCTCCAGGTAGATGCTGAGATTTAAAGTTTGCCTCTCCTAGGCTTTTCTTTTAAACATTAATAAAAAATGCCTATGGGTTTTAGAAATATAAGTATGCTGAATGTATGAAAATAAAACATTTTCAGTTGGATAATCAAGCAAAACTAGAGGAGTTCATAACCTGGAGCAATTGTAATAATAAATATTTATGGAACAATCTCCATGCACTATACAGCAGTATTCAAATATTTATGGTTAAAACATCCCAGTAGGAAGAAGATTGCTTTATCTTCATGTCAGCCATTGAGAAATCTAGGCTATGGGTAACATTAAACATGGAAGAAAAAGCCAGGATTAGAACTCAGGCTAAGTATTTTATGTACTAAACACTACAACATAACAATACTTATTTTTTAACAACAATATATAAAATTTGACTGAGCTGTTACATTCCTACCATGCTTAATATTAATCTAAGTTTTTATAGAGTATTGGAATCAATGTCATTCACTCATTTAAAATACATTATCTCCTTCAAAAAATTGGAGGATTTTCTAAAATATAAAACTCAAGAGAAAAAAGAATGATTAAATTTGAATATATTAAATTGCACAAGGAATTGAAATCTAAGGAGCTTGGATTATTCCACTCCCTGTGATTTCTTGAAAGCAAAGAGAATATTAGGTATGGAGGAAAGGTTTCAGAAGGATTTACCTTAGAATCATGAAATTCCTATACGATCTAGCAGTTAAATGATCACAGTCTCCTTATGTTTTAACAAAGCTCAGAGAACAGAAGTAAGGCATTGTTTGAAGAAAATGGAACTAGGGAGGAAGTAGAATCTGGATACAAATATTCCCTGGGCAGAGGGGACTCCCAGACAGAAAAGATGGAACTAGAATGAGGAAACCATGTTCTGGCTGGAGGGTGAACTCACTGTTGGTGTTCTCTTAGAAGATACCTGGGTCCTACTCTTGTAAACATCACAGCGGATGCCTCCTGTCACTTTAACTCAAGAACATTGAAAGGCAGAATTGTCCTCTTTCCCATGCCCGGACACTAGCTCTCAACTATGTTACCTACACCACCCTAGAAAAGATAACATGGTCTTCAACTGCTGACTTATTCCCAGTGCCACAGGAATAGCAGGGGAAGAGGCAGGCATGCTGTACTCCATTTGTGAACTACTCAAAGCAAAATGAAAATCTAAACACCTTGTGCAACAAATGGTTGAACAGTTCAGCATGGGAACTGCTGGCAACTGAATCAACTACCGTGCCTTTCTACACCACTGCTCAGACATGTGAAGACTCCTGGAGAGCAACAGAATACATTATGGATATTTTATTCACCTTACAAGTCTTTCATACATGGCTTGTCACTACTGGCTTACAAAGATTTCATATATGTGCCCAAACCCATTGAAACCTTGTGAGTCTAATTCCCCCACTGGTCCATCCTGCCCTTCTAGATTAAATCATCTGGTAAGTCCTCTGTCCTCTAAGAGGGAACAAGAGTCTGTGTGTTCCTGTGCACCACTAGATCAGTGTGACTTCCTCCTGGAGTTATTTTTCCTGCAAAGCATGGATCAACTATCCCACTTCCACTCTCTACCATGGTCAGCTATGGGGCATAATTAACACAAACAAGAAAACACAAAACAGAAATCCAGACACTGCTAATAAGACATATGGACATATAGACAAATGAGCCTATTCTGCTTTAAATATCTGAGTTGCAGAAGGCCACATTGCAACGGCCCCCTTATTCCACAAATTGAGTTAGGCTACAAGTGGTAATCCAATCATCCCTTTTCTCACTAATTCATTTTACCCATCAGCAGCAAGTAGTGAGAGATGATATTCAGGGATCTATGGAAAAAAGAATAATGACATCTGTATTATATAAAAGATATTTATAAGGGTGACCTACTTTGCATTTTTTCTAACCCAAATGCAGAGATATTCACCTACCCAGGGCCTGTTCTTGCTGGGATGCACAGCTGGCTGGCATTTTAAAACAGTTATTTTTAAAATGGTGATTAACAGAGTAATATATTGGAGCAAGGTGAGCATGCTTGGCAAGAACTGAATGATTAATCATATTCTAATATCTGTAATTAACAAAACAAACAAAGAAACTGCCATTATCTAGAACTATTTAAAACTATGCTTGGGTTCTGACCGAGAAACCAGGGAAAAAGTCATTTCTTTTTTTAAACCAGCAAGCAACAGGAAACACAGACGCATGTAGAGGGTTAAGGTAGTTAAATAGAAAGATATATGGTTTAGTGGAGTTTGCTTTAAAATTACTTCTAATTTATCCACTTACCAGACATGTATTGAGGTAAAATGATCACAGTAGTGTGCACTGGAAAGATATATACTTTTTTAATTGTAGCCAAGAGGAAAAAAGCAGCATGGAATAACTTAATCATTGCTAATTATAATATCACTGTGGTAATTACAATAGATTTTGATTGTCTCATTTTCACACCAGAGGAGGGCACAACGCTGGCATTTCTCTTAATACATATTTGTTTTTAAAGAAGTGCTGACAATTACACTAATTGCAGTCACAGCATGAAACTTTGTTTTTAAGGAAAAATTTGCCTATATGTCACATGGAATAAATGCACCCTTTCTGTTTGGTGAGGTGCAAATTAAAGACACATTAATTGCTTTGTTTATTGTGGTAAGAGATCTCTGCATTCTTGTAAGCACTATCAATTTCCCGGGAGCAAAATCCATTTGAAAGTTCTTAAAAAAATAAAAAATAAAAAAATAAAAAAAAAATAAAAAAAAGAAAGTTCTTAACACCCCAAAAAGAGTCCCGCCGTTTAAATGGGTCACCTTCATGAAAGAGCATCGTCAGACATAATGTTCCTACCATTTGAACAACCACAGTGGTTCTCAAATTTGCAAGTTCTATTTGGGAAGTCAAGAGCAAAACCTGCTAAAGTGCCAGTGGAAGCTGAACTGAGATGTGTCTTCCACTGTGAGAAACCCATCTGGATGCCAATCATCCCCATGCACAGGAAACAAGCTTATAAAGGGCTGACAGGAAAAGTCTCAGAATCTCAGGCAACTGAATGCCTGACCCTTGGCACAGCTGAGGAGAGGAAGTCAGAAACTGCATGGTTGCAAATCTGGGCAGAATGGCCGTTGGGTCATTTGGTTATATTTCTTCTTGGCTGCCAGCAGGCTGACATCAATAGAGAACACAGTCTCATACTTCAATAATAAGTCAGAACTGTGCTCCCCCTATGTTTTCTGAGATTCCTGAGTCTACCCTCTTGGACTGACCTCTCCCATAATGCATACTGGACCACTGGTTATCTCTGTCAGTCTCTTCTACAATTGTCTTGATGGAACTATGGGAAGAAGAAAGTTTGCTAGGCAGCTGAATGAAAAACAGAAAGAGGGAGCTGCTAAAACCATGACTGAGTGGTTTCTGAGAACTCGTTCTGAACTTTATGGCAAGAGCATCATTTTGAAAACCAAACCAAATGTGTTTTGTTGCCTCCACAGAGAGGTAAACTCTGTTCTTGGGATCAAAATTGTACTCTGCTGTACTGTTTCAACTAGATGAAAAAAAATACCAATGATTAAGATGTACAGTTGTGTCATTTTGACAGATATCTAGAATGAACAATATCCTTTTTAATAAAATGGTAAATATTTGAGGCATAATGAAAGCCTGTTGATTATTTGTGTGTATTCAGAAGCAGGTATACTCACAAGAGTGTATATATGTTCATATGCATACATATATAGGTTTGCTAGAGGAGACTTTGACCATACATATCAAATTTCACATACATGTATACCTTGATGTAACTAAATCAACATACAAATTTCAGAAAAGAAATAAACATGGGAATTTGACAGAATGACTTCAGAAAATATTCATTACAACCATATCTGTAACAAAAGGACATTTTACCATAAAGCTTGGTCAAAATGGGGCAGACACACAATATGATACTAACATTCAATTATATTTCCTTGCATATAATATAGCTTGTTAAACACCGTGGGAAAGGGCACATTTTAGAATAACATACTTGGTTTGATTCCACTATATAGAAGGCATGGCCTCCTGTGTAAACTTTCATCTCTTAGAACTGAATGTGGCATATATACTTAGAGGAATACTTAGAATTAAAATGAAAAAATAGTGGTTGAAAGACGAGAGAGGTTTTGTGCAGGAGCTGAGACTTATTCCTGGCAAGCTGTAAGGTTCTGGCTCCCTGTTTCTGCTGCCTGAAATCCATAAGCACAGAGGGTAGAATCACAAAATGGCATCTCACTGCCATCATCACCACATCGTGATTGGGCTTCCAAAACAGATGCTAACTTGAAAACAACTGAAAATGCAGAATTAAGGAATTTTTTTTTCTCACTGAGAAAGAGAGAGAGAGAGAGAGACAGAGAGAGAGGACAGCTTGAACTAACTGTGTTACTGTGCTTGTCTCTAGATTTTCTGTGGGTTTTGTGTGTGTGTGTGTGTGTGTGTGTGTGTGTGTGTGTTCTGATGAACATACTGAACTTGTAATGGTGTCAGAGTTAGCAGCACCTCCCTGAGTTAACATGGGGCTTGAAATAGTAGGGATGCAAACTAGACTTGACACTAAAACCCTTGCTAAACCTTGGTCACCTAACCTGATTTCTGTAGATATGAATGAACCGTATGATCAGGGAAAGTGATTCCTTGAGAAATGATGGAACTGTGGTACCGATGCAGAACAAACTTTATGTACCTATGAATTCCTGCGTTCAGAAACACTAGCACATTGTTCTTAATAACACCTAAAACTAGATGCTTTTTGTGTTTCTAGTATTATTCAGAAGAAAATGTGTTTCCTTGTCTATAAGCACACAATTGACTAAACTTCCTAATGTCTTGTCCATTTCCTGGCAACTTTCATTGACTATTTTGGAGCTGAGTCTCCTCAGTTACCCCAGGGTTTCAGAACTTAAGTATTTGACTCTGGCATTCAGGTGAGAGTATTTACTGTACTATTTTCCATATCTCTGGCTCAAGCCATTAAATGGTTACAAAATATATACATTGCATAAAAATTTGGCCTATTGTATAACTGGAGTATAAGCCATTTTCCACATTTATATCTAATTTTTATTTTAAAAGGCAATTGGAACTATTTTAGAATTAAAATAAATTCTATGTTAAAACAATTGAAATGATTTTTTTAAATAATAGACATAATCCTCAAAAGTTTCACACTCTCCAAACAGTATAAACCTTCTCACATTTTCAAAATCATAAAATGTGAACTGAGTAAACCCTTTGCAAAGACGTAGGGACCAGGGAATGAGTAACACAGTGCCATGCAAGGGTGAGGAAGTGGATTCGAGTCCAGAGAACTCACAGAAAGCCTGGCAAGTCACACACAGCTGCAGTTCCCATGTTCCTAGACAAAGTGTAAGGCAGGAACAGAAGCCACAGAGGCTGGTAAGGTAGCTGGCCTCCCAAAGCCCCAGCAAACATCTGAAAAAGGGACACAGTCTAAAGCAAGGTGGAAGATGAGGACAGACAAGGGCAGTATTCCTAGGCCCTCCACAGGAACACTGTGGCACAAGTGTACCCCATAGTACACACACACATATGTGAATACCATGGATGATATAAATGGTCCTTCACATACACACACATGTACACACTGCGGCACAAGTGTGTCCTCTCACAGACATATACACTCATGTACACACTGCGGCACAAGTGTATTTTCATACACACACTCATAAGCACACACTGTGGCATAAGTGTATTCACTTGTACACACTGTAACAAGTGGACCTTGACATACACACACATGTACACACATATAGGGATTTGTGCGCATGTATAAAAGCACACACACAGATTCAGCAACACTCAATAATTACTAATAATTAAAATGCTCCTTCATATGCATTCAAAACTCAAGGTTGAGCCTCATCGTACCAAATAAAGTAGCAAAAGATGTGATAAAGGAGAACAAGAGCATTGTGAAGAGAAATACATTTTTTACTTCATGTTTTATATTTCAGGAGAAAAGTTAATTGCTGTTATTGGAGATTTCTAACAAAAGAAAAAGTTGTTATATTTAGCAAAGTGTATTTATCGTCTATCTTTAAATAACTGAGTTAGATCAAGCATGAAAATATTGTAAAGTTTTCCAATACCATACTTTCCCCAAATACCTTATTAATTATAATTCTTCATAAAGCTATTAGTTCACTAATATGAAGGATGGGGGAAATCCAACATTCTCGGACCCTTCAGGCATTGCAGGGGAGAATTTGGTGTATATTTCTATTTAGTGCTTATCCCCTGAGCTGAGTTAGTTTCTCAAATCTGTTACTTTTTTATTTTCCAATCTATCATATTGATTTTTTCCCCCAGGTTTGTGCAGTTTGAAAATTATACCTCCTCATAATGATCTGTGGAATCTTTTATGTCAAAAATAATCAAGGTCTGTCAGCCAAAAGTCTGCATCTCACTGAAAGACACACAGGGTAAATTATGGCTGGCCAATGTGACCTTTTCAAAATCTCAGTGGCTCTTCAGGGCTAAGCTTTATGTCCACGTCCTTCCAGAAGGAGTGATTATAGGAGGGAAGCTGGGATCCTATTGTAAGTGCTGCATGGAGTATTTATGCAGGATAATCCCTGTGGCAGGTAAATAATTCAGGATTTAAAAGCATTATGTGAAAAAATACTGAAAATTCTACATGTCGCCACACTTTCTAAGCAGTAAATTTTCCAAACTTGGTACAAATTCCTTGATGAGGGGAAGGCTAATCAATCCCAAAAGACAGCCTGTTTGTAGAAATATTCATTTTAAGGACTCATTGTGTAAAAAAAGCAAAACAAAATAGAAAAATCAAAACAAAACAAAGTACAACAAAACCATTTTATTGGGCAGGTGCAACATGTTAGTACACGTGTTTCAGAGGATTGCGCTGACCCCACTTCATGCATGTAGGATTTGTCTAGGGGTGGGGTGACTGTGGAGTTTGAAGGGGAAGATAAATGTTATATTGACTTCACTGCAGCATGATTCTCAGGAAGTAGATGGGGACTAGATAGACAGAGCCTAAGACAGAAAGTAAGACTGAGACATTTGCATTTGCTCAAAAGGTAATAAAGACTCATCAAAGAAGACACAGGGAAAGTGTGTAATAAATGTGTAATAAAGGGTGTTTCATGAATGCTCTAAGCATAAGTTTCCCACGATGGTCATCTCCATGCTTTCTGCTGTCCTCCTAGTTTGGGAGTGTGTGTTTCCTGAGAATTCCAGGTATCAAATGAGACAGAGCAAGGCCTGACAGAGAGACATTGGGTTTTCAGTGACTCTGCGGAGGAGGTACTGTGACCCTTACAGCTATCCCTTCACTTTCTACAGCACCTAATTAGAATGCAGTCTGAGTCTAACTCAAGGTCACACTTTACCTAATGCCATGACCTCACTGAAATTAGGAAGAAAGAAAGGCATTCTGCAATAACTGTGCCTGGCTCTTTACCTGAGTTCTAGAGATCTGAAACCTGTGTTCTCATGCTTGTATGGCAACCGCTTCACCTCCTGAGCCATCTCCCCAACCCTGCTCGTGCTAACTGCCTAAGTAGGACCTGTGGAAACAAAAACTTAAAACACTAAAACAAATTTCAATATGCAAAGGTGTGACTGTTTTTTTTTTCTTTTACCTAAGATTACTTAACTCCACTGAGGTATATAGTGCAGAATAGCACACACACACACACACACACACACACACACACACACACACACACGTATGTATATATGTGAGCACTTTATAATATTAGTAAAGGAACTAGAAAATGTGGGTTTGCTTGCTGTGGGTTATTATCAAGTGCAATTTGGGACAAAAGTTTCCTTACTTTCAACTCCCTCTTAAACCCCTTACCCTCTTCCTCTCTCCATTTCTACCTGAATCCTCACCCTGCTTCTTTCCTCTCTCTCTTCCTCTCCTCCTCTCTGTGTCTCACTCTGAAGCCCAAGGTGGCTCCAACACTTGATCTTTCTGCCTCAGCCTAATTTCTGGGATCCCAGAGGTGATATACCACCAAACCTTACCTCTCTCTCAATCTTTATTGCTGAACATATCAACTCTTCTGCAAACTGAGAGCACAGTCTTTTTGCTTTGGAAATAGGCAAGTTCTTAATTCATTTAGAGGTTAACTTAGAAAATCATTTGCATATGCTAAATCAACCAAGTGCATCACATTAACAAAATTCCTAGTGGCCCCTTCCTTCTGACAACTAAAGTCACCCAGGATCGACTTTTTCTAACCTGCCTTCTGAAGGAACTTGGCGATCTGCCTGAATATTTTTCAGAACTCATCAAGATGATCCATCTTTGTGAGCACACTGGCTGTATCCCAATCCTTACAGAGTCCCCCAATGTTTCTCTAAACACCATACATTTCAATGGCCACTCAAGGGAGGCACCTGTAAAGCTTCCAAACCCACAGCAGGCCAAAGTGGCTTCCTTGTCCTCTGACACCATCTAGGCTGTTCATTAGAAACAAACCATTCAGGTCTTGTTTCACATTACATGCAATTGTCTCACAGGGTTATTTCAATTGCTTCAGAATTTGCACTCAGCACTCTTGGGCCAGTGGCCTATGTCTTGGAAGCAAAGACTTATGGTGACAGAGTTATTCTTATATGGTCCCTTGAAGGAGAAATCTCATATAGGAATGCCAAAGGTAACTAAATTTCTACATATTTAACAAACATTGGCTTGTATAATTGTTCTACCGTTATGGTGGATTTATACAATAGTTCTTTTCAAAAACATTTTGTTGACTGTAACATTTTATTGTGCATGCTCTAAAGGGCATACTTTATGGGTTAACTGATCATTTAAATGTACTAAATAGAATAGTTATACATGGATGTATTTGGATATTTTATATGTTTTTTTTAGCTATCTCTAATACCAGTGTCTTTGCTTATAGTATGATTTTGTAATTTTTAATATTTTTCTAAATTTGCTTGCAAAGTCACAAAGTTGAACTTTCTTTTGGTAGTTTTCATTGATGACATTTTTAATTTTAAACTGTGTAGTTATAGATGCAAACATGTAAGGAGTAATTTGGCTAAATACAAAAATATATAAATGCAGTACTAACGTAAGTTTATTGATATTTTTTCAAGGGCTGTATATTTTTGTTTTAGTACAACTGTTCTCTTAAAACAAAATTTATCAAAATAGATTTTCACCATTGGTTATTCTGTTTTTTCCATTGGTTATTCTTTTTTTGTTGTTATAGTTTTTTATTGTTAAAAGAAAAAGTTACATTTACTTCCCTTGTCCCGGGCCCTCCCGCTCCCCACCTACCCCACCGCCCTCCCCCTACTTCCCTGATATGGGGCAGGATACCCTGCCCTGTTGAAAGCCCGAGGCCCTCCCCCCTCCATCTCGGCCTAAGAAGGTGTGCATCCATATAGAATAGGTTCCCAAAAGGACAATATATGCAGAAGAGATAGGTCCCTGTGCCAATATCCTTGGCTTATCTGTCAGTCCCCATTGGCAGCCACATTCAGAGAGTCC
>JAQHUG010000073.1:2958025-2976204 GCA_028555095.1 Dicrostonyx torquatus
TGTTACTATGAACATAGCTGAGTACACGTCCTTGTGGGATGAATTAGCTTCCTTTGGGTATATACCCAAAAGTGGTAGGGCTAGTTCTTGAGGTAGATTGTTTCCTAATTCTCTGAGAATTCACCATATTGATTTCCAAAGCACCTGTACAGGTTTGCACTCCCACCAGCAATGGAGGAGTGTTTCCCATACCCCACATCCTCTGCAACATAAGTTATTGTTAGTGTTATTTTCTTGGCTTTTTCTGACAAATGTAAGATGAAATTTCAGAGTTGTTTTAATCTGCATTTCTCTGATGGGTAAGGATGTTGAGCATTTCCTTGGTGTCTTTCAGCCATTTGAGTATTGAGTATTTAGTTCTCTACCCCATTTTTTATTGGATTATTTGATATTTTGATGTCAAGTTTCTTTGTGTATTTTGAAGTTCAGTCCTCCAATGGAATTTAATTGAAGATTTGGATATCAGTCCACACACCTACAAATACCTGATTTTTGACAAAGAAGTTAAAAATATAATATGGAAAGAAGAAAGAATATTCACCAAATCTTGCTGGCATAACTGAGTATCAACATGTAGAAGAATGTAAATAGAATTATATCTATCCCCATGCATAAAACTCAAGTCCAAATGGATCAAAGACCACAACATAAAACCAACCACATTGAACCTCATAAAAGAGAAAATGGGAAGTACACCTGAACACATGGGCACAGGAGATCACTTCCTAAATATAACACCAGTAGAATAGACACTGAGAGCAACAGTTAAGAAATGTGACCTCCTGAAACTGAGAAGCTTCTGTAAAGGAAAGGACATGGCAAACAAGACAAAACAGCAGCATACAGATTGGGAAGAGATCTTCACCAAACCAACATCAGACAGAGGACTGGTCTTTAATTTTAGTTTTAAAAATTCTTTAAATATTTTGTATTGGAGTTAAGATATGATGTACAAATGTTTTTAAAATAAGACTAAATATTCCTCTACATTTTGTACTATATATTTGTGTGAAGCAATATGTTTAGCATTAGTATTATAAAATCAAAATGGCAATGAACTCTGAAAAGTGTAGAAGAGGCTCTGTGTTTTGCATTTGGTTCTTTATGTAAAAATAAACAAGTATTTCCATCCCATACTATAAAATATTTATTTTATCTTTAATGAGTAATTACATATATACAAACGAATTGTTTGTAAACAAATTTGTAACTTATTTTTACTAAATTTTTGGTATTTCTATTTTTATCTACCTATATCCCCAAAGTCATATAAAAATTTCTCAGACAAAAACAGGTCACAAAGGAAATCGGTTTAAGATGATCTGGGATAGAGGGGACAGAGTAGTAGACATCGAAGGTTAATAATTTTAAAGACTTAGTGTACATGGGGATTGTAGTCAATTATTTAGATAGGAGCTTTGTTGATAGTGACTCCCAAAACTTAAAGGAACCATTATGTATGAGGATAGATAGTAGGTAGGTGAATAGTAGTAGATAAGTAAACTATAAGATACAATATATTTCAAGCAGTAAATTATTAGGTCATTAAACATGAAGAAGCCTTAAATGCATGTTACTGATTGAAATGAGACATATGGAAAGATTAACTGTGTGCATCTGGATATGTGCAATGAGAGGAAAGGCAAAACTCTGGCCAGGGATTGGCCAGGGATTGGGGGTTGGGCTAGGGTTAGGATAGCAAGGAGACAGGAGGAATTTGGGGGGAACGTAAACTCTTTAAGACAGCAGAATAGCAGACACATGCAACAATACCATTTCTTAGACACAATTTTTAGAACAGAGTGAACCTTGACTCAAAAGTACTTTTGGGACTGTGACGTGTTCGTGCAGTGTCATCGCGTGTAATGTGGGCACTGTTGATGAAGGGAAGCTGTAAAAGTGTGAGAACAGCATATAAACAAGCAAACAACTTCTAAATTAATTTTAGCAAAAGTCAGTAACTGGTCCAAACCTAATCAGACCCTCTGACAAAGGTAAAATGCCTCTGAGTCAGCTAAGCCTGATGTTCCCAACACTCTGAGATAGCATGTCATCCTCTTATCCACCTAGACTTGGTCCATTCAAGGTGCCAGGAGTGGTCGTTACTCCTGGTGAGACAGAGAGCTTGCTTCATCCATTTTACCAAGTGCAGCTCTGTTACATTTCTGCCACAGGAAATGTTTTCCTCACAACCCTTCCCTGTCACCACCCTACGCTTTAAACACACAATAGAATCTTTTTCTTGCATGTCATAGCCCTGTGCTTTAAAGTCATATCAATAGAGCCTTTCCTTCCATGTCATAGCCCCATGTTTTAAACACATGGCAGTAGAACGCTTTCTTCCATGTCACAGCCTCCGGCTTTTAAACACGTCAGAACAACCTTTGTTCCCAAAGAACAAACAGAAATTTGCCATGGCACAGAGCCAGAACGTGGAGGAACACTTGGTCTCTGCCTTCTCCCAGGATGTAACTGACATTAGTTTCTATATGTCCAAAAACACTGATAAATTAGGAGAAAGACATACTACATATGCCCTTAACTAGAGCTCTTACAAAAAGACAAAATGTCTAAAATCTTTTCTCTAGATTTAAAAATGTAATATCATTAAAATTCTTTTATTTCATTTATTTATGTATTTAATATGTATGTATGTATATGCATGTGTATGTGGCTAGTTAGTATTTTGTACAGGTGTCCTAGCACATGTTTGTGCACGTGGAGGCCAGAGGTCAATATCAGATGTCTCTTTTTTTCTATTGTTAACATAGTCTTTCACTGAACCTAATCACTGACTTTCCCAGGTTGACTGTGCAGCAGGTCTCTGCCATCTACCTATGTCTGTACCCAGGGCTGGGATTACAGCTCAGCACTGCAGTGCCAGCTTTTAAGCAAATGTCAGGGATCCAGAATGTCTTAATGCCTCTACCCAAAGCCTTTTGTCCACTCGACCCCACCCCAGAGAGCAACAACATCAACTACAGAACAAAAGGAAAAACAAAAAAATACATTTCTCTCTCCTCTAGTTTCAGTCAACAGCTGTGATCTTGGCTTTGTGGTCTGTTTATTAAACTCCACCATGCATAAAATATTGACTGATATAGTGGCTGGCTATGGAGTGACTTTTGGGAGAGAGGGAGGGGAGAGAGAGAGAATGATAGAATGAGCTGGATTACAGTATTGTATGCAGACAAACAGAAAGTGGAAAGAGGGACACATCAGCTTCAGACCTGAATAGCTTTTATTCCAAAATATGTCTGGCCAATAGGGACTCTCTCCTCTGGAAAGGAGAACACCTCTACTTTTGCTGACTGGTTGTTTAGGATCCTTTATTAAATACTGGATGACAACTGGAAAACAAAGGGGAAAAGCACATTCTGGGGAGACTTCTTTATTATAGAATCAGCCAGTCCCCACCTGAACTGAATGGAGTCTTAGGAAATATTATCCCACCTCTCTCTATCACAGGTTCAGGGTTTGTACTTGGTAACTAGCTGTCTCGTTTATAGAGCCAAAACCAGGAACAAACAGCTATACAGCTACATGTTATACCAGGGAATTATGGTTTAATTGACCCCATATTGCAACTCAAAGAATATTTTGATTCTTCTTGAACTTAGATTTGTATCAAGATTACCTAGAGAATTTAAAATACATCCCAGAGTCAGTTTCCATTCTAAACCATGGAATTCAGATTGAATTCTACTCCGTATTCTGGATGGGAAGTGGACATGTTCCCAAGGTTATTCTAATGATGATGTAAATTTGAGAATTTCTGCTTTAGAAGCAAGCAATAAGAGCCAAATTCCTAGTTCAGCATTCTTGGACTCTGAAGATCACATATTAGTGGTCATTAAACCCACCAGTTATTCCCGAAAGTTCTCCTGGCTTTGCTCATGTGGACACACCTGCAGATGTGAGCTCGTGAGCTAGTGTCTGACCTCCCAGCTCTTTCCCTGACCAATATCCTCAGAGAGAAGCTTTCCTTACTTCAAATGGTTTCTTCAACTGAACACCAACCTTACAGAGATTTCATTCGGTGTCACTCTTACAAAATGAGAGAAAAGAAGCCTAAGAAAGAAAGGCCAGAGATAACGGTTTGATGCAAATAAAGATTAGATAGAAGATTATCACATAGTGTAGCAACATTTCTTTCCTGTTTGTAGATTCCACTCGTTCTGATGTAAAATTACCAAAAATGCAGAAAAGAGGAAAATTACTCATTGTTAAACTGGAAATAGCTAAGTTCAATCTCTTCAGCAGCCTTTACTTACATATATTTATGTGCAGCTTTCTTTTTTTTAAGTATTTTTTATAATCTTTTGCATTCATTATTTTTACATGGCTGTGATACACATACCCGAGAGAACAATGAAAGGGATAAATATAGGTATTTAATTCAGTATTCAGAATCTTTAGCCTGTTGGCTTCATTTCCATAGGTTCTGGGCCCAGAATGAGGCAGAATGTGATGGCAGTAGGGATGACGTGTGGCTCAGCAGAACTATGTCACCTCATGAATGATAAGAAGCAAATGCCAGAGTAGAAGTAGTAATAAGGTAGGTCCTCCAGGAACATACCCCCAGTGACCTACTTCTTTCAGGTAGGATCTTGCCCTATAGTTTCTAGAACTTTCCAAAATTATGCCATCAGCTAGGGGCACAACATTCAATATGTAGACCTGTGGGATTTGTTCATCCTGAAACAGTATGTGGTATTTCTTTGCTCTCTGTCATGTACATGAAAAAGCACAGATTTAACGAGTGTTATACAAAAGCCGTAACACTGAAATATATCCCAAGCCATATAAAATACATTTTGATGAACAATGATTCCTAGAAACCTGTGAGCAATGATACATTTAGCTTTCAGTTTGGAAGATAGATAGGAATGGTTTTGGTTCTCTCCAAAATTCCCTTGAGAGGAAGGGTCACTTGCTATCCACAGCACTCTATTGTCCATAAGTGGTTCTTCTCTCATCTGGTCTTCCAGTGACAAGGATACACAGAAGAGCATTGCAGGAGAGACCTGGGCTAGTCAGCTGCCTGAAGAGAGATGTTGAGTGTTCCCCACTGCTCATGGTTGCAGTTTATCCCTTCCTCCCTCTGCACAAAGAAGGAAGTCAGGAACCAAGGCTTGACACTTCATCAATATCTCTAGCATTCCTGTGACTAGCCAAAAAGCAAGGTGCCCTTGGCTGTGTTAGTGTGTGGCCTGAACCATAAGGAGAAAAATAAGACATGGTTGTTGGGGAATATTATTTTGTGTGCTTCTTTTGTTTATGCTGCATTTATTTAAGTCTGTGAACAGGCAAAGGCCTGTCTAAAATACCTGATGGTCTAATAAAGATCTGTCTGGCCAATAGCAAGGCAGGATAGGTGAGACTGACAGGCAGAAATAAACAAAAGGAGAACAGAGGAAGAGAGAAACAAGAGAACACAAAAAGGAGGACGACAGTGGCCAGCCACACAACCAGTCACCAAGTAAGAGTGAAAGTAAGATATACAGAAGTAAAAAAAGGATAAAGTCCAGAGGCAAAAGGTAGTTGGGATAATTTAGGTTAAGAAAAGCTGGCAAGAAACAACAAGTCAACCTAAGGCTGAGAATTAATAACAAAGAATAAACCTCTGTGTTCCACAGTCTGTGTTTGGAGGGTCTGTTTTCCAGAGTCTGTGTTCCATAGTCTATGTTCCACAGTCTGTGATTGTGGGGACTGTGTTCCATAGTCTGTGTTCCGCAGTCTGTGTTCCATAGTCTGTGTTCCACAGTATGTGATTTATTTGGGCTGAGTGGTAGGCCCTTCAAAAAGCCAAAAGAGTAAACATCACACAAAACTTGGTTATCAGGATTTAAGAGAACTGTTCAAGAGAATTTACTGCCTAAGCAGAAGAAACAGCTCATCTCTTGCTTATGCATGGGTGTAGGAAGTCCTTCTGTCTATGTGTTGCTTTTATTGGTTAATGAATAAATCTGTTTTTGCCAGTGGCTTAGCAGAATAGAGTAAGGTGGGAGTTCCAAACAGATAGAGGAGGAGAGAGTAGGTGGAGTCAGGAGAAGCCATGTAGCTGTTACCTGGGACAGATGGCTCCGCTGGAGCCTGCTGAAACTTTGCCAATAGGCCACGACCTTGTGTTGATGCACAGATTAATAGAGATGGACTAGGATATAAGAGTTAGCCAAAAATACACTTAAGCTATTGGCCGAACAATATTGCAATTAGTATAATTTCTGTGTGTTTATTACGGAACTGGGTGGGACAGAAACTTCCAATTACAATGCATTACTTCCGGCTTGTTTGAGTCCATTTTCCCTTTCTCATTACTTAGATATTTTGTGGGATTGTTTTCAGCCCTTATTCGGTTGAAAGTTCTAGGAATTCATGTAATTCTTTTAATTCAGAATGGGATGTTTTATTGTTTACTTTTCGTTCTTCATTTTGTGTTGCAATAGTTATTTTGTTTTATTTGTAATAGTATGTAAATTAAGAAATAGCTCCACATACTGTCTTACATTAACCTAAATTTTAAATTGAAATTTATACTACTGCACCTAGTTTTCTCACATTCAACGAGATTATTACTGGGACCACATAGTGTTTTCATAGCCCTGGGAAATCCAGTGGCAGGAGTTTATATTTCTGTTCTGTAAGTAAGTTTTGAAACCGTTTTACATTGTTAAGCAATTTTCTTATAAAAAATAATTTTAGTCAGTGTTACTAATTTGTGATGAAAGGGTATAGCATGTCTGTTTCCTAATATTTTATTCATTGTTGTCAAACATTAATATTCCTTGATGTTCCTTAGGAATGATGTCCAAATGCACATTTTTTTTTGTAGAACTAGATTTAGGTTGGAGATGTTGCCTGCTCATCAGACTCTAAAAGCAGTCCATATTGTTGCTCATGCGAGCATATTAAAAGTATTTATTTATGTTATTCATGTGTGTGTGGTGCCCACAGAAAGAAAAAGGAGGCATCAGGTCCTTTGGAGTTGGAATTAACAAGGAATGTGAGCTACATATCAGTGCTGGGAACCAAACAAGGATCCTTTGGCAGAGGAGCTGCTTTCATCCTGTAGAATCTAAGGCTTTATTTCAAGTTAGCAGAATCAGAATACAAGCATCTTTTTAAACTCAAGAATGTCATAAAAAGAAATATGTATAGCTTTTAATATTTTTGTAATATAAGGAGTTAATTCTATATGCAATTTGGTATATCTTAAGTGTAATATTTGAGGGGCACTGCTGTAGTGTGATCTGAAATGTGTTGAACAGGATCGGGTTTTATTCCCTTGCTCCCCAGAAGATACATTATTTTCTGGGTGATATGGAGCCTTTAGAAGGTCTGCTATTGGGAGTGAGTAACTAGGGGTGGACCTTTACATTTATAAGTCATCTCACTCTGCTTCCTGCTCTACCAGCATGGGAATAGCAACTGTCCCCATGTCTAACACCAAAGACTGAGTGATTCCAGCATGCCTTGCCTTTCATGATGTCTTACAACATTTGAATAAATGATCCAAAATAAATTCAGCTCCCATAAACCGTTTCTGCCAAGTATTTTAAAAGTGGTACAGGATACTGGTACCAGAGAACTGATGTCATTATTGAAGCTAAACCTAGCTGTCAAACATCTTTGGAATTGGCTGGTAGAAGAAATTTTAGAAAACTTTTGATATAAGGACTATAGAAACCTTAAAATATTGTAAGTGGAGTTAGATGGACCTTTCTACTGGACATTCTAGAGCCCAGAATACCAGTGGAGAGGTAAATAGTAAGGTCTTTATGCATGTGGCATGGTTATTTCTCATGTTTGGGACAGATTTATAGTGAGAAGTAGGAACAAAACCACAGAGAGGTGAATTTGAAAAATGTGCAGTTTGGTCAGAGAAGGGACTCTCTGAACACTTCAGAAAAAAGACTGAAACTACATAAGACCTTAATGTTCTTTTTAAAAAGTCAAAGACTTTGCATGTAAACAAAGGAAAGATGCTTAGGAGAAAAAAAAAACCTACTCTAAAGCCCAAGAGCATCAAAATGCAAATTAATTCATTTAAAAGATTTTCATTTGAAAGAATCTTATGTAAAAGAGAGAGAGAGAGAGAGAGGGAGAGAGAGAGAGAGAGAGAGAGAGAGAGAGAGAGAGAGAGAGAGAGAGAGAGAGAGAGAGAGAGATCCTCCAAGGCTCCTGTTGTAAAGACAGTCACATAAGGAAGTGTTTTACTTCTGGTTAACTTTAACTGTCAGCTGATCATGACCTGGAATTATCTGAGAGGACCCCAGTTAAAAAATTTAGCTAAAAAAGATTTGCCTATGGGTATGTTTTGGGGAAAATTACTTGATTGTTAATTGATATAGGAGGGCCCATCCCATTGTTAAAGTATCAGTCCTAGGCAAGTGGTCCTAAACTGTATAAGAAAAAGCTAGCTGAACAAGACCGAGATCAAGAATAGCTAATAAGGAGCATCTTCTCAATTCCTGTGGCAAACATTTGGCTGTGAAGTAAGTTCCTTCAGAGGAAAAGCTCTATGAAATGGAAGACAGATTGCTTTCAAGTTCCTATTTCAACTTCACTCTCTTATGGATTCTGACTTGTGTTGGTTAGTTTTTTGTCAGCTTGACACAAGCTACAATCATCTGAGTGGAGGGAACCCTTGTAAGATTAAGCTATAAGCAGGCCTGTAGGGCATTTTCCTAATGAGAGATTGATGGAGAGGGGCCAGTCTAATATGGATGGTCCAACTCTTGAACTGGTGGTTATGTGATGTGGGATTCCCTTCTGTATATGTATTGCTTTATTAGTTAATGAAGAAAGAAGAATCTTTGGCCTGTGATAGGACAGAATTGGTCTAGGCAGAAAAACTAAGTTGAATGCTGGAAGAAAGTAGGCAGAGTCAGAGAGATGCCACATAGCCACTGAGGAAGACAGATGCCCACCCCAGAACTTAGCCAGTAAACCACGGCCCTCATGGTAAAACATGAAATAATAGAAAAGGGTTAATTTAAGATATATGAGCTAGCTAGAAATATGCATAAGTTAATAGGTCAAGCAGTGATTTGATTGGTACAGTTTCTGAGTGATTATTTGGGGTCTAAGGGGCCAGGAAACAAACAAGCAGCCTCTTCCTACAGTTCTGGATCTATAAGAAAGCAAGACTGAGCAAGTCAGTCAGCAGCAGTGCTATACTCTCAATTGGCTCCAACAGGTTCCAGTCCAGTTTGAGTTCTTGCTTTAATTTCCCTCAGTAGATTCTAATTTATATATGTAAAATAAATAAATTTTCCTCCCCCAAAGTTTCTTTTAGTCAAGTTATTATTTCATGCTAATAAAAGTAAAACTAGAACTCCACCGCAGTATTCAGAGGCTGCCACTGAAGCCATGATCTAACGGTAGGTGGATGAAATAGATTTTGATATCATTCACATCTTAACAGTTTTGAAAACATGCATAAACCAAGAGCTATGGGTTTATGAAAGGAAGTTTGCATCAAGGTTTCATGGAAAAAAAAAAGAAGTCTACATTGCAATAGAGATCTTCGCAGACATTGAAGGTGTGGAGAAAGTAGGGCATTTGCCAAGAAAAGTTTTGAGCAGAGTGAAAGCAGGCCAGGAATGAGATCTCATGTGATACAAATTGCCAGACTCTAAGGACTGAGCTACTGAAAAGAGTTGGTGCCCAAATCATGATGCCAAGGCCCCAGATTCTGGACGTGGCTATCGGAGGCAATGCTGGTTTTCTTGTCGTGAAACTGACTATGGAAGTTGATGTTGGTCCTGCTATGTTTCAGTGCTGCTTTGGTTCAATGATTCATTCATTAATGGCCTTCTGCTTTCTCTCTTTGGGATGTGAATGCTTGCTTTGTGTCATTATATACTAGAAACATGCAATATCCTCTTGTTTTACATGGGTACACAGATAAACTACCACTTTGAACCTTAGGAGAGATTTGAAGGTTAGATCTTTGACATCTATTAAAATGACCATTCAATCTACTATCATAGTCAATGAGATTTCAAAATGATTGGCCAAAAATATTTTATTATTGATAATTTACATCCACACACTCTTTCTTATCACATCCTATCGCTTTTATAATTCTTTTGTTATCCTGAGTGTCCTGTTTATTTTCCCTTGCTTTACTTAGAATATTTATTGCATATGTGGTATATATCATATATCAATTAATTGGATTTGCTTTTTACTACTACTGGATGGAATCATAAGGCTTACAATATTGTTATAATTTTGTCAATATTGTATTTCTTCCTTATTGATGCTTGTACTCATCATTCATTCAGTTATATTGGTGAAGATATTCTTTTTATTAAGCCCCAATTTAATCCCTTTTCCTATTGATGAGAATTTGGGTTATTTACATCTATTGCTAATTTAAACAGGGTTCCCATAAAAATTTACATCATGTATTCTGAGCAAATAAGCTTGAGATTGGTGCAAATTTAATTTCCTGAGATAATTTTACATTGCTTTACAAATCAGTTGCATTAATGGGCACTTTTTTCAGCAAAGCCTTTTATTTATACTCTGATTTTTGCCCTAGTATTGGTACAATAAGTTTACCTCTTGGTAGTCTTCATTTATATTCATGTGATTACTAATACAGCTTTAGATGAATGAATGCTTCATACATTTGGTAGTAATATCCACTTTTCATACACTCTTCCTATTTAGATAATTCTTCTTACTAATTAGCTATGTTTATATTGTATTTTTGTTTGTAATAATACTATTATTACTAAATAAATTTTTGTACTATTATATATATTTCAGGTACCTTCTATCTTCTGGCTTATGTTTTCTATTTTTTATTTTTGTTTTCCAATTTTTAGTGGTATTAGATGGGAAAAATTCTTAATAATTTAAGATCAAATGTTTAGGAACTCATAAATAATACCTCATATGAAAGAGTTCCTCATCTATCAAAATAATGATTAGTTCATCAATATGACATTTTATGTACTTATTTCTCCTAAAATGAAACCTTCCCACCTATAGGGTGAATGGACACTTAAGAGACTCAAGAAGCTACTGAAACATATTATTGTTGAACTTTATAAAACATCCTACTCAGGAAGCTCAGTATTTACAAAATTCACAAAGTCATCCCGCTGAGGCTATATGGTAACCTTCTATGGAAAGAGTTTGTTTTCTGGTGGGGCCTATTCCAAGTAGAGCTCCATAGTCAAGGTTTTTGTTTGTTTTATTTTGACAGTGATTAGTCGGTTGATTTGTAAACGCAGTTTTCTTTGAGTAACTCATAATTCTGGAGGCAATCCCTCATCCATGCTTCTGTAAATAACCCCCACAAATCCATTGGTTCACAATGCTAGACATGGGCAGAATCATTTCCTTGGTTAGACATCAGTGCCCTATATGGGGTGAATCAATATGTATGTGTTTCCAGGAAAAGTTACACAACTCTAACCTAAACTGGGAACAACTTGAGTCTGCGCTCAATTTCTGCAGCACTTCCATAAGCCTAGATTAATTTAAAGTTTCCTCAATCTGACTATAACATTTCTGATGATGGAAACTGTGTTATTACTTATGTCTAATTCTAGAATAAAAATTATTCCCTTCTTATATTTTTGCTTTCAAGATTGAATGAATAATTTTCTATAAACAGATGCTCCTCATTGATTTTATTAAGCTGTATTTTTTAAGAGTATAATACTCTAATGATGATTCCAGATTGGTCTAACTATGATGTAGGTGTATAGAGATTGTGTGTTCAATATTCGGCTAATACATCATGATTACATCATCAAGCACCTAAGCTTGATTTCATTCGGTCTTGAAGTGTGGTTTATGTTAATTTTCTGCTAAATATTCCAAGATTGGAATACTAACAGGTTGTGCATTTATTAAAAATCCATGATAAGGTGAAGAAAACCACCCTAGGATGCTGAATAAAGCTGTGCATTTGTCTGCAAGCCTATATTAGTGAACTCATTCTTCCCTAGTACCAGCAAAAGTTTTGCCGTGAACATCAGCCACATTTGTACTTCTTGTGATCAGAGGCCAGTCAGTGACAATGTCATTCTCACATGATTGGCATTGTGCTTAGTAGCCCCTCATCTGAATCATGTGCTTGAGTATAGCTTCTCAAATGGGAACGGAGTGGTGGTAGGAGAAGCAGTCTGTGAACTTGGAACAAAACTACTCACAGGCATCTGTGGTAATTGAATTGTAACTTCCACGTCATTGTACCAAGAGAGGAAAATTTTTGCTGTAGATTCATGGAGCAGAGATGATAAGGAACAGGTTGGCCCGAGGTCAAAAAAGGTCTCCAGGGCAGGGTGAGCTAATTCAGATACCTTCAAATGACTGCATATAGTGGCAGGAGATGAACCGATGAAAATATACATCCAGTGATATAGATTTAGAAACCTGCTTCCTTTTCTTTGTCACACATTATTTTATTTCTTTTAGGTTTGATCAAATACCCTGCTCTGTCCCCAGAACAAAATTAATGATTCAAGTATACAGGAGCGAAATTAATCTTTCTTGACCTTTTTAATATGAAATGTAATCTTTTGTGGCTATAAAAAAAAGAGAACTTTGTACAAACTGAGGTTAGAAATGATTAAAGGAACCCCATGTAACATGGAAATATCCCACACATTATTTCCCAGTAAGAGGATTTCAGAATATTGTTCCACAGTTTGTAAGTCTTTTCTTTAAAGGTGGTATCAGTGCTGTTGAGATTTAGAAAAGAGGGGAAAAGTTAAAGTTCTAACTTTATGTCTAAGATGAAAGCTGCTCTCTCCTTTTGAATTTCGTGTCCGGTATTATTTTTCAGCATAGGATTAATCTGTGAGCTGCGGCCGCTACAGGTTTTACATACTTAGTTAATTAGCAATTCTTACCAAACCGAGTGTATCATTTCTCTTTAGAATCCTACATGGCCTCAGTTAGACATATTTACGGGAAAAGTCAATGGATAAGACATTAGAGGCCAACCTCAAAGTCAGGAGAGAGCAACTGTAGACCTCAGAGAAGTGCTGCATTTGCCAAGAACTGGTTGGTTATTGATCCCGGTCTGTGTCTCTGGTCACAGTAGCACTTACCCTAATTTTTCTAGTGTAAATATAAGTAAATTTGAATGGGTGTTGCTGAAAACAATCTGTAAATCTACATTTTGTGGTTTTGATGGTAATTGTAGTTACTGGAAGGTTCAATATCTGGGGCATGTCGAGGAGACAAGGCTGTGGCCTGGCACCCTGCTCCCTGCAAGTACCTCCTGAAGCACTTTCTCCAGGGCTATTAAGGCGACTCCGGCTCTCTCTGCTCAGAAGCACAGAAACCGCGTGGGTACTCAGCAGAGAGGAAACTGGAGGCAAGGGACAAGCATTGTCAGAAGATATGCTGTGCATTTAACTTGGACTTCGTTTCCCCCTGAGGTCAACCAAGCAATTAAGGCAGAAAGATCTGTACTGATTCTCTGTTTTCTTGGAGGTAAACAACAATGCATTCACGTGTTCTCCCTGCCTTTTATCCTTCCTCTTTCTTTGACAGTTCCTCCCCCACCCCAGGTTTGATTTTAGAGAGACCTTCTAACAAACATTGTATTCTCAGCACAGCTCAAGTCTTCAGCTTACTGGGAAACACCTCCCCTCAACAGGAGATGCTTCAGGGTTAATGAGGGTTAATGGGTATTGTATTTCACCTGGATACTGCCAAGAAATTTTGAACTGAGACAGAGCAGGGATGGGGGATGGGAATAACTTCACCAGTAGTATAGCAAGAAGAAACGAAGTGCTGAAGAAATTTCGCCACTGGAGCCCCACCCTGGAACGGTGACTCTCCAAAGTTCAGATATACAGGATGCCTAATATAGCAGCCTCATCACTTTTTTTCCAAAGGACATGGTATGCCTAATTTCATTAAAAGTTTCATGTGAAGTTGTTTCTACCAAAGAATACATCAAAATACATGGAGTGAGTTAACATGCATGACCAACCCCTGCATGCACACAAACAATTACAATGGGGGTTTTCAGAAGAGGCAAGGGAGGGAGGAGTCCATAGGCATCCAGATATCTGCTTTCTGGTTGGAGTACAGCTCCATTCTTACTGGTTTGTGCTACTGTGATTTACTTAATGCCAACCATTTTCCTCTGCGATGAGCAATTCTGTTGTTACATCTGTGTCTATAACTCCAATCCCTCCCTTGTTGTAGCCCCAGGCTTGCGGATTAATTACAAGCCTCAAACCGTGTGTTTTCAGTTTGCCACAAGGCCTCCTTATATTCTATTTGCTCCACCACTGTTTATGCCTCCTCTACCTGGCAATTCTTTGTACTTATGGCTCTGATGAAGTGGGGCCTCCTCTGGGAAGCATGACCACCTCCAACACCACATTCATTATTCATGTAGAAATGCATACTAAATTCAGACTATATTATCTCTATTGTTTCTTCTAATGTGTGAGCACTCTAGACACAAACAGTATGTCTCAGAATCTATGTTTATAGAAAACTATTGCCACCGTGTTTCTTATACTATAATAACATGTAGATAGACTGATATGTGAGCAATAGATGAATGAATGAATATGCTAAAATACTTTGCTATGACTGCACAAGACTACTTGAGAAAATAAAATAGAAGACTTCATTATGCATATAAATCTTATACATATAAATCCCAAATAAAAACTAACATTAATGTGTCTGAGGGGCATGCATATAGCTTAGGAGAATGGACATATCCATCCAGCATTTCTGTGTCCTCTACTTTCTAGAAGTTTGGGGTTTTATTTGAAACTAACCATTCTCTTCAATGTCAGAAATTTACCATTTCATTTTGTGACTTAAACTGTGCCAAATACAAACCTTGTTCAGAAAATTCCAATGTATGAACCATGCCCAGCAATTTCCTTTTATGAATGAAAGTAAGAATTCAATGCCACCTATAATCAATGACATGGGAAAACTCCAAAAATGTCAAGACCTGGGAACTAAATAGACTTATAAACTTACAGGGTTGGTTGCATTGGTTGGGCTACTTCAATTTCTTAAGAAAACTTGTAGAGAGAATCAAATTATATCTTCCAATGTTCAGAGCAGCAGCCAATGGAAGGTAAAATTAGAGAAGAGAGCTAAAGGGGCATGGATTCCAGAACCACACTTCATCTAGACCTCCGGGGTTCAGCCCCCACATCTCACTTCGTGTGTAGCTTGCTTGTACTTTAGAGGTGGCACACATCTGCAGCTGATGCTAAAACCAGAGGTTTTGAAAATTTAATTGGGTAACTTCACAAACGAATCCATGCGAAATGGCTTAACATATGAATCAAATAAACAAATCTACCAAGTCAATGTCAAAGTCCATGATTATTCACTGTCCACTGGTGCAACCATCCAACTTAACGTAACATGGATCATATCTAATTAGTTTTAATTTCAAAATTTATTTTTTTAAAAAAAATCTTATTCTGTATTGCATCTACTATAAACACATACATGCGAGTGTGATCTTTTACTTTGTTTTAAATATTTTCATACTATCTGTTTTTATCTTGAAATCTCTGCCTGGTGGAGCTATAAGTAAAATTTATTTCATAAGTTTCCCATTTAAACAGGTTTTTATATGTCAAGGATAGACTTGAACTAACTAAATAGCTGAGGATGGCTTCGAACTTCCAGCTCTCCTTTTTCTGCCACTCACATGCTGGTGTTACAGCCTTGCTACATACCACATGTAGTTTATATGGTGTTTTGTTAGGGGGTGAACTCTGGGCTTCGTACATGCTAAACAAGTATTCTACCAGTTATGTCTTTGTTTAGTTTTATATACACATTTTATTATTTATGAATTCATTGCAAAGAGCAGGAATTACTTTTATAATTATTCTGTCCACTTGGGCAAAATACACCATTCACATTTTAACTTTGGCCTTGGCTCTAGGCCAGAAAGTCTGTTTTCAGGATGTGGAGAGAGAAAATGGATCCTTCCTGTGTAACTGATGGTTATGGCTTCTGACCCTTTCTTTGATTAACAGTGAGTCCAGCTGACTGATTTAACATGGTCCATTTCATGCAGATGGCTCCAGCAGCCTTTTAAACCATCCTTTCAGGTGATCTATGGAAAGAGTCGCAACTTCATAGCCTGCTTTTGCACCACTTATTAACAGCCTGCTTTTCAGACATGATGAGTTTGAAATAAATATAACTTCATGATTGAAGTAAGCATGCATATATATATGCATATATATACATATATATATATATCAGTTAATAATGTGATAGAATTATAAACTGTATTTCTTAAAGCTTCCATGTAAATTATCAAAAACTAGAGGAGTTAAAAAATGAAAGTCTATAAAAGTTTATATCAAGTTTTTCTGGAGGATATATATATATATCCAACAAAAAAACATGTTCATATTCTCTTACTGAAAAAAATCAAGGATACATTTTCCCTTAGCACTATAAATGCTTTGCTTTAGATACACAATGCTAGAGGTCTCTAAAAATATTTTGATGTGCCTTTCTCCTATCATAGGTTTTACTGTGTATGTGTGCATGAGTGTAAGCATGCATGCACATATATCTCTACTGATTTTCCTTTGTTCTTTTTCTATCTCCCTTTTGATAAGAAACCATGCCTTTACATTTTTTTTATAATTATTTAATGTGGCAGGTTTAGAACATGCCATGCACAGTTGTCAGAGGTCAGTTTATAAGAGTTAGTTCTCTCATTTCATCCTATGAGATCTAGGAATAGAGCTTAAGATCATCAGAGTTGGCAGCATCCAACTTTACCCATATCACAATTCCTCATGTTTTTTAATAATTGAAATTTTAATGATTTTTGACCATTTTTTAAAAGAATATGCATAGATGCTACTGGGAGAGATAGAATGTTTGTCTGACTATGGATATCCCCTATAGTGACCTCAATAATGTCTGGAATATTACTGCTATTTGAAATCCTAGGGCTACACAAATAAATAAAAGGTCAGTCTTTCTGAACACAGAAATCAGCTTAATCAAGATCACAGCTCAGTTAAAAAAAATCTATCAAGTTCATCATAACCTATAATGAGGGAAGAAATTCATATCAAAATTATTTTGAGAGACCTCTAACTGTAAGATTGTTTTGAATTTGTACAGTTCTAAGGGAAAAGAATCTTCAGTTTTCTTCAGTATAAGCACATTTTTTGTTGATTTCATCTTTTTGAAAACTTTGAAGCAAACAACTTTAATAAAAGTCCTTACTAATTAGCAATGATCACCAACAACGACGTATATTATCCGTTGTAGAATTCTTGGTTTCAGTGTGGGTGTGCAAGCAAACACATGTGTGCATGTGTGTACACTTTTGCAGAACTGTGTTTAAAAAGTTTTGACTTTAATGGATCAGGGTTGAATATCCTTAGAGATTTCTCTAATTAGGCTCTGCTTCTCTTCTTAGATGAGTTTAGTAGCCAAGTAAATGAACTAATTAGTAGTCTGTTGGTGAATGAGTCTGAGTGTTTTATAAAACCCCTGGTCATCATTGGAAGTTCCTACACAAAACAGCAATTAAACAGTTCAGGAAAAAAAATGTCTCCAAATGTGATCCCTATTCTCTTATCTGTCCCCATGACTGAAAGATTGTTTGTTCATACTGTCCTGTTCATAAGTGGACTTGAGAAAGAGACCATGAAAGAAAGGCAACATACAACACAAATCTAGGCCACAAAATCCAAAGTGGAGATGAAAAGAAAAAGGTGATTTCTGGTAGACTCTTGGATTACCCAACATGTCTTGGCAAGTATCTGAATTTTACCTTGATGTTGAAATGAAAGCACACAGAAACTGGAGGGGCTAAGTCTATTGATTGCTGTGACTTAGAAATTGAGCATGAAAGCAACCTAAAATGCAGAGGATATGTGTGGTGGTTATTAGTCTGTCAACTTGATACAAAAAAGTAGAATTATCTTAAAGAAAGGGAACTTTAAATTGAGGAAATGCTTCCATAAGATCTGATTGCAAGAATTTTCTTAATTACTGATTTATAGGGTGTAAACAGAGACTTCTTGTTCATTTTCTGGCTGCGAATCCCAAATAATCACACAGAAATTATACTAATTACAACACTGTTTGACCAATGGCTCAGGCATATTCCTAGCTAGCTTTTACATCTTAAATTAACCCATTTCTATTAATCTGTGTAT
>JAQHUG010000073.1:2976491-3005862 GCA_028555095.1 Dicrostonyx torquatus
GAAAACTATAACTATCATTCTTCAACTCTATCAGAGACCCTAGAGGATATACTATTACCTAAGAAAGTAGGACATGCATTGAAAGCAACTTCCACAACTCTAGAATTGTCAGAGATATATCTCTGCTCTTCGGTAATGTTGCGGCATCCGTCTTCAGCCTACACGCCCAAATATCTGGCAGACTTTTCCACGGAGCAGAAAATTTGAAAGACTGCTTTGCCTAAATTGACAGTTTGTCAGTCACTTTCTTCTGCGTCCTGCAGAATGTCTGGCAGTTTCCTTTGTGAAGCAGGAACCCTGAAGGACCATCCCATCTTTTGGAAAGTTTACTAGTCAATATTTTGTGGGTTTGCAAGGCCTATCCCACTGAGGGTGGTGCCATCCCTGCGCTGATGGTCCTGGATTTTGTAAGAAAAAAGACTGAGCAAACGAGTAAGCAGCACCCCTTTCCTCCCTAACTGGATTGTTTCATCGTGGTGTTTTGTTGAGACCATAGAAACCCTAACTAAGACAGTATGTGACCTAAAAGTACAAGCAATTCCATCTAACTCAGGTGTGCTTTTTCTAACACCCCTATCGTTCCTTGTAACACATTAATATAGAGTGTTTTGGAGACACATTTATTAATAAGAAAATAAACCAATCCCTATGTAGGTGATAGTTAGCATATTCAGAAGTGAGAACGAGTAAAGAAAAAAGTGAATTAAGGATTAGGTTTCCACTCTGATTTCCTAGGCAGAATCTCCAGAATCATTCTTTAGACTGTAGTCATATTTCATTCTTACCATCGTCATTCAATCCTCAGTCTATATCCACTTCATCTTGGGGTGTCTATTACTTTAGAGCAATGGTTTTCAATGTCCCTAACACTGTGACCCTTTCATACAGTTCCTTATATTGTGGTGACTCCAACCATAAAATTATTTTTATTTCTACTTCATAGCTGTAATTTTTCTACTGTTATGAATTGTAGTATAAATATTTGTGTTTTCCAATGGCCTTAAGTGGCCCCTGAAAAAGGTCATGTAACCCCCAAAAAGGGTTCATGATCCACAGGTTGAGAACCACTGCTTTAGAGTTCTATTCACATATCAATAAAGGTTAAAACATCATGTCCTTCTGTACATCAGGACAAATCCTGATTCCTAGAGCTGTTAGAATAATAGAGAGTACCAAATGCCATCATATGCATAAGACTGTGGACCGGTAGCACACAGAACAAGTGAAATGTTTAATACACCTCACTTTTTTTTCTAGGTGTCTCCCCTGCAGCATACACCCTCCATCAATCTACCATTCCAGGCTCACTGCCCTATATATTATCTTCTCTTATAGTCAATAGCCATTATGTTGCTATCAACATTTGAGTCCCAGGCTCTTGAGTTCTGGCAATCCATTAGCTCTCAAAATTTTTATTCTCTCCTGGATTTTCCAATAAAGCAAAGGAAATGTGAGCTTGGTATCAGCAGCTAAAGACTGAACAGTGCAGGACCTGGGGGAGGGGAGTGTTGGCCCCATTTCTCAAAAGGAGAAAGAGGCAGATATGGAGAAGTGGGATCGCCTACACAGGCTGACAATTTCTTTTTTTTTTAACAACATATAGAATGAAGCATATCTGTTATCACAGAGATGCTGGGTCCCATCTGTTCCAAGGAAGTCACATCACTCCCATTGGCTTCCACATGACTGTTTTGAGAAATAACTCTCAGAGTTCCTTGACAAGTCATCTTTGAGTAATGGGACAATGGGGAGACTGGGAAACTCTTTCCTCCTCCATCCTGGGAGGAGAAAGATTCTTTCACCTCACTGTTTAGATCAGACACAGCGTACCAAATCAAATTTTAATTAAACTAGGAATACCTAGCAGAGGTTTCATGTGTCTTTGAAGATGTTATGCTAGAATGGAATACTGAAAGAAGAAACAATTTGTCTACAGAAATCTGCCTGTCATAACTAGGACAATACACTGGGACCCACTAGCATTTGTGGTGAAAGTGCTTTATGTCCCCTGAAGCATTATTTCTGTCAGTGGAGACTAACTAACCTTAAATAAAGCCACCAAACTCCCAAGGACATGAGTTGAGGGAAGAGCAAAAAGGATTACTTAAAGGAAATGGGAAACACACATGAAATCCATAAGTTCCTCAATATGTGAAGATAGTTCATTGCCAGTTTAAAGATTTTGTTAATAAAGGTCAAAATCACAGGAACAAGTATGGAAATGAAGCCAGTCATTCAAAGTCCCCATGGACCACCATCACCGTCTAGAGTCCTGCATGACATCAACCAGTCACTAAAAGTCCTTATGGATCACCATCACCGTCTAGAGTAATGCATGGCATCAAGCAGTCACTCAAAGTCCCCATGGACCCCCATCACCATCTAGAGTTCTGCATGGCATTACAGCTATACATGAGTGCTGTCCGTCCTTACAGACACAGCAGCATAACCTGAGGGATGCACTTCAGCCTCTGTCAGTGCTCCCGGATGCTCCACACTGAGCATACAGTCAAAGCGAAGTATGTAGAGTTGACTTGAATGAGTTACCATCCATCTGTTAACCCAAGCTGAATCTTTTTTTGGGGTGACCGTCTCCAGAGTACTGTCCTTGCTTCTTTGGTCTGGCATTCTGACAGAAAGTGGTCTCTGGCATCGTGCTTACAATTACACAGCACTGCCCACATCAGAGCTCATTAATGGCTCTAGAGAACAAAGCACCTTGTAAATAAGGTAGTGTGGGCATTTTCACATGGGGCTCCATTAAGTACATGTCTATGGTTGAAGAAATGGTTTCAAGTTCAGTTAAGCATTTTAATATCCCACTTAAGGAACGTTGCTTTTTTCCTTTCTGGCAGGCATGCATCCAATTGGGAAAATACTCAGCTCCTCTGGCAGGAGAAGCCCTGTGCTCATTATACTCTATAAACAGAATGCGGTCGGTACTATCACCCTCATGGACTTGGGAGGAGGCACAGTCAGTCCTCAAGTGATGACCACTTGTTTGTGGCAGCATGAAAGAAATACAGGAGGCTGGAGGCAAAGAGCATGGAGCACAGATTAGTCTAAATAGAGGGACCTTTCAAGGTGTATTAAGAAAATTAATTATTATTAATTATTAAATTTAGGATTACATAGTGAGGAACAAGAAGGAAAGTTTAAAGGAGTAAAACTTATACAAAACTATGTTCTAAATCTGAATTAAATATTCATTACTTATACTTGACCTAACAACACTTTTCAGAACTGTCTCCTACAAAAGATGTTCGCTGTTATGATTTCCTTCTGACACATAAAATAGTTCACCTGATAAAACTGAGATACACTGCTAGGAAAGGACTAGAATTCTTCCTTCACTTCTGTAGTGAATGGCACAAACACAGCCTTCAGATTTCAAGGCTTTAGAGAGAGTTGGTTAATCAAGGGCAAAAAGACAACTGAGTCTTGAATACTTTTCAAAAAAAGCTGTGCATATGTAATCATGCTTAATAAATGAAGCATATGAAGTCAGGCGCATAAAAGGAGTAATTTTAAATATCTTGCTTGTATTGAATTCTCTATCTCCCTTTCTCTATATGTGTGTGAGAGAAATAGAGTGTGCATGCAAGTCTGTGTGTGTGCATGTGTGCATATATGTGTTAAGTATGCCTAGTTCTTTTCTTCTACCTGGCATTGGACTTGGGTCATCATGCTGGCTCATGAAGCACCTTTACCTGCTGAGCCTTCTTTCCAGCCTCAAGAAGACATGGGTCTTAAGCCGTAGTTGTCCATTCTCTCTCAGGAAAATGGTGACACCACCATTTTTATTACAGCAGTTGCTTCCATTTGCATTTTTGGCACAGAATGACTATGAGTAAAATGGCTTTGAACAGTAATAATAAAATAAATCCAGAGTATCAATAATAATAACAAATATGACACTTTTACTTGCTCATTTAATTATCTTAGGGCCCCAAGAGATATACTTAATAAGACTCATTCTAACATATAACTCAAGGCTCAAAGAAATGAAACCACTCACCAAGGTCAGAGGACACATAAGTTTCCGAGACAGAGTTATAATCTCTCTTACTCAATTGCTTAGTATTTACCATCTGAGAAGCTTTGAAGAAACATTTTCTTTGCGGTTAAGAGGGACTGTCCTGTCTTTTACTCATCTTACTGTTATCTTAATAAAATCCTTAAGATGAGCGCCATATACTGAAGAAAGGTCTAACTTGTATCCAGTTCCAAAGGTTTCTTCCATGACCACTTGGTCCTTTAGCTTTGGGACCTGTGAGGAGAGGTATTTTGTTCATGATAGGAGCATATGCTAAAACAAAGAGGGTCACTTTATGGCCATGAATAAGAAAGCAGAATACAGAACAAGGAAAAGACTGGCCTTCCATAATGCCCCCTATGGCATGCCTCCACTTAATTATCTTCCTACCAATAGACCACCTTATTATAAAGATCAAACCACCTTTCAATAACACCAAGAGCCAAGATCAAGCCTTAATTCAAGAATTTTTAGGAGCTGCTCATGATAAAATCTCTTGCATTTACAGATGTATGTCAATATCACAAGCTCTAATGACCCTTAATAAAATATACTTTAATTCACTGAAAACATATTTATTGGATATATACTATATGCCAGTACGTAGCGATAGAGCTAGAAAGCAAGCTAAATTTGTCTTTTTAGCATTTTCTATTGCGGTTGACTTTACACACAAGGAAAGGTAATTGTAAATAGGAAAAAAATGTCAAGATAATACCTAATGCAGTGTCTTAGAGCAGTCAGTGTTAGAAAATAGAAGAGGGCAAGGAAATAGAAAGTGTTGGAGTGGAGCATGGACTGGTCTTTTAGGTCATGTACTTCTATAAAGTTTCTTGTGACCATATTTTGCTAAAATACCGTAAACAGAGGATCACTTGAATGTGGGTCTAATGAAGAGATAGGCATTAGGGCAACGGTGGTGCATATTTGGAAGAAGCCTTAGGCACAGACCTAAAGCTATAATTTCCAGTTGGGAAGAAAGTCATTTATGAACTCATATTTTCTTTAATATCTAGGGAATACATCCTATAGTACAGTGTGTCTGTGCTCTATCAGTGGCATTGTGTTGACACCAGTGCAGTTTCTGCGATTATTCCAAATGACTTTCAGTCAAACTTTCATATTCCTTTGACTTTATGAGGAAAAAAAATAGCATGTTGGTAAATTTCCCAAGGTTGAAGTTAGTGTTACTAAAAGCAGAACAATGTTGACTTCCTTTTAAGGTACCAAATCCCTTTTGCTTTTGTAATTCATTAAAGGTGTCTACTTTTCAATCAATAGGAAATGACAATGGGCTAATTTTTAGTTGACAAATCTTTCATTAAAATTAATGCCTACCTAAGCTTCTACTGTGCCTATTAGTAAAACTGTGGATTGATAGCATGCATAGCAACACCTTTCTATAGACACCTCGGTTCTGAAGAGATTCCATACTGGGTTGATTTCTGGTTGCACACAGGAACGCTTTTCCTCCTTCAGTGAGGACTTATCTGGGTAAAATTATCCAAAAGCAGACATGAGGCCAAAAAAGGCACTTGGCATTCGATTTAGACTTCCTGTGACATTCTTAACGGATAGCACCGACCTCAGATGATGATGCTGTTAGTGCTCTGGTCCCAAGGGTCACCAACTATGAAAAGCCAATTGCTGCACTTAAAAGCTAGACCATCAGAAAGCTTGGTGTTCTAGACACCCTGGCTCCAGCTCCATCTGCGAAACTTTAAGTGGTATTTGCTAAAAGTATGGGAAAACCATATCCTGTCTTATCCATGTGGAGCATCATTGTACATCTTACAACATCTCCCAAGATGTACAACTTGAGCAGGGCAAGCAGCCAGCACTCCGTGTTTAAATATTTTTAATTTGCCAAAGAAAAGAGGTTTACTTGGATCTTAAAGAAAATTATCTCCCATGCAAAGAAGAGTGCACAAGCTTGTAATCTTTAGATGTAAAAGGAGGGATGTATCTCTCCTTTTAAACATCCCCAAGGTTCAATGCTGAATTATGGTTTTATACTTAACATTTCTGAGTGTGTGAGTTAATATACAGAATCTCCATGCAGAGAAGAAATATTTTTGAAAGATTCTCGGTAAGCTAAAAGCCCCAAAACAAAAAATGAATCTCTAGTTTCTTTTTTATTTTATTCAAACAAAATATGAAACAAAGTTTCTTCTTGCTGATAGATTTCAAAATAATCAAAGACTAGCCTGATGGCTAAAGAGAATTTAACATAGGCCCCTGACCTCTCTGCAGGGTTGGGGCTGAAGCTGCTATGATTAAAAAATGGTACATACAGATTAGTTTCTAGAAGACTAGACTTTCATCTAAGTCCGCAGCCACTCTGGAGTCTTCAGAAGTTCTCAGCAAACAGGAGGAAAGATGCTCAGCCTCTCTCTGTGTCCCTATCCACGCAGTATAAAAAACTGAGCAACTCTGCACTCTGTGCAATCCCCAGCTAACATGTGAAACTCCAGACAGTTGATGACACTTAGGGAGGATTGTTTCAGCCTCAATCTGTGTCACAAGTCCCTTGTGAGTGGAATTTGAGAGAGAGTCTAGAGTGGAAGGGACTGTACTCTGTCTCCTAAAACAAAGGAATACCTTCCCTCTCCTTGCCTCTCTCTCTCTCTCTCTCTCTATATATATATATATATATATATATCCGCCCTCCAGAACTAGGTACTTGGTCTTCAATCCTCCATTACAAATTAGATGATGTGGTAGGTGCCTTTGCTCAGGATTTGGATAGAGTCTAAGGAGAACCTTCCAGCAAATTTTGGCAGCTACTTTTCAAGGTGGAATCCCTTTCAAGGACTGTTCTATGTTGATCCCGATTCAATCATAGATCAATTTCTGTTCATTTGTTTCTTTGGTTTGACTTTATATTCTAACCAAAGATTACCCTCCCTCCTCTCCTCTCGGTCCCCCCAACCTCTCCTTCTCCTCCATTTCTCTTCAGGTACAGTTGGGCCTCACATGGGTATCAGTCAGCCATTGTGTATCAGGTTGCAGTGTAACTGGGCTCCCCCTCTTCTTTTAAGGCTGTGTGAAGTAATCTGGATGGAGGAATGGGTCCCAAAAGCAGGCAAGAGAGTCAGAGACAGCCCCTTGTCACTGTTCTTTAAAAAAAAAAACTCTGTTCTTTAAAAAAAATGTAATTATGAGTCTCTATCTATCTATCTCTGTCTCTCTCTGTCTCTCTGTCTCTCTCTCTCTCTCCCTCCCTCCCTCCTTCTCTCTCATGTGTGTTCATTGCAGAGGTCACCCACCAGCAGGAGCATGCATGTATGGATATGTACACATGAATGAAGGTGACAAAAGAGTGCAGAAGAAGGTGTTGAGCACCTAAGAGCTGGAGTTTCTACTTACTAGTGGGAAATCTAAATCATAGGGGTGCTGAAAACCAAATGAAGATGCTCTGCAAAAGCAGTACACTGTCTTAGCCACTAGCACATCCCTTCAGCTTAACCCACTCTTATCCAATTGTGCTCCTAAAACGAAATCCTGTGTTTCCATCTTCTCTGTCTATAGAAAGCTCAATTTGTATAATGTCTTAAACTTTCTTTTTAAAAGGAATATATTTCTTTTTCATTACAAACACATTAAATAAAAGGAAGAAAATAAGCCATGTTTTTCTGTGTTTTGCTGTTTTCCTTCATTGTGAGGTAGCCATGGGCATATTTCATTAGGCAAAACATGCTAATAGCTTAAAGTTTTCTATGCTATTTTCTTTATATATTTCCAATTTTAGTTGATGTAGAAAAATTGATTATATTTATGGAGATGTGGTATGATTTTTGAAACGTGATAAAATGTGTTAAACCAGGGAGCTTAGTGTATCACCTTTAACATTTATCACTTCCTTAACAATTATCATATATTCAAAATCTTTTTCTAGCTATTTTATGTATATGACATGTAATTATTAGTTACAGGCATGTGTGGACACACACATATACACATATCCTATGCATGAAGATACATATATACTACTAAAAATTCTGGTAAACTTAAATTTATATGTTGTTCTTTCTGAATCGCTCTCTTATTGATAGAGATATTCTTTCTGTCTCTGTCTCTGTCTCTCTGTCTCTCTCTCTCTCATTTGTGCTTTTTCCCAGCTGTTTATCAACTCTAGGGAGCCTCCACAGGGCTTTTGCATTGGCCCCACCCTCAGGCTCAGTGCCTGGATTTTGTCAGTGCACTCTCTTAAACATGCATACAGGGCCCTGAACCTTAGGACTTACATGCTTATGGAAAGGAAAACATTGGGCTTGTTGGTTAGCTAATGACAAAAATATTAAGAGTCTTTAGGGTTTGTTTTTTTAAGTCATGACTGAGACTCCATTTTACGATATATACCTGTGTCTATAGTGTTATGTGGTGGGCCTAGCCTTGCCAAAAGAGGGCAGCTCTCCAGAGATCGCATGTATCAACGAGCCTGTTGCACATTCAATTGCTTGTTAGTTCTTTGTATGGGTGTCTTTCCGGATTCTAGGGGGTAAACCAATGGGAACCAATTACTTGTTCTTGTTAGAAATGAGTGTTCATCATTGCTAAGAGTGAGAGAAAAGTGTGAAATGAAAAATTACAGGAAAAAAGTCCAGTAGTGAGTTTAAGCATTTGCTTTAGTCAGCTGTATCTGGGACAGATCCTTCTTTCAAAGCATGGGAGAGTGTGTGAAGTTCATCCAGCTAACACAAAAGGATAAGAACTGGTTTCCAGACTCTCGCATAAGTCAAGGAAGATCAAATAGGACACTGACATTATCTAACCCCTTTGACAGAACTCTAAACTGGAAAACTGCCCCAAGGTTCCTTCTGCTATAGACACTTGTCTCATCTCACCCCTGAATCTGACACCTGCTTTTCCATTGATCCCATCTCACGTGCTAGTTACAGGATCATGTTGTAGGCTGCCTCTTGACCCTTAGACCAAGCTCAGAACTAACCGATCTCTCCAGAACAAGAACCAGGCACAGCACTGCCAGCACTGAGCCTCGATCAAAAGAAGAGGGCAATTTGTGCATTTTGCTCCCAACATTGTTGGGCAAGTAAATAAATGAACTAAGATATAGCAGTGTCTAGGAAACTCAATAAAAAAGCAGGGTTATATGAGCACTGTTCTCCAATGCCAAATGACCTGCTACACACACCTAAGAACTTCAAGTCAACTGAAGGGGAGTGTTATAGACACTGCACCCCTCCCAATAACATTAGATACTACAGTGAAGAATTGACATTTTACTACTAGACATATTTAGACATTAATAGCCAATTTTTAATTTAGATTATTTATATGTTTGAGGAAGTATCAAAACACTGAAATAGATTGGTCAATCTTCCAAGCTAATAACTCTGTGTGCTTAAGGGGAAAGTTGACAAACATTAGCAGTTAGGGCAACAGGTACCTTACCTTCTTGTCTGAGGTTACCTAAGTGACTTAGAGATTATTGTACTAAAGGGGATGCTGATACTGATGCCCATTGAAACTTGTGGCTCAGGGTAAGCAAATTCATAGGGGAAACAAAATGAGTGAGTTGGAAATACCATCTAGGAGACAGTGGCTGAAGGCAACCAAATTGTATGCTAGACAATACATAAATTATACTTCATAATACCATTAATTCATTGGCATGTAGGTGACAGTTGAAAAAAGTGGGGTCAGAGATGCTCAGCCACTAGCTTCAAACCACACTTGAGAACTATCAGTATCTACACTGGTGCCAGGACCTGCTTTTCCAAATATATGCTATTGTAGTCTCACACTAGCTTGAGAAAGACGCTCATCATACTTACTAAAGGATTGCTCAAAACACTATGAACAAGATATCTTGGCAGATCGAGGTGCCTGCTGCCAAGTTAATTGTCCTTAATGCCTGCATACTGTAAAGATGGATGGATGGAAAGAAATCTAACAAATTTCTTTGAACTGTCAATTCTAGATATTTTTTCATGACGTGTACATTTGGTATATTACATATCA
Organism: Dicrostonyx torquatus; assembly: GCA_028555095.1. NCBI lineage: Eukaryota > Metazoa > Chordata > Mammalia > Rodentia > Cricetidae > Dicrostonyx > Dicrostonyx torquatus. The sequence goes on from JAQHUG010000073.1 coordinate 2,986,513, forward strand.
TTTTCATTTTATTTATTTTAAAAACAGTCTTTCCCCATTTTACATACCAATCCCAGTTTCCATTCCCATTACAGGTATTGAAGCTTGCTCATACACAGAGATAACTACTAAAACTTCCAGATGAAAAAGGGAAGTTTAGAAAATTTTTAAATGATTTTATTTTATTTTTGAGATTATAGTATAATTACATGATTTCATCCTTCCATTTCTTGCCTGTAAACCATCTTTTGCACACTTCCTCATTCTCTTTCAATTATGAGACTTTTTTAAATTAATTATTATTACAGATATATATGTATATATCTGTATATGTATAATCCAAAATACATAAATATACCCTGTTCAAGCCTGTATCTTACTTGTATGTACATTTTCAGGGGTGACCATTTGGTATTAGATTTAGAAGTTGAAAGTCATAGGACAAAAGTTATATGAAATGATATTAAATGATACTAAAAGATGTTCAGTATCACCATCTACAGAAAAAGCACAAATTAATAACCACACATCAATACCATCATTTATTTGTTTTTATCAGAATGGTGAAACTGTTCACTCAGTATTGGTGAATATGAAAACAAACTGTGTCAGTGATTATTGTGTCACTCAAAATAAATTGTGTCACACTTTGCTGGTAGAAATATAAAATGAGTTCTCTGAGAGAGTTCATATCGTACCTACAGCAATAAGAAGCTGGGGCAAGAAGATATTGCCTTTGAGGCTAGTCTAGGATTCACAGTGAGACCCTGCCTCAAAAACTAAAAGGAAAAAGATGAAACCTGCAAAGATGATGCTGCTACCCTGAAAAAACCCTTGAGAACTTCCTATAAAACAAAACAGGAAAATAAGCAGTCTAGGGTTTACTTCTGAGTATTTATCACAGATAATGAAAATGCGCTCATATAAGAAATTGTGTGGAATATTCCTAGCACTGTTTTTATATCATCCAAGACCTAAAACTACCCTAATGTTCTAGGTGAGTAGCTGAATTCTAGTGTAACCTCATCACAGAATTCTACCCAGCAGTGACAAAGAATAAGTTATGCAAAAACAATGTGTCCAGAGAGAATTCTGCCAAAAGAAAGTCTACACACTATATGATTGTACTTAAATGACAATACTTGGATGGCAAAACTATAGAGATGGTGAAAGTTGATTAGCAGAGTCAAGGATTTAAATAAGGGACGAGAGAGGGGAAATGTAGGCATGGCCATGAAAAATAGCATTAGGGACCTATGTCTGGATAGCAGTGTTATACCCTCTTGCTTTTAACAGATTAAAAGTTGCAAAAAATAAACTACAAACACAGATAACATGTGATACACATCACATAAATAGAGGTAAAAATGGAAGACTGCTTCCAGTCAGTTTCTGCTTTTGTAATTCTAAAATAGTACTGTTAGGAGGTAATTCAAAGAATAGATAGTATCTCCAAGTTTTCTTTCTCAATGTATATTTACAATTTTATCCAAATGAACAGTTTAACTAAAAATACATAAAATATCTGAAGGAACCGTTTAACTAAAAATAAATAAAATATTTGAAGTACAAGGCTGAACCCCACATGAGATATTCTTATAATTTCCCATTTTGTTTTATTTCTGCATTCTCTTTTTGGATAGAGAACAACAAATCATTGTGTTGATTAAGTAAGATACTCAGTGTCTGTCACACAGTAGGTACTCAATGAGTGTCAGGCATCTTTAAGGAAAGCAAAGAACTTCTCGTGCCTATTCTTCATCTCAAAAGTGAAAATGGTCTTGGTTGTTTAGTACTTCGTATGAGGTGAATGAATGAGCATAAGGCTACAATGGAGAGTTTGAAACCTGCAATCTACCCCTTGCTTCTAATTTTAGTATTTCACGTATTAGACACATTAAGAGAAGTAGACACACAATATGAAAACATAGTCTAACTGGCAATACTAGGAACATGCCCTTAAAGCTTCCATCTCTTGTGTACCTTATTCATCCCTTTGGTTTGACTTATTTGTTTGCTTATTAGTTGATTGGTAAAAAAGAGAGGAAAAATACATAAGCAAGAGAAATAACCTTATTATCACAGCTGTTTGCTTTATTTACCATGAGTATGTGACTTCTCATACACCACGTCTTAAGCTACATCATCTGTGGAGACATGTACATCGTCAAAGAGAATGAGAAGACCCCGCTTGGGAGGGGAAACTCAACTTGTTAGCATATTATTCTCTTCAGTGCCTGTGGGCTTTGCAAATGACAGAACCAGTCCATACTGTTTATTTCCAATTTTTGCCTGTGTTGCCTCAAAACCAAGAAATTAGCGTCATTTCTCCTCTTTTGAAATGTCCCACCCTAAGAAGAATGAGAGAGAACAGAATAGAAAAATCTTAATAAAGTAGGAAAAGAGCCAGAGCTGAGGTTCAAGCCTGCTATTGTGACAAGTCTCTGTGGTACACACCCCACAGAAAGGCCCATAGCCTGCCAAGCCAAGCTGCTTCTCTATGAGCAGACTGGCTAGAGAATGGTCCCAAGCCACTGGCACAATGACAGTTGTGCATTTCATTTCTCCTCTTCTTGAGGTGACAATTTCCCCAAGGCCCAAAAACCACGGTAATTCTCTGTATTGAAATGAAAAGCACCGGGCCTGGCTGACATTTTTATCAACCCAACTTTCTAAATGAGTTCTTGGGGAAGATAAAGACCAAATAAAGCAGGCAGTCACCTTTAAAATTGCTTTCTCCACTATGAGCTGGAGAGTGGGTTTCAGATAGCAATGGTAAAGGGACTGCATTTACTAAGACAACAAAGATTACTTTGGAATTGGGACAGGTCCCAAAAGGAAGATGGTATTTGCAACACCTGCCAGGCATTTAATCTCAGACCCTTTCTATCTCAGCATCCACCCAAAGGCAGCCTCACACCCACCTCTCCCCTCTATGGTGGACACTGTCCTAGGTGCTGAAGTTTAATAGGACAGTTCCATCTTAAATGAGCAACCCTCTGGGGAAAGGAGGGTTGTGATAGAGTGTTCTCTCCAAATAAACAGAATGGGACACTTAAAATTCTCCATGATAGCCAGCATTTCCAGGGGAGACTGAAGCTTTGTTTATGTTAGAGATGAAGAGTTAGAAGGCACTATAAGACAAGAGTTTAAGGAAGGCAGGAGAGGGATGAGAAATTGCCAACCAGAGTAACACCAGTCACTGTGCGCTTTTCCCTTATATGGCAATTTAGGAAAAAAGTGTCATTTTTTTGTCCCAACAGGAGTGAATTTATAGGTTAGATGTTGCTTGAAGTCATACAACACAGAGAACTTCCTAACAGTGAAGAATAATCAGCCACAAATCTTGAGAATCCCTGGGTTAGAAACAAAGTTGCAGGAAAGTTGTATTCACAGCCCTGATCACTTAGACCATGCATATTTATTCTTAGGTTCTCAGTGGAATTACAGTGTGACTTCCCTGTGCCTTATCAAGACATGGAGGTGATCAGCTCACATAATTCAGATACTTTTAGGTACTGAAGAAGTAAGTAAGAAAGGGGCTTAAAGCACATATTGCTGACAGGTCATCAAAGCCCTGTATGACTACCTTTTCTCTATTGAAATTGTTGATAATTGTTTCTTCTCAGTGTTTCCCAACCCTGGGCTATTTTGTTTTCCATCATCGCTTCTAAGAAATACATGTGAGATAAACTGGAGATACTATCAAAAATAATCCAAAGAAACTTTTCAGATTGATAGAATTGATAAAAGCATAATTACCCAAATAAAATAAATTCGGACAAAGACTCTAAGATTTTATTTGAGAGCTGAAATCACTTTAATAATATTAACTGTATTCAAATATTGATAGACAGTTCCAGGTTTATACCTTCACTTATATCCTATTACTCTACGAATAAAAGTGTGCTCTAAGGATTCTGACTGCCAGTAAGAACAGTACGTGGGAAGTGCTGATACTAAAGAGTGATGACACATCAGGTCTGGGTACAACGAGTGATGGAAAAATCCCTGTGTCATATTCGCTATCTTGACAATCCATACAACTCTTAAACAAAGGGGAGGAAATCAGTTTCGGGAAATCTTCTTACAAAGTGAATATCTCATATCACAGGCATATATTTGGTTAATGTAATCTAGTGTATGCACAGGCATTTGCTAAATGCTGACAACATTGAATAGCACTTAATTTAACTAGTGCATATTTATGAAATTAATGACATAACACTTACCATCTCTCCCAACGTTAACTGTGGATGATGGTATTTGATCCTATGGGACTGCATGGTTATTAATCCTAGAATTAAATGCAAAACTAATCTCAAATTTTGCAGAAGTGACAAAGAGAGATGAATATAGGAGACCAAACTGTACTGCAAATGTAGGGAATTAATGAGAATAAATTGAAACAAGCAAAAAATGATCCACGTACTTTTCCTTACATATCAATTTAGGTTTCATTTTTAAGTGACTCTTGACCACTTATGTAATATAAAAGGTTAAAATCCATCATTGTGCCATCCCATATGTATGCTCCATCTCCAGATGAATATATCCACTGAAGGTGACCTGTCTCATTCTAAACGGCTGGCATACCACATAGATGGATGTTAGAAAGAGAAAACTGATTTTCCCATGTTTCCTTAGTGAGGGAGATTAATATTAATATATGATTATTAAAAACATTATGATGGATTATATATCACAACTCTTTGTTTTTGGTATTTATAATGGTGTCAGCAACGATTATGGGCAGCAAGTGACTGTGATGGCATTCTCTAAGCATTATGTGACTTTTCTTATTTATAACATTCAAACACAATGACAGGTCAGTGCTTTCATATTCCAGGAGTGAGCAAAATAGTTCCTACAACTTTTGTTCTGAATAAATGAAGTTCTGAATATTCTTTAAGTGGAATACCAAAATAAAAGTCAAACATCTCTGCAGCATCAGATGGAGGTTGACATCCAGCCATCCTGCTACAGAGACTATTAGAAAAATATGTGATGTTCTAAATAGTCAAGATTTGCTGAGACAATCTTAGTAGTTTACAAGCGAACAATAGTCCCTGTCTCCTTGCATTATCATCATATCATTGATGGCCATAGAATTCATCTGATGGAGTTGCTGTGGCTTTCCAAGGAAGCTTTGAGACCACGTGTGGCCTCAGTCTGATATGTTCTAGTTTTCTCTGCTCCAGAAATAAAAGCACTGTAATAAACAATATCAATAGGATCAATAGCACCCTCTAGACCACCCTAGAACTCAATGTGTAACCTAGAATGACCCTGAACTCACACCAATCCTCCTGCCTCAGTCTCGCAAGTGCTAGTACTACTGGTGTGAGCCACAATTTGAGAAAAATTGTAAGAGACTATATTTGTACAGTTTTATACTCTGTACAGAAGTTGTACAATTTTCTTGATGTCATGGAAGTTGTAAGTATAACTTGTGTGTAAGCTGTTTTTGTGTTAGGTCAATTATGTCCCAAGAATTGTGAGAATTTCAGTAAAAATTCATTTTTTAAGTTATAATAGGAGTTTAAAATTCATTTAGTTTTAATAGAAATTTAATTCATTGCTCTCCAAACACAGCATCATGTTGGGAATGTATGTCTAATCACAGGACAAGAGTTTAAGAGGAAACTAGTTTGACACAGAAGAAACTCTGTTTCAGATAATTAATGCCATTGAAACTTGCCTTTGTCTTTCAGGGTCTGGCAAACTCAGGTATATTAATGAAAACTGTGTCTTTAAAATCATAAAAAACATGCCAATGAGCTTCTGACATACAGTCAGAACAATGTAAAATGAACTGCTGCTGAAAAAGGAAGGGGAGAGGAAATGCAGACTGCAAGCGTGGAGGGACACGGATGAGACGTTGATCAAAGTTAATTTGGCTCGCCTTCCCATCAGAATTGACACTAAAGGTGCTCCCTCAGGCTTTAGCTCCAGTCCCCGAAGGAGCTGTGCCCATTGCCTTACTTTCAGAGAACTAGGTGAAGCAGGAATCACTGTGAGAGGAGGGAGGAAAAGGCTATCTTAAGATCCTGTGTGTTCTACAGACGGGCAGTCCTCCGGAGCCCTACTTGCCTGGGCTCCTGCTTCATTTTGTAGAATGATTTAACCCACTTGTGAACCCCAAGACCCCCAGATTCCCACATGCTCACATTCTGGTTAGCGTTTCTATTAAAAATGAATCCCTAATGATGAGGGTGGCTCTGTCTACATTCTCCGGCATCCTTAAAATAGCTACTCTTAAGGAGGCTTGTGTCCAGCCACCCACAAACCTGACAGGAAAGTGTAAATGTGTCTTGGAACATTCAGACTCAGGGTTTAGTAGGTAAATTGTCAACTATATCCTGGAAGGCTGACCATGCTAAAGGAGTCTATACAATGTTTAAAATCAATCGTTTCTTTATTTTACACTGCAAATGTTTCTGTTGGGAGAATGTGGAGAAACTAATAAAAAAGCATATCGTTCCTTTGTTTTTTAATATCTCTAGCAATGCAACTTTTGGCTTTGCTTATAGGACTAATCTGGTTAGTAAGAGGAACTATACATCCTTGGCTCCTAACAAGAGCATAATATGAAATGATCAAGGTGGTGCCCGACTGACTGATGACTTCATACACCGTGTCCTGGCTCGCTGACCCACAAATCTCCTTTGATATGCCAGGCAGGAGAAAGAGCCTGAAAGGATCAGGAGGAAAAGGGCCGCGATGAAGCCATCATGTGACAAGAATCCCAAGCATGAGCGGGAGGAGAGTGAGAGCCTGGCAGCTGATAGAGACATCGTCAGAGCCACAGGCCTGACCCCGGGAAGCAGGCTGTCGGGACCACCGAGGACGCAGCGGACGCGGGCCAGGCAAAGCCGGCAAGCAATCTTCGCTAAATTAAAGAAATCTCCATGGAAATTAGCATGAAACATTTTCTAATCTCCCGCTTTTCACTGCCGACAAGGGTCACTGGTTTACCTTCCCTCTTATTTTATTATTCCCCAGCCACTTTCCTGGCATCTTTATACCTGCCATTGGCCTTGGCTAGGCAGCATGTCCATACTGTCGCCTGCCTGGGGTTCTTAACCCTCTTCAGTCTTGTCACAGACATTAACAAAGGGCATTATGATTGTTGCCATTGTTCCCCGCTGTAATCGTGAGCACTATCTGCTAGTACAGATTACCTCCAACCTCCATCACCATCTCGCAGGTCCCACCCTTCCTCATTTCCAGCAATCTGCCATTGCCTTTCAGATTCCAGCCCCAATCTAGCTGCCTGTCAGGCTGTTCATTGTGACTTTAGTAGTTAAGAGGATGGAGTGTCACTGACTCTGGCCGCTGCTAGGCATCCTAAACTGGGCAGCTCATGCTTTGGTGAGAAAGGGGAGCTGAAGGAGAGTGCTGAGGAATGTCTGGGAGCTAGAGACGATGTGTGTGTGTGTGTGTGTGTGTGTGTGTGTGTGTGTGTGTGTGTGTGTGTGTGTGTGTCTGTGTGTTTGCAGTGCCTGTGTGCAGGTTTTAACTGAGTAGTCAAATGAGAAGATTACGTCCTCAGGAGGCTGTGTTGAGCATTACAGAATTTTGCAGAAATGACATTTTGTTTACAATAGATTTCTAGAAATAGATTGGCAACACTCTATAGTAGTTCAAAACCAACTGACCTGAAATATTAAGATGTAAAAAATACTTATTTATGTCTCTTATTCATTAAATCTGTTTATGGAGCCTTTGTATCATTACTGAACTTTTGCAAAGTACACTAAAATACAGGGGGTGGGCACTGAGTACATACACACTCTAGACAGCTTTACAGACACTACCTCATTTTGTTGCCACACCATATTATCTCGGGAGGAATGTACAGAGTCAGGGGCTTTTCAGCATCTATCCATCTTAGTTCTAGTTCCTCAGATAATTCATATTTCAGGGAAGGAGCCTTCCGTTGCCATCAAATGCCTTGGAGTGAGTTTTATTTTTGCTCCGCAAGCCAGATTGATCCTGATCTCTGAGTTAAACACTGCCCTGTTTCACTGACAGAGAGATGAGGAGAACAAGGGAGCCCATCACACATGTGCCTTCATTGGGAGTACTGATAAGACGTGAATGATCTCAATTCTATGAGAGAAAAAAGACAGGGGGCAAGAGGTGTAAATAAGTTTGCCCAAGTCTAAAAGCTTATCAAAGTTATCAGTACGTTACTTTGGATACTTATGAACTGAAGTGTGAAATTTTAGTGTGTGTGTCTGTGTGTGCGCAAACTTTCCATTTCCTTTACGTTCCTTTTTGTTTCAAGCTTCAAGTTCCTCTCTTCTACTTATCCACAGAATACATAATAATGTCTTGTAATAAGTTGTAGAGCCATGATCTAGAAGACGTTTATCCATCTCTGGCATCTAGGTGTAACACCACAGTGCTGGGAGGTACCAAATTATCATTCCAAAACTTTCACCATGGTCAAGCTGATCTTTGAGTAAGCAGACCTTGAGATCATGCCTTAGTTGTTGTGTGAAAAGCTTGCCTGGAGACCAGAGGGCAGAGATAACCACTAATTGCCCATAGAGGACCAGCAGTTATGGCGCACACATTTAATCCTACACTCAGAAGGTAGAAACAGGAAGTGATAAGGTGGAGTGTAGACAGGATCTCAGACGTTTAGGATGCAAGAAGGAGACAGGAAGGAAGCAACTTATGGCTGTCCCTGATTCTCTGATCTTCCAGATATCTGACTCTGTGGTTTTTATTGATAAGATTAATTAGATAATGCTTTACTTAATACTCTTAATCATTTTGTTTTTAATGACTATATATAGCCATTAAATTTTATAGATTTCTGAGTTCTTGCAAGTGACAGAGAGAAATAGACACAGAAAATACAGGCATGGTAAAACAATACCTCAAATGTGAAAGTGTTTTTCTTTCTCTTTGTTGTCTTCAATATTTTTAGATTAATTTGTACATTTACTTTCCTGCTGCTCACAAAAAAGTTTTACTAGGTACAGAACATTAATTTAATTACTGTTGACAGTATATGGGAATAAAGCATTATTTTGGATAAGGAAAGAAATTCATAATTTAAAGAATGTGGAATATTTTATTAAAACTGGTGTTCCTGTACAGAAATGTCTATTTCAGCTTCATCTGGGCACCTACAATTTTCCACATGCTTGTGCATGCGTGTGTGTCCTTGAGTGTGTTTTTTTTTTATTTTGGAAGGTTGATAAGGTGAGAATATTGGATATTTACTGTGATATATAAGTAACATGGCATAATAAAGGATTATCAGAGAATTTTGATATTTTCTATTGCAAATAAGAAATAAATGAGCTGTGGTTTATACTGTTGCTGGCAGAAACTTGTTAGATTCCCATAGTACTGGCACTAAAGAGATCTTCACATACTAGTATTTTCTGCTTTTGTGTTTAAAAGTCTTATTTTACATAGCAGTCCCAGTTCCTTCTCCCTCTCATCCTCCCAGTTTCCCCACCTTCTCCCCACCCCACCCTCTATCTACTCTTCAGAGAGCGTGAGGCCCCCCATGGGGAGTCATCAAAGTCTGTTGCATCACTTAAGGCAGGACCAAGGCCCTCCCACCCTATATCTACTTTGCACAAGGTATTCCTCCATAGGGAATGGGCTCCAAAGAGCCAGTTCATACACTAGGGATAAATACTATCTCCACTGCTAGTGGCCCCACAAACTGCCCAAGCCACACAACAGTCATTTAGAAGTCCTAGTTTGGTCTTATAGTTAAGAAGTTTCCATGAAATCGCAAGACAAGATTTGATATCTTTATGCCTATTGACGCAAAATATCAGAACACTGATTGCATAGGTATGGCTAGTCCCAGGACCAAATATTCCTGAGTTAGTTTACCATGTTGTCCAGATATGATGTTCTCCAGGCATCCATATCCATTGTCTGACTTGCAGCACTTCTTTATCTGTCGTCAAAAAAGTGGGTACTATGTGAGGCTAGAGTTTATGCAAAAGAATTCAACATAGTGGAACAGCGTTGAGAAATCGAAAGACAAAAGCAAGACTAAAATATACTGTATGAAAATAAATATTTAAAAAGCCCAAAAGGCAATATGATATGAAAAAAATGACTGAGGCTGTTGTAAAACTAGAAAAACCAGAACATTCACAGTGACAATATAGCACAAGAATTTAGATCATAAAACAAAAAAATCAGAGCACTCAGAGACAATATAACGCAAGAATTTGGGTGTAGTTATTGAGGCTTAAAAACATAGTACAGGAATTGCTAGACTGCTTGTTATAGAGGACAGCCAAAGCACAGATCCTGATAGCCAGAATATATGTAAAAATAACTTAGTGAATAGGACATAAATGTGGAGAGAATGTCTGTGAATGAGACTGATACCAGAGATTGCTGCGTCCATAAATCATATTTCTATTTAGCTTCAGTCATCCACGATTTCTCTCCTCTTCTTGTCTCTTGTTTTTGGTTTGTTTGAGACTGTGTCTCACAAGTCGCAGACTGGACTGGAACTCTGCAGTTGAATATGATCCTGCCTGAACCTACTAAGTGCTGGGATTTTGAGTATTCACCCTCACGCCCAAACAGCATAAGTGACTTCATTTTCTGAAACCCTTTCTAGTCTCATATAGCCCATCCTTAGGATCCAGTAAGTCCTGCCTTCAGATATGGGTCTCTTGTTCTAAACTTCCTTTTGTCCATTTCCAGGTTGTGAAAGAGTGCCTGACTGACTCCAGTTAATGCAATGCCAGAAGTTGGAAGCTCTATCTTGTTCTCAAGATGCTAAAGAAGGCCGATTCAGTCCTCTCCATCTAGGTATGCATAAAAAGAATCCTATGCAAGTCTGGTAACTTCCATCACAGAGCCTCACACAGTACCTAGATTTGGGGTGAATCAATCCATGTTGAGCAAAGGAGTGAAGAAAAAGAATAATGTGTCCCAATAGCATTGTTTGCTCACCTTGACCCTCCTTTTCAGTGAGTTCAAGGCTTCTCTCTTGTTTTTTTCACAATATCATTTTAGCCAACATGAGATATGCTTTTGTAGGCACAAGTAAATAAATCCTAAATGATGCATATTGAACTCTACCCCCCAAATTGCATAGAGCTTTTCATCAAATAAAAGTCTCTAAAGAGGGATGGAGTTGTAACTCCAGATGGTACAATATTTGATGATAGGATACAAAGACACCATCACTTGATCCCCAGTACCACAAAAACAAAGGTGATGTAATAAAAGCAAGTTCAAGGCCAGCTGGAGACACCTACCATCTTGTCTATAATGAATAGATAAATAGCATATATGTCATTATCTTTTTTTAAATGTTTCTTGATTGAATGATAATTGAATTTTTGCATGTTAACAGTTTTGTCACATTATTCTCTGTAGATGTGATAGGACAGTACATTTTTCTAGTATCATTGATTAAAGGTTTTTTTGTGGTAGATTGCAAAATTACTTTTCAGGTCCATAACTAGCTATAAATATAACCTTTAAAATTCATTTATTGAAGTGCAATCTTTGTATGGAAATATATATATTTATATTATATATTTTTATATTATATATTATATAAAATATATTGTATATATTTATATATTATATATGGGTAAATACTTATTTAATGTGATATATTTCACAAAAAACAATATCTATTCACCCACCTTGATAAATTAACATTTTGTTAATCTACCAGGATGCATGAGGCCTCTCTGACAAAATTAACATACCAGCATAACCAAAACAGAGATTCCTGTAACTTGTTTGTTAATAGTACATTAATAGAACCATTCTCTATGCACAGTCCTAAATTCATAGAATGTGTTCTGACTTTTCTGAGTCGCATTCATTGGTCATGTTATATTTGCATATTGTAGTATATTTTAAGTGTTCTTTGATACTCGGTTTCATGGATGTGCCATTAACTCTTCATACATAGTCCTATAATTTTGCTTTTAGGGTTAGATATTCTTTGGAACTAGTTGTCACATTTTTGTTTGTTTATTTTAATGTTCTAAGGAATCTATAGAAAATGTTACTATTTCTTCCTATTTTTGGAAAATATTAAAGATAATGTTAAGTCTAGAGTTTTCTTTGTGCTTTTCTTTTTGTAACATATATGATGCATTTAATTAATATGGAAGATAAGCACTGTTGTATAAGACAAAAAAACTATGTACATTTTATTAGGAAATGAAAATTTCCAGTATCACTTTTATAAAATTTTCATAATATCCCATCACTATACTATGCTGCTTTTCTTAAAATCTTTATTTACATAATTTGTCTTTTCTTACCCTTTATTTCACCAGTCTAAAGTAACCACCACCATTCCTCTGTAGCATTCATTTCATACCATAAATACAACTCTACCTTAAGTGATGAGTCCTTCGATTTACATTCTGAGATTTTAATTTGTTCTGTTTTTCCAACTTTCTCGTCAATCACAGACCAATGTATTTCAGACTCTTTTTCTAATAATATTTTTCTAAGACTGCCATTTTACTGTATGCCCTGTGTAAGGCAAATTGCAAGCTACTTTAAAACCAGATTTTCTTTGTCATTCCATAAAAGTATCTTCTAATATATTAATATACATAATCTGTTATTTGTCATTCTTAGACAACCCAAAAAGTTATGGAACATACTTTTTATAACATGAAACTTATGGATATTTAGACTTTAAAAAATAATTACTTTTTAGGTCAGCATGTGGCCATTTTATCAAATGATTTGACAGTATGTCATTCAAATCATTTACGTTAGAAATTGACAGCTAAACAAGGACTTGAAATCAGATGCTTGAATTTAGGGTGTATTTCAGTTATCAAATGCTTTCCTAGCCCTGGGTTTGTTCTGCAAGACACACACACACACACACACACACACACTTGCACACACACACACACACACACTTGCACACACACACACGGAGGCAGAGAGAGAGAGACAGAGAACAAAACTATGAACCAAATACTATACAGAGCTTATCTGCTTCTATTGTTTTATCAACCTCATATTTTGAAGTTACTACTTTATGTTAATTTACTTCATTTTAGAGATTATAATAAAGTTACAACATTTCTCCCCTTCCTTTTTCCCCTCTAAACCTTCCAACATTCTTCTTTGTTCCATTTCAACTCCATTGCCTTTTTCTAAATTGTTATTTTTTACACGTGTTATACATATATATTACTATATATAAAGTGAACATTTCATAACTATAAATATTTGTCCTCAAATTCTGCATTTTCTACTATGGTAATGTTTTGCTGTAATTCAGTCTGCTTAGTACACATTTTTTCCTTTAACTCCTAAACTTTCTTTGTGTGTTTCTGCAGGTGTGCGCACACACACACATACACACACACACACACACACACACACATATATATATATGAGCTGTGTGTGTTACACATGTGATATATTAAATGTGAATAGTATATATATTTCATATTTTTGATTGGTATAATTGTTTTAACTATTTGGATGTTTGTTGTTAGAAATATATGTAATATTCTAAGATTTAGTAAATCTCTTAGAGCATCTAATCTCATCATAATTAAATGTTACAACAGATACATTAGATTTAAATTATCCATTTTTGACATCCTTAAATACTATTTTTATTGATTTTATTGAGCTCTACATTTTTCTCTGCTCCCCTCCCTGCTTCTCCCCTCCCCTTCAACCCACTCCCATGTTCCCCATGTTCCCAGTTTACTCAGGAGATCTTGTCCTTTTCTATTTCCCATGTAGATTAGATCCATGTATGTCTCTCCTAGGGTCCTCTTTCTTGTCTAGGTTCTCTGGGATTTATCATTTTTCCTATTTATCAAGATTTTAAGCCTCATTCTTCCTTTATTTGGTTAAAGCAAACGTTTCCATTGTAGCTTTTGTCTCCTCTATTAAGTAGTTTCACTCTTTGTTTTTAGCATAGAGGTAACCCATACTTCGACTTTCAGACTCAGTAAAAATCAATGCCATTTCCTAGAGAATATAAGGTCTGTGTGTTTCAGACAAGGCCGTATTATTTCCTAAACATTCTAAAACTATGTAAAATAATATAAGTAACTATAAATATAGACATATCAATTCATCTCGAGTGGTTAACTTTACAACATTATACCCCTCATTTGTTCTGCTGTTTCCTGGTCCATAGCTAAAGCAGCTTTTCTTCTCCTGTTGGAGAGCACTCTTGTTCAGTCGTTCAGTGTGTTCTGGTGCAAATGACTTCTGTTAGGGTCCCTCTGCATGTAGTGAAATATCTGGAGCGTTTACTTTAAAATCACAGTTGAAGTGAACATAAACTTTCGGGTTAATATTGATTTTACACGCATTAAAAGTATCATTTGATTTGTTCATGTTTTCTCTTATTTACAGTGCAAATAATCAACTTTGCTCACTAGATTTGTAATAGCATCTTTCAGAGGCCTTTGAGATATTCCTGTTTCATAGTAGTATTTTCCATCTCATGAGTCACTGTAGTTTTTTATTTGTTTTTCTTTTCTTTTCTTTCTTTCTTTTTTCTTTTTTTTTTTTTTTGAGACAGGGTTTCTCTGTAGCTTTGGTGCCTGTCCTGGAACTAGCTCTTGTAGACCAGGCTGATCTCAGACTCACAGAGATCCACCTGCCTCTGCCTTCCGAGTGCTAGGATTAAAGTTGTGCGCCACCACAGCCTGGCTTATTTGTTTGTATTTATAGCCTCTTGCAATCTCTACTTTTGTACTTTTTAGGTGTTTAGGTTGGAAAGTTTGTTCTCCAAATTCGGGGGCCTCACATAAGAGTCAGGCATGGTCATACATAGTATTAGAGTGTGGAAACAGGCAGATATCAGAGTTATAGGTCTGTCCATACTGAACCAATATGGATTGAAACCTTCCTTGTTTATCATTCTCCCCCCTTTTAAGGTATTTCCAAATTGAATGCATATTTGATTTTTCATTTTGTAAGTACTGGATAGTAGACCCAGAGCCGTGACTGTGTTAGGTGAGAACTCACCGCCTCCATCATTAGCCTTCTTTGCATTTTAAGACAGGGCCTCCCTAAGGGGTCTCAGACCTTCTCTGTAGCTAAAAGTTGCTAACCCAACTTCTTCCCATCATATTAAAAATGTGCAATTTTGCTCTAATAATCCCCTTGGCAACTGTCTTTTCCTTAGCACAACTCTCTTCTAGTTATTTATCTATAATTGCTTTTATATTTAGTCTGATATTAAATCTGTTTTTTAAACTTTTTTTTTAAACACCAAACTCTATTTCTGATAATATAATGACTGTAGACCCTTTACTCATCTAATCTTACTCGGATATTTTATATTTCTCTTAGCTCTTGCTTTATATTGATGTACTTTCTAACAAGCCTAAAGTATTAACTAGATAAAATATTTTCAAAATGTAACAAATGTGAAGCTTTGGCTTCAGTTACTTATCTTTGGGGAATACTTCTTTTGTTCTGGTTGGCCACTGGACAAAGAGATCATTTTTCAATCTTGCCTGAAATGGTCAAGTTCAAATTTACGTGAAATTTACCTGAGAACTAATCTCTGATATGAATTTATGTTACCTTACCTTCCTATACTGGCCATGAGAAATAACCTGTAAGTACCCAAGTCTAACAATCAGTTTAAAAATTAGAAAGACGGAAATACTTTTATTATTACATTACTTAACCCAACAAATCAAAACATATTGCCTGAACACATCCATGTAAAATGTATCAACTATGTACATATATCCCTTTTACTATCTTTTTGTAGTAAGACTTCAAACTTTGCTATCCATATTTTTGTTATAATATATCTTTCTTTGGACTAACCTTGTTTCAATGGATCAGTTAGCCCACCTAAACTATGTTCATGTATGGAACAATGTGGTTTTCTCTTGAGTCATGGTTCTCAGATGAACTTCACTGGGTCTTCAGTGCCTACCACAGCCTCTACAGTCCCTGTGTACTGGAGGATTCTGGTTCCCAGTTTGTCTTTTTGATTTCATGAGACTTCCTTCATGCTTGCTTCTTCAGACTTATCATTGCTTTGGGGTTCGATTTCTTGTGGATTTGCAAAGCTAATAACGGACCACGTAGAACTCTACATCATGCTTCTTGAAACACCATTCTTCATGAAGTTTCGGCCCCTTGCATCCTAGTTTCCTAGGTGACATCACCATTGTCCTGTGGGAATGCCAGAAATTCAGCCAAGGGGCATAGCCTCTTGTTTGCTTCTCTACATGTAACTTTATAGCTTCTTGTGGTAACACAAACCTTTAATCTCAGTAGCCACACTAGTTTGCCATAGAAACCGTGTGGTGCATGCCTTTAATCCCAGTGGTGACTCCTTCAATCCCAGCCCTAGAAAGGATTATAAAATGGGAACAGACATCTGACGGTCTAAATCTCATTCTGAGATTCTTGGAGGTAGAATCACCATTTCAGATTGAGGTTGAGGTAAGAGTCAGTGGCTGACTCCTTTGCTTTTCTGACCTTTAGGCTGAACCTCAATTTCTGTCTCTGAGTTTTTATTAATCGTGATTCATGTTATAGCTGCAAATTCAGATATCCAGACTTATAGGGAGATCTTTCTCATTCTCACGCATAAAAATTACCATTTCCCTGTAGGAAATTCCTCATAGGAAATACAGATCTCAAAGTACACGCCATAGAACAATACTTATCAAAACACACCCCTTTGCAATGATAGATCTTAAACTTTCCAAATGTGACTAGTTCACAGCTTGAGTGGCATGGGATTTGCTTTATTTATTTGTTTCTCCTTACAATGCTGAGCATCAACCCAATGCCTTTTGTGTGCTAGTCAATTACTCTATCATGGAGCTACACCCCCATATCCTATGTGTTTGCTTTGTGTTAAAAATGACTAATCATTTTATCCTACCCTCTTTCAAGTGGAACAAACTTACAACAAAGTACATTCTTCAAGATTGGGAACCCTAGTCAGAATTAGCTGAAAACTGAAGAAAACATATCTGAATCTCAAAACGAATATCCAGAATATCTAAAAAGAACCTCGAGAAAATTTAAGCCAATATTAATCTCTACAATACAGTGAGATCCTGCTTCCATGTTTCTGTCCTGCTTAAATTTCTGTCCTGACTATCGTAAGTGAAGGGCTGTTATCTGGAAGTGTAGGCAAATACACTGTTTTTATCACCAAGTTTCTTTTGGTTATGGTGTTTCATCACAATAGAAATCCTAAGACATCCACTTTTCACACACACACAAGTAGTATGTAACTCTGAATATATAATTATACAGCATAGGTATATAAAAAAACTTTATTAATAATAAGCCATAAAGAAACCTATTTAAAAATGCTTTGGGATACATCTGATTTTACTATTTCTTAAAAAGTCAAGCAATGTCACATACTAATGAGATGGATGTGACTATTTTTACACAAAGAGTCAAATCTTGACTGAATAATTACACTGCAAACAGCATCATCAATGGTTTTCAGAGTGGATCATCAATATTTTGATTCTGTAATTTTCAGCGCTGAGAATGCTGCCTCACAAACATCTTAGAAAAAAAATGCAGTAGCGTGTGCACAGACACATTTGCAGAATTGGAGAACTATTTCCACATGCCAAACCAAAATTCTTTGAATTTTTTTGTTGTTTTGCTTTATGTTTTATGAAACTTAAGTCAGCAACCCAAATGACCATTTCTTTAAGTCAAGTATTCTAACTGAAATCCAGAGATAAACTCATTTTATGCTTCTGTGCTGAGGAATGGTGCTAGAAAGACAGCAAAATTCTAGGCTTTCTGTATTTAAAAGACCATGTTTCTGTAAGAGCAGAGAACATAGCATGTGCAGTAAAAGCATCTTAGGATTCCTGCTTAAAACCCAGGAATGTGAGGAATGTTTCAGGCACCATGCTTCCATCGTACCCTGTGACATCAAAGTGAGAGACAAGGTTGAGGAAGGTACATCATCCAACTTGTGCCGGAATTTTCAGAAACACCTTAGCTTACCAAACAAGAGTAGATGTTGGTTTTTAATAAAAATGAAAAAGTTTGAGTTTGTTTTTAGTCACACCGCACATTCAGAAAATTGTTGTTCCCAAATCCCCCATTCACTTACAATATCCCATAAGGAGTCACAATTCAGTTTCAGAAGCAGGGTATTAAGTACTATGAAAATAAGTGCTGAGGGCTCAGCCAATAAAGATGCTTTCTACCAGAAGAGGTAAACCTGAGGACCTGAGTTCAATCCCATGTAAATGTTGAAAGAGAGCATTAACTCCACAAAATTGTCCTTGTGTGGTCTACACACATGGTACATGGCAGGCATATTGCCCCATCACACACATACATGCCTATCGCATATAAACAAATAAAATAGATAAATGTTTAAAAAACAACAAAGCATAAGAAATAAATGCTCTTTTGTGTGTGCTCATGGTGCACAAGTGCACGGTTCATACTTATGTTTGTGTGTAGCATGTGTACCTCCACACATGATTGCTTTCTCAAGAGCTGCATCACTGAGTTTGTCTTAAAAGGAGTAAAAACAATTTATATGAAAATTGATCAATATGAAAAGGCATATCCAGAGGATTAGAGTATATGGTGTCAGATAAAATTAGTATGCCAGGAACGCAAATGTCACAAAGACAGAGGACCCAACTTCAGGAGGGACTCATTAACAGTCAGACATAGCACATTGTCCAGTCAGACATATGCTGTCTATGCCAAGCATTCTTGATGTTATCTTAATGACTAGGGGAAGAACTCATTTTGAATCTGTAAAGTTTAGCACCAAGTTGAATAATTACACTGACACTTGAAGAAAAGACTTGAATTTTCCATGTCTCTTTCTCATATAAAAACATTATTTCTCTCCCAAAACTTCCTTCTGAAACCAAACCATTGTACATTATATCAAATATGTAGATAAAAATATTAATATTCCCCGTGTCTGTGCTAGTCTGCAAATGCTCATGTTTATTTATAATTACATTGGTTCTCTTGGGCGGAAAGTTGCCTTAGGAGGGAGGTCCCTGGGTCCTTACATTTGGTCTACACCATACTCAACATGATGTCATATGCAGGAAGACATTTTGTGATCAGTATCAGAAATTTAATTGTGAAAGTTAAATTTAAATTGAATTTCAGGTTTCTTTGAGTTAAATAAGAAGTGATGCCTAAGTTCAGGAGGAATATTGTCACAGAAAATAATACTACCTTACCACTACCTTCTTAGGGAAAACAAGAGTAGATGTTGGTTTTTAATAAGAGGGAATGCTAACTTGTGCAACCACTTTGGAAATCAGTGTGGCAGTTTCTCAGGAAACTGGGAATCAACCTACCGCAGGATCCAGGATTACCACTCTTGGGAATATACCCAAGAGA
>JAQHUG010000073.1:3007014-3019074 GCA_028555095.1 Dicrostonyx torquatus
GCGGGAGGGCCGGGAACAAGGGGAGTAAATGTAAATTTTTCTTTTAACAATAAAAAAGAAAAAAAAGAATGAAAAAGTAAAAAATAAAAATAAAAAAAGGAGAAATTCACACCATCATAACATAGAAGTGACTTGATGTTTCATTGCATTTATATGTTGTGTTTTTGGAAGTGGTATGCATTATGTATTAGGGCTTTTTACCCAATCTGCCAAAGGTTTGAAATAATGAAAAATTAAAATACAGCCAAAATATGTGGCATAGGATTGAGGAACAATTTCAAAGAGTAGGGTTTTTATTGTGCAAGCCTGAGACTGTCAGCTCAGATCCACAGAAGCCATGAAATGCCAGGCATTGAATTCTGTATGCCTGTGACACCATCACTAGTAACATGGAGACAGGGAAGGTCTCAGGGGCTCACTGGCCATCCATGCTAGCTGAAACCAAGAGAAAAATGTCCAAAATCAACTTTGACTTCCACAGAAAAGAGAGAGAGCGTGTGTACACACACACACACACACATACACACACACACACACAGAGAGAGGGGGGGGACAGAGACAGAGAACAGAGAGACAGAGGCAGACAGAGAAAGATATGAAAAATGAATATAAAATATAATAGACTGACTGGGCGTTAGTGACATGTCTTTAATCCCAGAACTTGGGAGGCAGAGGCACACAAATCTCTGTGAGTTCAAGGCCAGACTGGTCTACAAAGCAAGCTCCAGGACAGCCAAGGCTACACAGGGAAACCCTGTCTCAAAAATAAGGTAGTAGGAATTAAAATGTCTTCATGAAAATTATATATAATGAAAATACCAATACAATAAATAAAATTGTACTTAAAACATGGTTAAATAGTTGCTAACAAAATATTCTATATTATCTGCATTCAGAATGCAAGCAAACCTCTTCATTTTAACAAACCTCAAAGCAAATGAGTTCACACCCTTTATAAGACACGGGTCATATTGAAGGAAACAGCAAGGGATCAGGATCCTGGGCCCCAGTGCTGAGTAAGAAGTAGATAAGGTTTCAGGATGGGAATAACTTGGGTGGGAAGTTACTCAGCACGCCTTCCTGAGCACTTCTGTTATATCAGTTTCTAGAGCTGAGATACCCCTAAAAACACTTTGAAAACCAAGCCAAATCCTTTCTAAATTGCCTCTGTGTCTCTGCATCAACCTGTCAGTTAGTGGAGCCTAGACACAAGCCACCATTCTAATGGCCATGAACTAAGAAAGACACGATCCCCTTCATTATTGAAATGATTATGTAGCAAGGGGGGCTGCTTGTTCTTCCCAGCCACCCAGCTAGCTTAGACCCAAAATTAAATTAAAGTATTAATTAAATCACTGCTTGGCCCATTAGCTCTAACTTCTTATTGGTTAACTCTTACATCTTAATTTAACCCATTTCCATTAATCTGTGTATCACCATGTGTCAGTGGCTTACCGGCAAAGTTTCAGCAGTCTGACTCTGGCAGCTCCATAGTGTCTCTCTGACTCCGCCCCTCTTTCACCCAGCATTAACTCCAGTCCTCCCCGCCTACCTAAGTTCTGCCCTATCAACAAGCCAAGGCAGTTTCTTTATTCATTAACCAATAAAAGCAACACACAGACAGAAGAACCTCCCACACCATGGATATTTTACGAAAATTGGCCCAATGGTGAACTTTCCCAGGAGACAATGGATAACCACATATGGAGAAACTGAAAAATCAGGACAGGGCCACCATTGCCTGTCATCTATTTAAATATTTTTTTCCAACATTTGAAATTTTTATAAACCTTTTTATTAGTTCTTTAGAATTTCATGTGATGTATTTTGAATTTATTCACCATCTCTCCAACTCTTCCCAGATAGGAACCTCTTTGCTACCCATCCAACTTTGGGCCTCTTTATTTTTTGATGCCCATGACATACAGTTTATACTGCTCATATAATCATTGACAAGTGGCCTTCTACTGTAGTGCGGTCACCTTCTACAGATAACAAACACCCATAAAGAAAACTAGCTCCATATTCCAACAGCTATCAATTGCCAGGAACTTCTCATCTAAGGGTGGGACTTCATGTCCATATCTCCTTATGCGCTGGGATGTTGTCTGGCTGGAGCTAGCTCCTATCTTATGCATGCCATCACAATTACTGAGTTTGCCCATGCAACTGCACTGCTGTGAGTAGAAAAATTTATTTTCTTACAGTCATCTACGACATCTGACTCTTACATTGTCTTCTCAATGATTCCTGAGCCCTCAGGGAAGGGGATGTGATATTGATGTCACAATCAGGGCTGAGCATTCTGCCATCTTTTTCTCTGAATCTTTACCAGTTGAGGTATTTATATTAATCATACCTACTATACAAATTTGTTTCTCTGATGAGGGATAAGATATCCACTAATATATAAGTGAAACAATAGGTCATTAGGAATCATTTTAATTCTCTGTCTGTTTAGTAGAATAATAGCAGTATGTTCTCCTCTAGGGTGTATGACCTTTAAGGTCACAGGTTCTTAGCTCTGATAATAGTGTGAGGTATGTGTTTCATCCGGTTTATTTGGCCTTAAATTAAACCAGAAAATGGTTGGTTACTCCCATGGTTATTCCTGCCACTATTACACTAGTAGGCATGTCTTCCAGTCCAGGTTTTATTGTAACTCTTTGGACCACAACTAGGTAAAATTAATTGCTCCTGTAGCAGCATTTATAGCACCTTCTAGAACCAGAAAAGCTAGGGAGCAGGAATGCTTTGGAAGATTTGTTTACACTTCATGAAGATGTGTTACTGTAATTGGTTTAATAAAAAGCTACATGACCAAAAGGTAGACATGAGAGAATAGGAGGGACTTCCAAGAAAACAGGAACTCAGGGTTAGAATCTGGCATGGCAGGAGACACCAGAGAGACACTGAAGAAGTTGGACATATGATACAGAGGAGAGGTAACTGAGCCATGTGGCAGAACATAGATTAATAAATACAGATTAATTTAAGAGCTAGCTTAAGCTAGAGTTTAAGAGCTAGTTGGGAAAAAGCCTAAGCTAAGGTAAAGATTTTATAATTAATTAATAGTTTCCATGTCATTATTATAAGTTGGTGGCCCCAAAGAAAGTTTGCTACATAGGGATGTAGCTGCCATTTCCACATCAGTACAATGTTAATTTTTCCATGTTCTATGACTCAAATATATTGTATCTTCAGCAATAAGTTCTTACTTACAAGGTTTAGTGATGACCCAAGAGCATTGGTGATGGTGTATAATAGAAGTTTATGGAGCCTCACTGGCCAACAGCTCAGAAGAGGTAATTCATTCCTGAAACTTGGCTCTTTCTTTGTTAGCTAGTAGTTCTAACATGGGCATTATTGTCCAATTGTTGGATAACTTCATTTAAATATATATATATAATGCTTACAAACAAATATATAAAGTAGAGACATTTGCTTAAAAGTGTATGTATATGTATATATATGGAATACACATATGAAATTATGAAATCTTTGACAGTAAAGTAGACAACTGTATCACTTTTTAAAGATATTTTGTGTTAGTTATCTCTCCCTGTAGTTCATCTTCTGCCCTTCCCTCTCACTTTTCATTTAAATTTTATCCTTGTTTCACTATTCCCATTTAACTCATTATAGAAGTTGGATCTCAGGAAACAGGGAAATCATTTATCATGCTATATTAAACATAGATGTTCTTCCTCCAGAGGAACATAATTCAGTAACTCATCAATGATTTCATCTAGCTCCAATCTACAGTGACTGAATGTGCTCATTGCCACTGAGCAGTCTCCTTTCTAGATCTAAATTTTAATTTAGTAAAGCAATGTTGGTGGTATATCTCAGCCACAGTTTAGATGGAAAGAAGCTTAAGCTGGAAAGGCACATGAATATTTGGTGTAGGAGGCTCTTCTGTTCATGTCTGGCTTTCATTGGTTAGTCAGTAAAGAAATTGCTTGGCCTGATAGGGCAGAACTTAGTTGGACAGAGAAGACAGAACTGAATGCTGGGAAGAAGGGCAGAGTGAGAGACGCCATGGATCCTCCACTGGAGATAGACATACTGGACCTTTCACGGTAGGCCACGTCCTTGTGGTGATACACAGAATAATAGAAATCTGTTAAACTAATATGTAAGAGTTAGCCAATAAGAAGTTAAAGCTAATAGCCAAGCAGTATTTTAATTAATACAATTTCTGTGTGGTAATTTCAGGTGGAAGCTAGCCAGGCAGCCGGGACCAAACAAGGGACCCCCTCTTTGTAACAAATATATTCATCAAACAATAACAGACAGTAAAAAATCACTACCCTCATCAAAGCTGTGTATGAAAGCAAAACTCACCTTTATATGAGAATCTTCTTGTTTTCTCTACATATACTATCCTCAGCCAGCAAACCCAAGATCAGGTATATTGTTAATTATGCTAATGAGTTATAAAAACTTTTATTCTTGTTGGATTCAGGTTTTGGTAGTCTTTCTATTTTTTAAATCTCATTCATCAACTTTATTGTTAAATTGTAGAACTGGCAAGGAGTCCCAGGCAAGGACAGGGTCCCACTCATTTCTCTGTAATTATCAGTACCCATCACTCTAGCTGACACTGAAATCCTCAGCATCTGCTTTCTTCCAACAGTCATAAGAAACTGACAATACCATATAGCAAAATGAGCTTTCTATCCTGTGAAAACCCTCCCATTGGCCCTGGTAGAAATGTTCCTCATCTGTACTTGTACTTGTAAAGAAGCAGATGCCAAACCAATGGAAATAAATTGCAAAAACATTCAAATGTAATTGAGGTAGCTGAGGTAGGTGAGGGAGATGGTTCAGTGGCTAAGGTTTTTGGGCAAGGACTTGCATGAAATTTGGAAATGGAAACTCTTATATATCACCTCATCACTGTGGAAGGAGCCAGACAAAGGCATATCCTAGGAGCATGAAGGACAGCCATTCTAACTGGAGAAAGGTGAGCTTCAGACTCAGCAAGTGAGCCTATCTCAAAAAAAAAAATGAGGTGCAGATGATAGAAGAAGACACCTGTGATGATTCTGGCTTCTGCATACACAAAAGCACACGAATGCAACCCAGAGGGGTGGGGGGGATAACTCAGGCTTCTATAAGTCATTTCTAACTTTTTGTAATGACAAATTATAAAGCATCAGTCTTTCACTTGCTTTTGTTAGTATTTAATGCTTATGATCAATTTTCTGTGGAAATCTATAATAATGGTGCAACAGCACATTTCCTCTCATTTTTTTTCGGGTGCTTGAAATGCAAGGTCCACAAATTCAATTCTTATAATGTACATAAGGCAGTTGGGAGCAAGTTGTAGCCTCCACCTTTGAAATTTTTCATTGCTGTTATCTGCTCGTAGACAAAGTGCTGGTAATCCCAGGTGCAAGGTATATCTTAATTTCAGTATTATTTATACATTAAAAACAGCATATAAATTAGTATGAATAGTCTGATCAGTTTTTGGAAGTGAAATATACATTTTAATCCTATCTTGAATATATAAGTTTTTTCTGCATTCATTTATACCATTATCACAAAGATAAGACAGTTGCAGAAAGCCACTAGCAATTGGCAAGAGACTCCTCTGCTTACCGAATGGGATGACCTCAGCTAAGCATTCCAAGTAACCTTAAACGATGCTTTTGAAAAAGGCAACATAGTTTTCACAAAATGACTTCTTGGTACAGTTTTCTGTC
This sequence comes from Dicrostonyx torquatus, assembly GCA_028555095.1. NCBI lineage: Eukaryota > Metazoa > Chordata > Mammalia > Rodentia > Cricetidae > Dicrostonyx > Dicrostonyx torquatus. The sequence continues at coordinate 3,012,729 of JAQHUG010000073.1, forward strand.
TTGTCCTCCAACCTCATGGCCACATGCATAAACTCCCTGCCATTGCTAACTAATCTGTATATACACCGCAATTCTTGGTTGTATATCACTGCTTTCACGTTTCCAGAAAGGAGAATGAGATAGAGATCTTAGTTTCTTTTCCGTCCTCTTTGGAGAACTTACTTCATGCGGAGTCACAGAGAACTGGCTCAGAGACAGCTTATCAACAGTTTTCCAAGAGCAAAGTGGCAGCAATAAAAGCTAAGTTCTCTCTTATGCATGGCGTTTCTATAGGTTCTGCTTGATTCCAGCTGTGCTTGAATAATTTCTATTTGTGATAGAAAGGTGGTGTGCACACTCCAGTGGGTGGGAGAAATCATATAGATCACTTGTGTGATGGGAAGTTTGACTTGAGTGACATGGACACGTGACCAGAAAATCAGTCATTATAGGAAAACATAGCTAACCGGAAATCATCTCTCAGCAGTAGAAAGTTTGTTTAACGGATGCGGCATTGCTCCCTGAACAATAAACTCCATCCTTAGTAGGCACAAGTGCACCCAGAACCATTGGACGCAAAATATATTTTGCAGCATCTGCAAAAATATAAAGGGTAAGACCCTTAAATATTTGTCCTGAAATCTAGATCATCAGAGAAGATTCACTCCTTGGCATAGCCACTCATATCGGAAAATTTATATAGACAAGAAAGAGCAGAGTATTCACTTATAATGTACTTTATCTCAACTTTTAAAAAATTCTCTCTTCTATGCTTGTAAAACAAAAAAAAAATCATTTAAAAAAAAAAGGATTGTCCTTTTAAAAAATGACACCTTTAAATTTTCCAGGTTAATAGATCACTAGAAAGTACACTAAGGTTATAAGATTTTGTGTTTTGATGGAATTTATCTGTAGTCTGCAAGTGGCTTACAGGAGTATTTGAGATGTCTGTTATTTCCCCCCAGGACCTATCTATGTGATAGTATCTATGTAGCTGACTAGCAAAATATCCTTTGGCATTATTAGAGAGTCAGGGACTTGAGAAACTAATTAATGACACTTGAAATCATAAGGTGAGATGAAACAGGGTACACCATAGCTCCTTGTTCATATAAGCTTTTGCTAATGTTTCCATTTATTGAGAGAGGAAGGGAGGAGTCCAAGTTCACAGATGACTCTCAGGTGCCCCTGACTGTTCTGAGTTTCTCCAGCAGGGAAACCACACTGGGATCAGCAGTTACAAGTGGAATCAAATTTATTCTAAGGCAATTCACAATCATTCCTTGAGGCCCTTTATTCTGCACTTGCACAGGCTCAGAGTAGTGTAATTGTATTCAGAATCACCAGTCTTCATGTCTTTGATAGGAACACTAATCTCTCTCCAGTGGAAAAAAGTCCCCTATATAAGGGGTATTGCTTTTAATTTACTATTTTACTCATAAAAAGAAGCTCTAGGGAACATATTGGTACTATGATAAACTTTAGATGTTTCGTGAAAACTGAGCTGGTAGGAACTTTGTCAGTGTCTATGGTGCTTGCATGAATACCCCCTCTGTTTCTCTCTTTCTCTCTGTCTCTCTCTCTCTCTCTCTCTCTCTCTCTCTCTATCTGTCTCTCTCTCCCTTTTTCTCTTTCTCTCTCTGTTTTTCTAATATATAATTTAAAATTTATATTTGTTTATTTTTATTTTATGTGTCTGAGTGCGTTTTCTTGGTGTGTGTGTGTGTGTGTGTGTGTGTGTGTGTGTGTTCGCGCACGCACTTTGTGTGCTCCTGGTGCCCACTGAAGTCAACATATCGGTGCTGGGATCCGAACCCAGGTCCCCTGGTTAAGAATAACAAGTGCTTTTAACCACTGTGCAGCCTTCATAACCCCATTAAACACAGAGTTTGAAAATCAAAATAAACATTAAATAATTAGGAAAGTAAAAATAGAATGTTCTGTTGGCATAAACATTTGTTATCTGATAACCAAAGTCTCCACTTTAACCAAAGGTAACATAGTAGTGTCCTGGGATTTGTGACAATAGGTAACATTGAGTTGCCAACATTTAACCTATGAACAATATGAATAGTTCCCTTTACCCATGCAAATTTGTTTTTATCCTTTCAGAACATATTTGAAAAACATCCTAAGCCACGCTTTGCTTTTGCCACAACACCTATTCTTAGTGTCATTTCCTTCCATTTTTCTGTGGGGAGTATTGATTATAAAACCTGACACAGTCATTAGGATTTAGTCAAGACACCAACTACAAATCAGGGCCTTATGTCTGGTTGAAGTTCATACAACACAATCCTGCCCCTCCTACAATGAACCAAACCTACACAAGCAATCACACACGTCATTTAGGAAGTGAGTAGCAACTTAGCTTGAATATTGTGATGGTAAACCAGGCAGGGTCACCTACAGGTCTGAATACCTTCTGCTTCAGCTTCTGCTTCAGGAGATGGAACTTATTTTGCTTTGTTTCTCTGCAGTACTCCTTGGAACTAGGAACTTATTTCAAGCCTCTCCCTTGTGAGCTGCTTGAAGAGTAAGCAGATTCCCAGCAGGCATACTTCACAGATGCCGGTACTCACATCACGCATGCTCTCCTGAGTCTTGGTGGAGTGTGCCTTTTGGGATTTCTCAGGAGGGGATAATTGGGAAGTTATCTGAAGCAGCTCATGCTAAATGCGCCCAACCTTCTCACCCCAAAGTCTTTGTGGCTTCCTCCATCTATTACACTGAGAATTTTCTGGCAATTCTAAAATTTTCTTCAAGTGCAGGCCACCTTTGTGTTCCAGGTTTCAGATTTTAGGCATCCATCCAAACAAACAATTTATGTACGTCCAGGGAATCTGGCCAGCACACGGAAACAATATCAACTAAATCAGCCAAGTGGTGATCATACCTCATTTTACAAGTAAGTTCAGATAAATTCAGACAAACATTTCTCAGACTTTAGTGAACATAAATTAGTAACACACATTAATTTCAGATAGTTTTTCTAAAACATAAAATCAGTCCTATAAATGTGCCAAGTCTATTCTGCAACCTACTGCTAGTAGCATTCTTTGGGGAGACAGTAAGTTCTTAGAAAAAACTCAGAGTATATGAAAGGAAGAAAGGTCAGATTTTAAGGCAAATTCTTCAGAAAGTTACCAAATAAACTTTTACACAGGTGTTAGGAATCTCATTCACAACGGGAAGCCAGCCATTCCAGCTTGCAAGGGCATCACAGGACCTGCGAGCATCCCCCACACAGTGTCATTTCTTTAAGTCTTTCTTCACCATTGCCCTCTATTGGTCTAAGCTTTGGTGAAGCTTTGACGCAATTAGTTTTATTATTTAGCGTCCCCTCTCTCAAATGCCAGGTGTAGACTATAATGAAAACGTCTTGTTTGTTAGGACAGTACCAAATGAAAGTCTAGGGCTGCTTCCAACCCCCAAATGTTAATATTTCTGAAACTCCACAAAGATTTCATTCTGAGGGCTTTATACTTTGCATTGCTCCTTGAGTTTACACAAAATATTGTGCAGAGGCCTTGGTAGATATTGTATTTTGACTCTGACGTTCATTGGACTTTGTTTCCACACTGCTGGCAAGATAAGTTGCCATATATAATAATAACATTTATAATGACATTTTCAAAATGTTACTTCATCATTCTATTTCAGTAACCACCTCAATTCTCTCTTCTGTGACGCATGCCAAAACACCATTCAAAACTACCTGCAGCAAGCCTTTTACTCAAAGTTTTCTGTTACACCTTATGGGCAGCCAGACACCATGTATCAAACCTATTTTATCTCAAAACTGTGAACACTACCCATTCAAATCACCAGCAATTCCCATTTCATAGTTGTATTGCTTACACCCCCTTTTCTGTATGTCTCACTGCCCTCCTTTTTCACCTCATATGTTTGAGTGGCTCTTTTGCTGTCCTCTTCTGGTTTTAAGGACATGGATGATTACAAAGAACCTGTTCAGATAAAGCAAAACCATTTCTATCCCTTAGGGTCAGGTGATTAATACCCTTAATGTTTTCTGTAAAATCCTTCACTGTAGTAAAGAGAGGGTACTTTTTATTGAAGAAGCAATGAATATGAATCTTGGAGGACACTTGCTATTCTGCCTTCCAAACCTCCATATAATGTAAAGCTCAAGCCAATGCACAGGTCTAACCTCAGTTCCAGCAGACACAGAAAGACAGAAGTTGGATCTCCAGGTCTGAGAGGAGGGATGTGTAAAAATATATAGTCTCCCGTAATTATAATGGATTTGTCAATAAAAGGAGAGCACAGATTCCAACACTAACCCCCTTTGTGTCTACTGTTAGGAGTAAACGTGTGTGTGTGTGTGTGTGTGTGTGTGTGTGTGTGTGTGTGTGTGTGCACATGCATGCACATGTGTACACACTTGTGCTCACACACTCAAGGGCATACAGAACTCTGAGCAGGACATCTTACATTCTTTTGTATTACTCTCTATGATATAGTTTAAGACAAGTTCTCTGTCAATGGAAGCTCACTATTTGGTATGGGCTGGCCAATGAGCTTTTGAAAGTATATGTCTTGTTAATCCAGTGCTGAGCTTACAAGCACAGGCAACCACACTGGACTTCTTACATGTTTGCTGGAGATTCAGGGACATCAGTGCATGTCTCTCTTAGGGTCTTCTTGTTACCTAGCTTCTCAGGGGTTGTGGATTGCAGCCTGGTCATTCTTTTCTTTAAGTCTAATGTCAACTTATGGGTAAATACACACCATGTTTGTCTTTCTGGGTCTGGGTTAGGTTACCTCACTCAGAAATTTACTAAAGCTCCATCCATTTGCCTGCAAATTTCAAAATTTCATTGTTTTTTACTGCTGAGTATTACTTCATTGTGTAAATTTACCACATTTTCTTTATCCATTCTTTGGTTGAGGGTCATCTAGGTTGTTTCCAGGTTCTGGCTATGAGGAATAATGTGGCTATAAGCACTGTTAAGCAAATGGCTTTGTGATATGAATGTGTGTCCTTTGGGTATATGCCCAAGAGTGGTATTACTGGGTTTTGAGATAGGTTGACTCCCAATTTTCTGAGAATCCACCATACTGATTTCCAAAGTGGTTGTACAAGTTTTTACTCACACCAGCAATGGAAAAGTGTTCCCTTTACTCCACATACTCTCAAGCATTAGCTGTCATCAATGTTTTTTATCTTAGCTATTCTGACAGTTATAAGAAGGTACCTCAGTGTTGCCATATCAAAGAGTTCCTCAATAGCCCAGAATGGAGTATAAAAAAGATTTATTTATTTTGGGATAAACTCACAGTTAGGGTAGTGATCCACAGTCCTTTGCATGTGTTGGGAACTGGAACCAAATCCAGCAGCAATGAGAGCCATACATGCTTTTTGCCAGCATTTATAGTACATGAGACCATGCCAAAAGTGGGCTGATATCTTAAAAGCTATTGATTGAAGGAGTTCCCACAACACCTCCCCCATTTGTCTAAATAAGAGAGTTCTGAGTCTAATACAAAACTATATATAATAAGAACAAATATCAAGTATTGTCCAGGGAAAAGGAAAGGCAAAAATATACATAAAAATTAGAATTACAATCAGCTTGAACAATACCAAGCAAGAAACATATGCTAAATGTTTCAATAATTATCCTATCCTTAGGAGTCTATTAAAGACATGCCTGGCTAAACATGAGAGGAAAATAACTATGTCTATCCAGTCTTCAACCTCAACAAAGATATGAGAAGTGAAATAATATTACCTGAGTAAACAGGAACTACAGTCAGGCAACTTCCAAAAGGTGTACAAAATGACAGAAACAATCAGCTACCTGGGCAATCACCCAATGTCTTATTTACAATGTTTGGGCAACCAACTTTGGTTAAGGCCTAGAATATCTGACAGACCATTTTCAAAGGCAGGAATATTTGAAAAACTGTCTTACCCTGTCTTGGCAAGGTTTGGCAGTCTTTCTGCTTATCCAATTTATACATCATGCAATTTGTCAGTAGTCAAGTCAGGGGCAGTTACTTGCCCAAAAGTCAGTTTTTCCAAAAAGAAAACAAGCTTCAAGCGGAGTGTCTTCGATGCCCAACATTCTCTTGGGAATAGATTGGTGCTGCTGGGAGTAATCATGTATTATCTCAATAGAATTCTAAGTTATTTAAATGTCATATTCTACAGTTCTTTAAAGTGTTTGAAGATTGCATATCCATGTAGAATACAATCTCTATGTATCTAAAGAACCTGACTAGTCTAACCATAAGTATGGCAAAATGGATGACTATTAATGTGTAATTCTTAATACCTACATAGCTTAAAGACTAAGGCTTCCTATTTAAAATATTAAGCAATTTTTAAACAAATGTGCAG
>JAQHUG010000073.1:3025603-3047547 GCA_028555095.1 Dicrostonyx torquatus
TTAACCTGAGTTCAGTTCATTGATATTAAGGAATATTAATACCAGTGATTGTTAATTCCTGTTATTTTCTGGTTTTGGTGGTGGTGGTGGTGGTGTGCTTGTGTTTCCATTTTCTGGGATTTACTTGTGTGAAATTATCTATTGACTGTGATTAGTGAGTGTAGCTAACTTCCTTTGGTTGGAGTTTTCCTTCTAGTACTTTCTTTAGGGCTCAATTTGTGGTTAGGGATTGTTTAATTCTGTTTTTATCATGGAGTATTTTGTTTTCTCCATCTATGTTGACTGAAAACTTTGCTGGGTTTTGTAGTCTGGACTAGCATCCATAGTCTGTTAGTGTATATAAGGACTTTCTGGTCTTCAGAATCTCCATTGAGAAGCTGAACATAATTTTGACAGGTCTGCATTTATATGTTTCCTAAACTTTATCTTTTGAAGCTCATAATATTCTTTCTTTATTCTGTATGCTTGGTAATTTGGTTGTTATGTGGCAATGGGATTTTTTTGGTCCAGTCTATTTGGCGTTTTCTGAGTTTCTTGGATCTTCATAGGCATATCCTTAATTAAGGTGGGAAAGTTTTCCTCTACGACTTTGTCAAATATATCTTCTGCCCCTTTGAGCTGGAGTTCTTCTCCTTTTTCTATTCATATTGTTCTTAGATTTGTTCTTTTCATGATTTTCCAGATTTTCTGGATGTTTTCTGATAAGAATTTGTTAGATTTGACATTTTCTTTGACCGATAAATATATTTACTCTACCGTATCTGCAATGCCTGAAATTCTCTCTTCCCTCTCTTGTATTCTGTTGGTTATGCCTGCATCTGTGGTTCCTCCAGTTTGTTTACCCAGATTTTCCATTTCCAGAAATTCCTGTTTATCTTTTCTTTATTGCCTTTATTTCAATTTTCAAACCTTGAACTGTTTCCTTCACCTGTTATTTTTTTTTTAAAATTGTTTTTTTTTCTTGGCTTTCTTTAAGGGATTGTTTTATTTTTTCAAATTTCTTGTTTGTCTTTTTTTTCCATTTTGTTGTAGGGAAGCCATTAGTTTGTTTCCCAGCCACCTGGCAGCTTATATTTGAAATAATCACACAGAAACCATATTATTTAAATCACTGGTGGCCCATTAGCTCTAGCTTCTTATTGGCTAACTCTTACATATTAGTTTAACCCATCTATTAATCTGTGCATCAACATGAGGTTGTGGCCTAACAGCAAAGTTTCAGTGTATCTGTCTCTGGCAGCAGCTCCATGGCTTCTCCTCTCTCCACCTTCCTTCTCCCAGCATTCAGTTTAGTTTTTCTTGCCTAATAAATTTTTGCCCTGCTATAGGTCCAAAGCAGTTCTTTATTAACCAATAAAAGCAACACATAGATAGAAGGACCCCCTACATCATTTCCCCTTTTCTGTTCAAACAAAAAAATCAAGCTTTAACTTTAACATAGTAAAATTGATTTAACAAAACAGATATCAAGCAAGAATAATAGCTACAAAATTTATATCTACTTTATCCTTTATTATAACTCAGGAAAACTGTAACTATCAATTCTTCAACTCCATCAAAGATTTCAGAAGGATATATTTCCTAAGTAAACAGAAAGTGCATTGTAAATTGCCTTCCTACAACAAATTGGTGCTAGTCAAATCCATGTAAAACCTGAGCCTGAGAGAGCTTGAAAAGTAATTATAGGCAAAAAAGAACAGAGTTTATCATTTTCTTAGTAGCCAATAACTTTTTTTCTAGACGGGCTTGTGGTGAGCAAGGACACCACGGCTACTTTAAGAGCAGTGCAGTAAAAACTGCAAGGCTTCTTTAAAAATAACAAAGGCAGCTTCCTGATTTGCCATCATAAATGGCTCTAAGTCTTTCTCAGGAGATCTGGTTATAGAGCATTTAAATGTGGTCTGTGATGGCTCTAGCTCTTTCTGAAGATCTGGTAAGGAGCATTTAAATGGGGTCTGTGAGTAGCGTGTTACAAAATGCTTAATGGCTTGACATAGACCCACGGCAAACTTGCTACTGGGGTGCTGTTCGTGACTTGCAGAGGCATTAAACATGTCTCCACCTTACTGGACTGGGCGGAGCAAGCAGGCAGGGCCCTGTTGGCCATAGCCATGCCCAATTAGCATTTAAAAAAGTGGTTCTGGTCAGAAAAGAATTACAGATATGCAGTAAGGACAGATTCACACATAAAAGACCTCTAAATGGGTCACAGTGTGCTTAAAAATGTACATAAGCTTAGGAGAGAGAAGATAAAGAGTACAGAGTGTCATAAAAGGAAGTAAATGGTGTAGAAACAAAAGTGGAACAATGTCTTTAAAGAGGCCGAGTATAGGCAGTCATAATTAAAGGAGCAAAGATAATAAAATAAATATTAAAAAATAATAGAGTTAAAAAATAATAAGCCATGTAAAGATGAAAACTACACAGAGAGTCTGGATTATGAAGATTATTGTGTTCTACAGAGAGACGTTTCTTTGTACAGGCTGCGAAGTTAACCCAACATAAGGGTATCTTAACTTCTGAATTTGAGTCTAAGGATACATTGCTTTGGAAAAGAAGTTCTTTTTCTTGTTTCCATAGAGGATGAGAACCTGTGAGATCCTTCCAAAAACATAGCTAGATAGACAGAGACCTTCTGACAGGTCACCTTGAATACCTCTCAAAAAACTACTTTGCCCAACAATAATCAGGAAGCAGTTTTAAGAGAACTATGCTTACTTCCCAAATATTGTTTATGAATGTTTCTTTACATTTAAAGGGAGATATGCTATAGAGATTTGCATTGGTATGGATCTCGGTTTATTGATACAAATTTAAGGTCAATTTCATTATATGTATATCTCTGCTCTTGATTAAGGTATTGTGTTTGTGCAGCTCATTTGAAAATAAAATGTATAATTAAGAAATATAGGTTAATAGGTAATCATCTATAATAGTTAAGCTTGTAGTCATGTTATTAGATTTTCTCGATGTACAGAGATATATTTTGCTTAGAGACGCATTCTTGAAACCTTTCAAAGCCTACAGAATGTGGTATTTAAAATGTTTAAGAATTTAGGGCTTTTCATGACATAAGACACATCTGCTTCTGGCATCACCTATTACTTGAAGAGGATGGTGGGCATTAAAGAGGCTCCTCATGGGACTTCTTAGCCATTTGGGCAAAACAAAACAAAACAAAAAAATCCTGTTTTTGCCTGGGCTACTTGATGGTGTGGTGTGTGTACTGGAACTGCAGAACCCACAGAAAAATGACTGCTGAATTTGCCTAAAGGTGAGATGGTCCCTCAGTGTTCCTGCTTCATGAAAGAGTCTGTTAGATATTCTGCAGGACACAGAAAAATAAGCTGACAAACTGCTAATATAGGCAGAATTATCTTTGAAATTTCCTGCTTTGTAGAAAAGTCTACTAGGTACTATGGACTTGTAGGCTGAAGATGGATGCTCCAAGGTTATAGAAGAATTTTGGGTGACTGTCCAGGCAATGAGATGTCTCTGTCAATTCTAGAGTTTTGGAAGGCACTTACATTGCACTATCTGTTTACATAGGTAATATTATATCCTTCTAGAATCTTTGATGGAGTTGAAGAATTGATACTTATAGTTTTCCTTAGTCATGATAAAAGATAAAGTAGAGATAAATATTGTAACTATAATTTTTGCTTGATACCTGTTTTGTTATATGTAATTTTACTATGTTAAAGATAAAGCCTTCCTTTTTGTTTAAACAGAAAAGGGAAAATGGTATAGGAGGTCCTTCTGTCTATGTGTTAATGAATAAAGAAACTGGCTTGGCCTTTAGCAAGGTAGAACTTAGTTAGGCAGGGAAAGCTAGGCTGAATGCTGGGAGAAAGTGGGTGAAGTCAGGGAGAAGCCATGGAGAGAGAGGCTGGACAGAACTTTACCTGGTAAGTCACAGCCACCTGGCGATACACAGATTAATGGAGATGGGTTAAATTAATATGTAAGAGCTAGCCAATAAGAAGCTAGAGCTAACATGACAAACAGTGATTTAATTAATACTGTTTCTGTATGGTTATTTCTGGTCTGAGCTACCAAGCAGCTAGAATGACCAAGCAACCTTCCTCCAACACCATTTCTTTAAGGGAATTTTTCACTTTCTCTTTAAGGGCCTTTATCATGTCCATAATGTTATTTTTAAAGCAATTTTCTTCTGCCTAATCTGTGTTGGGATGATCAAGTCTTGCTATTACAGAACTACTAGTTTCTGGTAGTTCCGTATTGCTCTTTATGTTGTTAAATATATTCTTACACTGACATTAACCCAACTGGGTTTGGGGTACTTTTAGGTACAGGTGCTGATTCTTCCTCCAAATTGGTGCAGGTGAAGCCTGTGCCTCCAGGTGGCATTTGATGACACTGAGGCTAGTGGTGGGTAACCAGGTTTTAGTAGTCTTGCCTGCTGACTGAATTTTGGGGCACTTACTCTAATCTATTCAGGTAGGGGCTGTACCTTCAGAGGCCTCAGATGCAGCTGGGCATGGTGGTGGAGCAGATTGGCCACAGGAGATTTTCCTGCTGACCAACTTCTGGGACAGGGATGAGTGGTGGAGGGGCACAGGAAGTGCCCCTGGACCTATGGCCTAGAAAGAAGGGCTATCAATCTGGGAGAGTAGCTATTCCCCTCTTCCTCCACTGGGTTCAGGTGGGGCCTCTGGAGCCCTCTAATACAGTTGTAGATGGTGATGGAGTGGCCTTTTGATTTCATGGATTTTCAATACCAACATTTATTTAATTACCATATTCCTACAGTTATGTGACTTCCTGGGAAAACAATTACCAAATAATCTACAAATTAATTGCTAGAAATTCATTAACTTAAACAGGTAAATTCACATCATTAAAATTGAGTAGAAAAATAAACAACTTGTTTTCTTTGAGATATTTGTGTGAAGTACTTAATGTCAAATCAAAGATCTATAGTTGGCACTTACTTCTGAAGTCTCAGTGGGAGGTCACGTAAATGGTTCATAGAAGTCTCTAAGAAGAAGCACAGTAATGTTTGTTGCTCTCCAGTTTGGCCTTCAAGCTGCTTCAAGAACTAAACAAGGTCCCAGAGTATTTTACGACATAGTCAATGTGGGCATTATAATAAAGACAACATAAGGGGGAAAAAAGCTACTTGCCAATATATAATATAATACAAGATACAATTAACTTCAACAAATACAAAAAAAGTGAATCTGACACTCTGTTAAAATGATTTCCATCATGGCCACAATTCACACAAGAGTAGACATGCACAAACTGAACATAGCAGAGGACATTGATAGGACACAGGAAATAAACCATATGATTATTTTAACTGATACAGAAAAGAATAGCATCAACAAACTCGCACTTGAAACAGTAAAGATAAAAAAAATTGGATGGAATTTCTTCAACTTCATAATGGACATCTAAAAGTAAAATTGTAGTAACTGACTTGTTCTACACAGAGTCAGGAATTAAGAGGAAGAACCTGTCAGTGTTTCTGTTCTTTACAACTCTTAGCCTAGAAGTTATGCTAGAAAAAGAAAAAGCACCCAATTTTTAAAAAGTATAAAAATCGTATTCTCATTTTCACATGACATCGTCTTATACAGAGAATATAAGTAACTAAGGTGGGCAAATATTCATATTTATTCTCCAAGATCAACCCACAAAATCAAATTGTGATTGTTTTTATACCAGCATGAAAATCTGAAACATGGGTTAAGAAAGCAATATCATTTATAAGCACATCCAGGAAAACAGAATATCTACAATATTAAGTAAAAGGTATAAAATATTCTTAAACTATAACCATGGATATTTCTAAGAGAAATTATGACATAATAAAAGAAATGGCATTTCTCATGTACTGAGAGACCCAGTATTAGTAAGATGACAGTGTGATCTACAGATTCAAGAAAATATCTATCAAGTTTCATGCTTTCTTTCAAGAATGGACACAGTAAACCTAAACCTCATGTGGCATTTCGAAAGACCCCAAATTAGTTTTGAATCCGTCTTATGGCTGGGTGTCACAGCTCTGTGACCTTCCATATTTTTAACCTATGTGACACCCTGAGTTCAGTCATCATCATTGAGACATAGTCATGAAGAGGAAACTACACTGGGCAGAACTTCATGTCCAACTTTTAAAGCAATGTGAAGTTATGCTGATGGGGACGATATGGCATTGTCTTAAGGATTTACACCCTTACCAGTGGGATAGGATGAATGAAGAAGTGAGCATGTGCTTTTGCTGCCGTGCCGTTTAATTAAAAACAATAGACTTTTTCAGCAAAATATTTTTTTAGTACATATCTATGCATTGGTCCCTTGACCTACACCACATGCAATAATTAACTCAAAGTGATTTGAAGATCTAGTTAACAGTGCAGAACTCTTAGAACTAAATATAAGCAGGAATATCTTCTTAACCTTAGTTAAGTCGTGACCCCTTTGAGGTTGCATATCAGATATCCTGCATGTCAGATATTTGTATCATGGTTCATAGCAGTATCAAAATACAGTTATAAAATAGAAATTAAATAGTTTTATGATTGGGAGTCACCACAACATGAGGAACTGTATTAAGGGGTCACAGCAATAGGAAGGCTGAGAACCACTAGGTTAGGAAATACTTGTCATTGTTTTATTTATGACCTCTAAAGCACAAATAACCAAAGGAAAAATATTTATTATACTTTAATATTATAAAGTTTACCTGTCAAAAGCACTATCAAAGTTTAAAATAGCAAAAATTAAAAGTTACCAATACAATGATATAAGTTGATTGTATATTAAATATACCAAGATTAATGCTAATTAATGCAATTCAATGGCATTTAAAAAAACTACCATAATTGTTTGAAATTTTTCTTCTATTGTCTATGATTTGAAAATTTGATCTTTTCCTGGTTTCTCATTCTTTCTTTATGTTACTTTCTTTTGTCTTTTTTTATTTGGTGGGTGTTGTTGCTGTTTTCATATTCTTCAAGTGGTCCAAATCCTCGACTTTATCTTCTTTTTGATATTCTACCTTCTACTTGATTTATTCAACTTGTAAAATTTCTCCCATGAATTTTCTAACTCAGATATTGAAGTTTTCAAGTTCCTCTTCATTTAAACATGAGTTTTCATCAACATTTCAATCTCTTTATTGGATTCAGTTTTCAAGCATCAAATTTCCTTCCTCATTTCATTTAGTCAGATACTTGTGTTTTCTTGAATATCACTGTGGGATTTATTGCCATTATAGCATTTGAGTTGCTTGAGATTTTGTTTCTCTTTCTTTATGCTCCTGATTTTTTTTTTGGTAAAGTTTATTTTTGTTCTTTTTGGTATTCGTGTAGGTAATTGTCACTGGAGAACATCTCTATTGCCCTAGTGGAATAGGGTGGGATCTTGCCCTTTTTATGAGTTCATGGGCTTTTAAATGTAACCTGGGCATGTGCATTTCTTTCATAATAGAGGCTTAACTAGCACTATAATCAAAAGACTGTAGTTAATACTAGTTAATTTCAATAAAAGTATGAAAGGTACAGATAACCTAATGCTCATTCTGTTGTTTATCTGCAGTCTCTCAGGGGCACAGAATTGGTGAAATTTTTGTACTAAGAATCCTGTGTTGGGCTGTAAGACTGAGAGGGAGACTGTGTTAGTTTGGTCTCAATTGTTGTATGGAGATACCATGACAACTCTTATAAAGAAACCGTTTATTGAGGGATCTCACTTATAGTAAAGAAGTTCATCCAGTCATGGTAGAGAACATAGCAACATGCAGGCAGACATGGTGCTGAAGCTAAAGACTCCTATATCTAGACTCAAGGGCAACAAGAAGTCCACTGACTGTCACACCGAGTGAAGCTTGAAGGAAACGAACTTCAAAGCCTACCTCCGCAGTGGTACACTTGCAGCAGAAGGTGTGGCCCAGATTAAAGGTGAGACCTCCAGCCTCAAGGTCTGGATCAAAGGCACGTGTTATCCAGCATCCTCCAACAAGAAGTCACTTCCTAACAGTGCCACTCCCCATGAGCTTTTGGGAGCCAAATGTATTCAAACTCCACATGATGGTCTGGGGATCACCACCCCAGGCCCGGAAGAGGGGAGAGTAGCCTGTCAGTGCCTGTAAAATTGAATAGTAGACAAGGATTCACATACCAATCTGAGTTTGTGTGGGGCCAGTAGAACTCACCTAGAGCAACAAGGTGCCTGGAGGACAGGCTCTATTATGGTGAGCAAGTATATGGTGGGGTGTAAAAGAGAAAGAGAGAGAGAGAGAGACAATCTGAAGAACTGAAGTCATTGAGGAGTGGGTTGAAATCAGTTGCCTGCTTGCCACCTGGGGCCATGGTGTTATCTGGGCCTGAGCTGCTGTCAAGGGCCACGTCTGCATCCATAATCCTGCCATGTTGATACATATGGCTCCTGTTATCGGGAAAGGATAAGAGGATAGTGCTGCACAGACTTGAACCTGCGCGGCACTGGATGCAACACTAGGGAAAACGGGTGCCCTTCACTGGCTGCAGCACTGGAGAGAACAGGGCCCTGCACCTCCCCTGGACAGCATGACACAGTTGACTCTTGGCTGGCTATAGGGGTACGAGAGCAGGAAAGCCGGTCCCACCCTCCTTGTCTACCATGTGGTGATGAGGATGAGGGAAAGATGTCTTCATTCCCCACTGACCCCTTACCAGCAGCTGTGGTGTTGGGGAGAACGGACACATCCCTCACAAACTGCAGAAGCTAGGGCAACCTGGGCAACGTAGTCGAGCTGCCCCTGCTTGGTGGTGCTGCAGTTGAGCCAGTCCCAAAGGCAGGAACATGGGATAACTAGTCCCACTAGGCATGTGCCAGAGTGGTGTGGGAAGGGGGAGATGCCCCTCACCCATCATCACCTGCAGTGTGGAAGGGGGAGATGCCTCTCACCCCTCATCACCTGCAGCAGGCAGGAGAGCGGGCTTCTGGGTCATGCGAGTGGAAGGGTTGGCCCTACCCCTCACCAGCTGCAGCACTCAGGAGAATAGGCCCTGTGCTTCACCTGGGCAGCACAGTAGAGCTGACCTTGCTGCATGGTGCAAATGAGCCTTTCCTGCCCCTCGTCTGAGATATGGTGGCATGAGCAAGGGAGAGCAGGCCTCCCAGAAACCCTCATGGCCTGTGGCAGGTGGGACAACTGTCCCTGACATCCTGAGAGAGAGCTGGCCCTGCCTCTTACCAGCTGCAGCACTGAGCAGAGTGACCTCTGCACCTCATCTGGGCAACACAGTAGAGCAGGCCTTGAAGTTGTAGGGATGGGGGATCCAACCCTGATGACCTGAAAGCAGTAGAACTATGTGCTCCTCCCCTATGCTCCTCACTGGTAAGGGGTTAACTTACCAGGGCAATGCAGGAGAGCTCTCTCTGGTGGTGAGGGCAAGGGAGAGCTGGTGGGCTGACCACCCTACCTTAAACCAGAGTCATGGGTTGACTTACCCCAATAGCCACTCCATCTGTGATCTGCTGGAGCATGTAAAGGGACCGGTCCTGCAGACCCAAAGCTGCTGCAGGATATCCACAACACAGAGCAACAACCGGATAACGAGGAGCCCCAGTGAGGGCCCAGTATCAATGGTGCAGCAGTAACCAGAGGCCTTGAACCAGACCAATGACTCTTTGCAGTGAACACTTGCAAGTGAAGATGTATGGGCAAAAGACTTTACTGCATGACTCATGAGATGCATGGCGAGAAAGACACAAAGAGTAAACAAAAGAAATTTGAAAAAAAGATGCATGGTATAAAATCAATAAAAAAGAATCAATCAAAAAAAGTTAAATTGGAAAAAAAAAAAAGAATTCTCTGTTACTTGGAGTAACCAGGAGTTTTTGGTGCCAGGCATTCTACTTCTGTAGAATTGCCAAAACTAAACACATGAGTCAATTTAAAGCTTACAGCCAACATATTGCTATCTCAATTTTAATTATAAAAGGCATTGATTCGTATAAAAGGGAAGCAATTTCACTCAAGTCCAGGAAACCGTTCTCTGATTCATCATTAGGTGTAAGCCTGGGTAATGGATGTTCTGTATCTTAACCACTGCAGAGTTACCACTGAGTCTGCCTACCATCACTGGTGCCAGGGGAGGCTTAGTGATCCCAAGATTCCACGTCATGCAGCATCCTGTTTCTTTTCTAACCAGAGATGAGTTCCCACCAAAAATAAAAATAAAAAAAAGGAAACTCCTAAGTCTCACTAATGAGACTTAGTCTCACTAATCTCTTGTTGATGGGCTGTGAGGGGATCACTGACTTCTATGGTGGGATGACACTGTAATCCTGTGAACACATCAATCATCCCAAGAAGCAACACTGCAGCTAGTTCTAATATGAAACAAAAAAAATAGCAACAACAAAAGTAATAGATTTAAATTTTGAAGATAAGATTTAGCAGCCAGCCCTTTTGTTTACTAAGGTTTAAAGAACAGTTGTGCCTTCTCGTATCTCTGGGCCACAGTAAGCTGCAAAGCTAATACAGTTATCCAATATTTATTCTCTTCTGGTGGTCAAAACACTCACTGAATGTCATCGCAGTTTCTATCAGGTGCCAACATAGTCACACGGTTTACCTGATAACTCTTTAATTCAGTGTTTAAACCTCTTCCACATTAAAAAAATAGAAAATATCATTATCAATAACTCTATTGATTGCTAAAATCTACTTTGAGTGAAGAGTCTCAATTTTTAAATTATTCTCGACAAACATGAATTGAGGACTTGTTCTCTGGAAATCATTGTTCCAGCCATGGCAGATAAATACAGAGCTGTTATTGAAAGGATGTTTCCTCAGAATATTTACTCTGCAATGAGGAAAACACAAATCAGTAAGTAGTAAAATACAAGTTTTAAACTATCTGTGTCAAAAGAGGCCAAACATCCTGCAGCAGGAGCAGAATGAGGACTTTATTCTGACTACAAAATCTAGAAGGTTCCATCCTCAGCAGCATTTGCATGTGAGGGTTTAGAACTCTCATGGGAAAGACCTCACAGATATCAATGTGTGTATCATTCAGAGAATGGAAATTATAAGTACAAAACTAAGGCCCTCAAAGCTTTGGAAGAAGGTCACAGAAGTCTTGAATATCACTTTTTTGTCCTTTCAATGTGATTCTACAAGCTGTCATGAGGGAGGCAAGGAACGTCACCTAGGACAGGCTTTAGATAGCTAACTGGGGTGATCACATGTATGGCAGTAGAGAATGCCATATGCTTAACATGACACTAGCAAGACACGTACAGAACTCCCTTTTATTCATGTGATCGAATATGGAAGAAATCACACGAGAAGGTTCTAAAATGTATTTGTCATTTCATTTTCTCAAGCTTTACTTTTTGCTCAGATACTTACTCAAAGTCAAGCAACTACTGGAGTTTTCCCAACACCATGATGGTATCTTCAGATACACAGAGACATTCTGTGGGAACTCGGTGAAAGATATTAAACAAACAATATAATATCGCTACTTAAAATCGAATATTGGTAGTTTTAAAATATGCTTCCTTATGCTGAAATTTCAGTGTAAAAATATTTGATTTCTGAACAGGGGAATCTGGTCTCAAAGAGCATGAACCAGAAGACTGTGGCGAGAAATACCCAAAGAAGCAAGGCAAAGGAAATATGCATATTTCAGATATTTGGCTTTGTTGTTTTTACAATGAATTTAGTAGACTTGAAAGATCTTTTTAAAAAATTACCTGCGTGGAGCATAAGCAGCCGTAACAAAGCCTTTTGATATACAAAGGCAGAGTTAATTAAATGTGACTTTGAGAAGTCTTTTAAAGTGCAGGTGAGATCAAGAGCATTGCTGGTGCAGCGCTGGCGAGGAGCAACCCACAGCACACATCAGCAGGGGAAGCCTTTCCCCCAGAGACTCGTTACTTGATGATTGAAAAAGAATGTCTAGACATCAAATGGGTTTGGGGCAGTTTAAGGTACTAAAGTATTTTCCTGGGGAAAAATTTATATTAGAGACAGATCATAGAGCTATACACTACTGGAACAGAATGAAAGTGGAGGGATTCTCAGCTCCTAAGATATTGTATGTCCCTGTAGCAATGCACATTTGCATTTCCACCAATAGTCTCATGAATGAAATGTGCAAGCATGTTTATTGAAGATATTTTTGTTCTGGATAGTGCAATTGTACCACTGAACTATCGTTATTACCTATGCAAGGTGCAGTTCTCTACAGTCAAAACTCAATGAGAGGATAGGAAAAGTTCCTACATGATCCCACTCTGTCATACTGCTTTGCAGTTTCCTTTATTACTCATCAAGTTTTCTAAAGAAAAAGATCATTTATAACCCTGTAAACTGGGAGTTGGAGAATGGAAATGCCAGCAGATATCTGGATGATAGTTGTCTGGATAAGTAGAGAAGAAGTTTGTGAAAAAGTTGGGCCTGATGTGGGGTATCAAGTCTTGTGTGATATGATGTAATGTGATGTTGGGTCATCCTGTCTCTTGATCCAATTCTTTGATCTAGACCACTAAGCTAGTTCATGACACAGTCTCTGATACAGGCAAGACATTCAAGGTCACTTAACACTGGTTTGGCTTTGAAACAGGGTTGACAGATTAAACTATAGCATGCCCACTGAGGTTTAACTTGTAAGTTTTCAGCAAATAATTATTAGTAGAAGCAGGCTGTAGAAATATTTGATACATATTTAAATTTGACACATATTTAAATTTCATGTCTGCATTGTATACACAGATGGTTACATATGTGTGTGTGTGCATATGTGTGTGGGATCCAGAGGTGTCTTCCTCAATCATTAGCCACCTTATTTATATTAATTTTGCAGACTCTAGATAACAGTTCCTGTCCCACCTAGTCCTGTAGCCATTCAGTGCCAAAATAAACATTTAAAGGCTTCTGTTAACTGTGAACGGTTTGGCCTATTGCTCAGGTTTATTACTGTCTAGCTCTTACAACTTAAATTAACCCATAATTCTTATCTATGTTTAACCACGTGGCTTGGTAAACTTTTCTCAGTAAGGCATTCTCATCTTGATTCCTCTGCATCTGGCTTGCAACCACATCTCTGCTTTTTTTCCTCTTCCAAGAAATCTCCTATACTGGTTTCCCAGCCTATATTTCCTGCCTGGATACTGGCCAATCAGCATTTTATTAAACTAATATAAGTAACGAATCTTTACGGTTTACAAGAGCATTATCCCACAGCAGCAGTCAGACATGTCTCTAACTAAAACTGGAGTTCACTGACATGGGCAGTCTGGCATCTCTGCTTCCCCAGATCTATAGGTACATGCCACTGTGCTTAGTTTTTGTTTGTTGATTGCTTAGTTACCTGGTTTGTTGGTTGGTTAGTTTCTGACTTATTGGTTTGTTAGTTACCTGTTTTGTTGGTTGACTAGTTACCAGGCTTCTTGATTTGTTTAACATGGCTGCTGGCAGATCCAACAATGATCTTCATGCTCAGAAGGCAAAAACTTTATTGATAGAAACATTACCCAAAGTTCCACATTTAAATTTTTATAGATTTAATTGAGCATCTGAAATTCAAATTTAACTGGACATATGTATTCCTATAAAGTGTCTGTGTGTATGTGTGTGCATGTGTGTGTATGTATGCATATGTGTGTATATGTATGTGTGTGTGCAGCTTTTACCCATTATCTACATGAGCTAGATTTCAGGTTCTTTACCCAAGATACCGAATTCTTTGTGCACTGTGCTGCTTTCTATTCACTCTCATTGTAGATGTCAGCTACTTTATCATATGATTTTTCTTTATTTATTTGAATCAAAAATGCTCACTTTTCACTAAAAGAAGCACTTATAGATTCTCTGGATCATATCTGACTTCCCAGCATTATTATTCTTGTGCCAACTTTTAGGAAAATCCGGGGTTGTTTAAACACACACACATACACACACACACACTCAAGCTGAATCTGAGACTATGAGACAAAGAGAGAGAGAGAGAGAGAGAGAGAGAGAGAGAGAGAGAGAGACTCAAGCTGAATCTGAGACTATGAGACAAATTCTAATTAACAAATGGGAGTGTAATATATACAATGTAGGACCATCATCCTTAGGTGTTAACAAAATTTTATCCTGGTGAGGAAAGCATTCAGTTTAAACATGAATTTATTATTTAGAGTTTTAAAAATATCTTCAGATTGTAGCTTATCAAAGGATTACTGGAACCCGAGAAAGTGAAGCTGGAAATAACAGGGAACCACTGTATCTAGATCAGCTTAAAATAAATAAATTGTACAAAGTGTAAATTAATGTACATTAAGAGCAATCGTGCTGATTAAATTAGATTTTGCTTATTTATACTTTTCAGATTGTTAAATATTTTACAAGGAGTATTCATGACCCTTCTATAACTGTCATGTTTATAAAAGGCTCAACAGGTGAGGTATTTAGCAAATATTTCTTTGAGTAGATTTTTTGGTCTTACATGTTTGTACTCATTAACAGGTAATTGTGATGTGCACATTCAAAAGGGTTACCTATGATTGTTCTTTATTATTCCTTCTATAGACAGAGTACATTTGTCTCGTAGCCTTTGATCAAGCATTTTATTTTTTCCCAGAGTTTCTTTGCATAATTCCTGAATACAAGTCTTTGAACAAAAATGCAAGTGTTTGATATAATTGAAGCTCTGAACCAAGGTTTATGGGACTTTCTAATTTTAACAGCTATTATCATATAATTCTTAAAATGGCAAGGTCAATTTCAGATTCAACAGAGATCTATGAGCTCATTTCTTCTACTTCTCTTGTATGTTTTTGCTTGCTAGTAAGCTTAAACATATATCCGAAATCTAATAACTGTATATATAATGTGTCATGTGAATTTGATGCTGAAGTCATCTGTTGAAGTGTTTATTTGGCTGCCCGCGTTTTCCAACCGCTGTGAGGGCTCATACCAAACTCCTTACATTAATGGCCATGGATGCTTTCTTGAACCACAGATTGTGCGTCTTAACTCTGTCCTGTAATGTTGTTGAAAAGCCATTGCTTTCATATTTTATTACAGAGTTGCATCTGTGTTTAAGTATTTTAATCTTATGAAATATTGTTATGCTCTAACATAAAGTTCAACTTCTAATATTAGCAAGATAAAGCAGCTAGCAGCTAGTAGAGAGACAGATGAATGGGTGATTGTTAGACACAGGGATCTGCACACGACACAGCTGATATGCTTGTACTAGAATGCATTTAGAATGATCACTCTTATACTCAAATATATAATTGCTTATAATTTTATATTCTGCCTAATTTATTTTATCCTGCCTCATAAAATAAGTTTTCTCTGTTCTCCACTTCAATCTTCTCAGAAGTTTATGTAGGCAAAAGATTCTCCACAGCTTGGTCATTTCATAAATGGCATCTCTAAAATAATTCCAAACTGGAGGTTTTGGTTACCAAAATGCCTCCTTCAGTGGAGACCAGGTTCCTTAAGATTTTCTGTATTTATACCTAACAAAAAATGTGACAAACCAAAGATATAAAGCAAAGTCCCATGGTGGAGTGCTCAATCAGACAGGGTAATTTAGAAACAGCCCTCCAGATGTGACCTCTGGAGAGGTCTCTTCCAGACAGAGGAAACACCCAAGCAAGGTTCTGAAGGCAAACAGCTAGCTATTAAGACATCTGAGCGGCAGCACAGCTAGAGAAGAGTGTCCGTTCTGGAAAAGTTAGCGATGATGATCAGCAGAACGGTGCTGAGGCAGAGCTGCAGAGGCAGTAGGGGGCTTAGTCCTCATTAAAGGCAATGAGGAATTGTTCAAAGCCTTTCTGTCTGTGTACACCAAAATGTGGCTTCTACTGTGCACATCTCACTTCACCTCTGAGGAGGGTGAGCCTGCAGACAGGCGAGGATGCAAAGTCCAGAGGGTGAGGTGGTTCTGTTAGTCCAGAGGGACCTCACCCTCAATTCTGGGGAAACAATACTCATAGAGTCAAGATACAGTTTGAGCGATGTTTAGGTAGAACTAATTTGGTAACATGTTGGGTTAGAATACGAAACAAAGCAAGAAGCTGTACTTACAGAGCTCAGAAATTCAGGTATAAGTATCTTTAGAAGAAGAAACGTCGATTCTGCATAGATGGTCTTACAATTTAATAAACAGTAGTTGTGTTTTCTTGGTGTGAAGATTAGGACATTAGAAGTTTCTAGATTTTCTGTTATATGAGGCCTACAGTAGGCTACAGAACACCTTGGGGTTCCAGCAGTAAGCGAGGTTGAAGAAGGCTCTAACTCATTGCTCTCCAGGATATGTCCTTGCAGAGTTTAAGAACCGTCAGAGCAGATGTGCGACAAGAACGTGTGCCTCATCCAAGATACTCTGACTCATCCTTTGCTCAGTTCCTCTGATGAAAACAAACAAATATACCTAAAGGAAAATGGTGATTTCAAATGTCAAAATTGAGAGTAAGTTAAAAATAGCAGCTATCACCAGAACACCGTGACAAAGGACACAAATTAGGGGACAAACAATAATGCAACCAGGGCCACTTACCTGAGAGGCTCAAATGCACACATACATGATGCCAGCTAATGTCTTCATACAGTCCTGCTAGCTCTATGAACATATCCTCAGAAAAGGACCCTGAAAACAAATAGAAGTAGAAATAAGCTTGAGGTCATACATCTTGTAGCAGGAAGGAGGATATAGGCCATGAGGTCTACTGCACAGAAGGTCATGTGCAGAATTCCATACCAAGTTCCATAGTCCCTTTAATTTGACACCTTTGCACTGCCAGCTACAGACTCACAAACTGTCCTGGGATTAAAAAATGAGATGGTATGAAATTAGCTGGAGCAATAGCTAGAAAAGTTTTTAGTTGTTGTTGGTTTTTTTTTTTTTTTTAATAAAAGACAGGTCCTGCAAGTCTACAAAGCATGAGAGCTCTCAAACTTGCCAGAAGTTAGTTCTCATTTTTACTTTTGTTTTCTTGATTTAGAAACCTCTTACCTTGCCGTGGAGGTGGATGGAGTTATAATAGGTTCATCAGGCAAACACAGCTTTGCACAACTCGGGTCAGGATTCTCCTCTGAGATTGGCTGTATCTGCCTGACTCCAATCCCCTGCCCGCAAATAATCAGAGATGATTTTCTGCCACAGCAAACAGTTGCTAAACCTCCCCCTTGTGCTTCAGCTCAGGAAAAAGTGCACACTACCGTCAGGCAGTTGCCCTCCGTTCTTCCTCCACTCATCAATTTTCCCTTGCAATCTCAAATTTGTTGCCCCAGAGCTGGCCCACGTGCAATATTTCCTGATTCAATATTTCGATTGTGTATGTCTTTCTCTCTCTCGAACATGTTCTTTCCTGCCCATATGAAACCTGAGAAAATTACAACTAGCTTTGAATAGAATGATCAAAAAAATGGTTCACCAATTTCTACCTCCCACGGCCATCTCAGGCAGCCAGGGACAGGAGGCAGTCTGTCACCCTGCTTCTACTACTGCTTGATGTTATTATCTGTCACATTGCAAAGACACAGACTGCTCAGAAAGGCAACTCCACAAGTCTTCAGTACTCACAAGGATTTTTGCAAATAGAAGGAGCATTGAACTAACAAGCTTGTCTTCATCAACCTCAGCAATATCAAATTGATGGCTTAGAGAATAACATGTTTAATATAAAATTTTGCGGATCTGCATTAAATGCCCCAAACCCATGTCTAAAAGAAGTGTGAAACCAGGCATTTTTCTTCCTGGAGCTGCAACGAAGAAGGAAGGCAGATAGACTCATTGACCAACCAGTGTGGCTTAATTGACAAGTCTAGGGTCTCAGTGAGAGATTATATCCCAAAATAAAGGTGGATGACCCCTAGAAAAGGACCAAAGGATGACCTCTGGCCTGTTGCAGGATATTTGATCACCCTCTGAATCCAGATTGCATTATTTACTGGGAAAACCTGCTTCTAGTTCTGGTATGTATCAGCCCTAGCACACATATTTAATCCGAGAGCATTTTGTTTGAATATTGTAATCAGGATTAAACAAAAATCAACCATAGGTCAAGAGGGGAAGCAAGCAAAAAAGTTGACAGGAAATGCATATAGGATTATTATGAAAAAGAAAGCATAAAGAGTAAGAGGGACAGAAAAACATATACAAAAAGAAAGAGGAACATTTTAATTTGAGGAAGATGGTGTAGAAGAGGGGAGGTTCTGGGAGAGGACAACTGAAGAGCAAGGTCAGCTGGGTGTTTTCTGCATCTCTCGGAGCTAGCAGCTTTCACCCCAGAATATGGCTCTCAGCTGTTTATTGGTAAAATCTAATGAATGAGACCTTGTTAAAAAAAGAAAAAAAACAGCAAAACACTGGCCTCCACACATATTAGCACAAATAAATATACACTTATGTATATATACAACTCTGGCATTTTTTAATTCACTTGATCTAAATCTTCATCAAATTATTACCAAAATAGCAAAGTACTAAATAAGCACTTACAGAACTCAGAACCCAGCAGACGTTTCTGCTTTGGATCTCAGTGATTTCTAATAAAATTTGTTCTAAAATACAACGATGACAGATGAAGAAGAGTGAAATGTAGGTGTATGAATAAAGTCTTCAGTTGCAAATATCCCCATGCCTAGGCAGCCCTTGAAATATAAGATCACCTCAGCATTACATTCTGGGGGAATGTTTTCTCTCTTTACTACTGAGTTTCATTTTATCACTTGGCCCTTGTATAAGGAAACACACACTACGTGTCAGCACCCTTGACATTATTTGCTGTTTCACCTTGACAATGCTGCTTAATCTCTCTGACCCTGTTCATCCCCTCAAATTAGAAGGTTACATAAGATCAGCCATTTTCCAAACTGTTAACTACAGAATTATGCTGTTGCATCCTTATACATTTGGGGTTCACAGAGAAAAAGAGACAGGCCAACCCAGAGGTTGAACAGGAGGGATTTGTGATGTCTCGCATAGACTTGTTTTTCCAGAACTTATAATGTGGGTGAGTGTCAGAGTCCAGTTGAACACTGGTTTCCATCCCTAAAGTAATGTTTATTTCTCTGAATTAAATGATATCTAAGGACTGAAATGGTTCATGCATGTATCATCAGGGTGTATTCCCAGTGTTGTGTGCATACCAGTAGACACACACACATGGTTCTAAGCAGCAAAACCAAGTATAGTTCTTCAGAACAAAACCACTTAACTCTAAAGGTCTGTGAACACAGAGACCATGTCAATGAGCACAAGGCACCAGGAATAGATTTACATGTTCACAGTTCCTGACATAAAGTAGAAGATCCCCAAGTGAAAATGGTGTAAGATGGGGCATCTCCTGAAGATCCATGCTGTGAGCCAAGTGTTAAATGAACTCAACAGGATTGTATTTATCCTTGTGAAAGACAGCCATTGTAGCATTCCAAAACTTCCCTAAAATAGTCTTCTCTCTGATGTGACGCTCTCCTCATTGTGCTTCTTAGCTACTCCGGGCAGATGATAACAGTTGAAGGAATCTGTTCTATGTCTCAGAAATGCTTCCATCATCCTATTTTTGTTCCATATTTGACTCAACTGTTCACAGTGAAATTTAAATTGAATTCATCTTCACCTGGTTAGTGTTGTAGTCATTCTTTCAAGCTATTATTCCAACTTAGAAAAATCAAATTAAGTATGAAACTGAAGAAAAGGAGCTTGATACAGGAGACACAGTGCTGTAAATCTGAGTAACCCTGGGCTGGGAAGCATCTTCCTAAAAAGAATAGGAAGACAATGGGAGAACTGAGTCTTAACTTAGTTAATTGAAAGTAAAATGTCCCAAAGCTTCTTCCATCCCAGTACTTAAAACTGGCTTCCCAATAGGCTTGCATCACCTCAGTGGGCTGGAACCAAGTGGATGACACTGTGTTGGGAGGTGCTTCCTGCTGAGACTGAGAAGCAAGGACATCAGAAATAAAACTTTGGAACGGAGCCGGGCAGGGGCCAAAGTTATAGTGCCGTTCACCTAAGCAAAGTGGTTTGTCCGTCTCTAACATTCTTTGTCCTCTAGAGGCCCACGAAATTGAGGGTGGAGAGGGCATATCTCTTGACTCCAGAGTGGCAGGAACCGGC
The DNA here is from genome assembly GCA_028555095.1 of Dicrostonyx torquatus. Lineage (NCBI taxonomy): Eukaryota > Metazoa > Chordata > Mammalia > Rodentia > Cricetidae > Dicrostonyx > Dicrostonyx torquatus. Next base: position 3,045,697 of record JAQHUG010000073.1, read on the forward strand.
TGTGGAAGAATTTTGCAGACCAAGCTTGAAATTGTTGAGAGTATTCTGTTAAAGAAATACAGGCTCCATATTCACAATACTCTTGGATTTGCTGAGAAAGAGAAATACTCTCTGCAATAATAGTCCGTGAACTTATTTACATACGGGGATTTGTGCAAGACTGCAGGGATTACGGTGTTACATGTAAATAAACATTGAAATGCACAGTAAGAATTCTTCCTTATGGGGGACCAGCAGACAAAAGTGAAGTGAGACCTCTGTGAGGTTCTTCGGAAGGAACTGAGAGAATCCATAATGAAATGGGCAGGAATTAAAGTTGTGATAAGTGATAAAAAAATATAAAATAGAACAGCTGTTTCTAAGTTAAGTTTGCCTGAATGAAGGCTGTATACACACATGCACACGCACATGCACAAGCACACACAGATGCAGGTATGTGCACACACATGCCTGTGCATACGCACATCTACATATATACTTACAAACATGTATGTGGCCGGACAGTGGTGGCGCACGCCTTTAATCCCAGCACTTGGGTGGCAGAGGCATGTAGACCTCTGTGAGTTCGAGACCAGCCCAGTCTACAAGAGCTAGTTCCGGGATAGGCTCCAAAGCTACAGAGAAACCCTGTTTCGAAAAAACCAAAAAAAAATGTGGAAATCTTTATTATATATCAATCAATAAAAGAATATCCATGTCACCTATGTCTGTTGCTAGGTGGTAAAAAATTTTATCATGGAAATTTTTATTGGAACTAGAAGATATGTAGGCTAGCTTTTATACTTTACAGATTCATCTACCTATCATTATAAGGAAATTATCCTAAAAATATGTCATTTTTGTAACTGACTTCTTCACTAATTTTTATGGATAATATTTCTTCATCTGTATCACCTCTTTCCACAGAAAAAGAGATAGAAAAAAAAATCACTCATAAAAACGTGATAGTCCCCCAAACAAACAGTATAATTTATCAAGAACCCTTTGAGGAAAAGAATATATACAGCAAATGGGCACAGAATTACATCGTGAATTTCTGATCACCATCTAAAGAAATACATTGCACTTTTGAACACTTGCTGTATAAGAAGCACGCAGGGGATTGTTTCCTGTTCTGACTTTATTGTAAACCAGGGATGGAGGGGCACTGTAAGAGACTATAAATCAATGTGTTACATAGATATGGGTACAAGAAAGGAAGAGAGTGTCGGGAGAGTCATTCTGTTATCATTTGTCTGAACAGAGCAGGTTCAGAAAAGGAGTTCCAAGCAGTCTACTAAAGGCTTCATTCGCCTTGATGATCTTCTACCATAGCAATTCAACCATTGTTGAGAGAGAGAGAATGAATGAATGAACTGTATTCTGATCACACAACTTTCTCTAGCCCAGCTATCCTGGGGTTGAATCCCAAATATCACTAACATCCATGGCTATAGGCATCTGATTCACTAGTTCTTTTTCCTCGTTTATGAAATGCCAACAATTTTAGGACAAAGCAACAGTTGCTACACAGTTGCTATTTCCTCAACCATTGCCACCATTATCATCATCTGCATCTTAAACATCACCGTCACCAAGAAGAGCTACAGAGAAGCACCATAAATAAGATCAGTGAGCAACTGAAATTCATTAAGACTGTAGTGAAATCCATCTCCTTCTTATATCAATGGCCTCCCAGTTCCTGCCATGGTAGACTACACATGCACAAATGTTTCTGTTTTCCAGTTGTGTTTGAGCTAAAATTACCCAGATAGGTTGACCGTGATTACTAAAAACAGCCCAGTGTCACATCATGGAGATTTTTAGAAAGTTCGGCTTTATGTCCTCTCACGGTTTTCTCCACTTTTCTGA
>JAQHUG010000073.1:3047674-3226590 GCA_028555095.1 Dicrostonyx torquatus
TCTCTCTCTCTCTCTCTCTCTCTCTCTCTCTCTCTCTCTCTCTCTTTCTCTCTCTGAAGATTCAAGGAGCCACACAACAAAACCATTGTCACTGGAATTAACATGTCACAGGGAAAAGACAAATTTTAGTTTTCTCCTGAGAGATTAAAACTTCTGTTCCCAAACTACAGTCCTACTTGATAAAATTCAAAATAATTGGACATCTGAAAGTTTTCTATGAGAAAACAGTTTATGTTCATGTGTGTGTGTGTGTGTGTGTGTGTGTGTTCACCACACTCCATACTCCATAATTACCACATCAACCTACTGCTTTGCGCAGATACGTCCTCAAGCAGTCACTGCCATGGCCAGCTTTATTTCCTCTTGCATTCTGTATTGCTAAATTAAAGAATAGACAGTTATCATAAATATCGTAGCTCTGGTCTTTCCTTTTATTTTATTCCCTTAGATTAATGTATCTACAATATGAAATGCTGTCAATGCTTAGATACAGAAGATGGAACAAGTGACCCCATTTTTGTGACACAGAAACTGAGGCTTGGTGGCTAACTGACTTTTATGGTTACTCAATAACCACTGCAATTGTACAGTCTTGAGAGCCATCCTCAGTGTGTTGGTGTGCCGCCCAAGTCAGTGACAAGCCCACACAGCTCAGATCCTGGACAGTGGGGAAAATGGAAGAGTATGAGATTACACAGGCTGAGAACCTCAACATTATTTATGTATTATTATACGTATCATACATAATAATATATGATACATATACATAATATATAAATATAAATTAGAATATTCTTTGCAGCTTTTTTTCTAAAATTTACTGTCTGATTTAGGGTTTTCAGTTTAGTCGTGGTTTTTACAAATGCTTATTTTTAATAATAATTAATATTCTTTTCTTTTAATTCATTTAAGTCCATATTTAAAATAACATAACTAAGAGAGGAGCCTTATATTTAGGCTAAAAATAACATGTGAATAAACAATGAACATAGTGCAGTACACCACTTCCCAAAATTGCCACACAATTACCTAGACATATTTTTATAGAAAAAAAATAGACTGTGAAGGGGGAATTTGAGTTAAAAATCACTGGGTATTCAGCCAAGTTTAAAAGATAAACCCCTTTGTTGTTGTTTTTCCTGAGTGATCCCACACGGGAGGCCTGCAGATGCCATATTTCAAATCATAGGAAATTACAGCTTACAAGCACTCTCTCCCTGTGGGCTCAAATAAAATTTCCTAAAGGCTCAGAATGCTCCCCATGCAGGGAAGGAATTGTATCTGCTCTAGAGAGGAAATCTCGGTGCCACAAGGGCGTGGACGCCACGCCTTGCATGTTCATCATGAGTCCCTGCAAGGTTTCCTAAATGAGGGTACCGCCAAGCCTGCTGCAATGCTGCCTTGAGGCCTTGACCCCCAACCTGCTTCAGAATCAGGCAGATCGCCCACACTTTGAGTACCAACCCATTTCCTCCCTTCTCTCCAATCAGACCTCTTATCTGTGAAAATAAAATACTTGATTTTCATATTTTCAGTCTGGGTCGTCTTATTGCATATCTGCCATGCCGAATAATTTTAACTATTCTGATCCTTTTTTTTATAGACTAAATACCTAAACAGTAATTTTTCTTTCTTTTATTTTGTTGGATGTTCTTTATATCTGTTCTGAAATTCCTTTGTACGACGATTCAGACATAATGTCTTCCTATTCAAACTCAAGGACCATGGTGATATTTTTTTTGACATGAGATAAATTCAGTTTTATTTTTGTCAAATATAATTTAGACTCCACCGGCATTCAGTACCTATGTCACCAATTAAATCATAGAATACTTTAATACCTTACAATGTAAAAAAAGAAAAAAGAAAAAAAAACCCACTCCACAAGGACAGATAGACACAACACAGAAAAAATCTTTGAGACAAAAGAAATATAATTGACGCTCCCTTCTGTCTTGAGCATTGATTTCTATTTATTATTACAATTCTTTGAGGAACAAAGATTGGATGCAAAGATGTTATCCTGGAAGGATATGACTGAAGAGACTGCTGCTTGCCTCACTTCCTCTGTAAAAATTTGTTTACCAAAATTAAACTCGATGTTCATTTAAAAGGACTTTGAAGAGTGTGGGATGGGATGAGGGGGGGATTTGAGCTGGGGCTTTTGTATTTGTACTTGGTTGTTTTCATATTTTTTTTCAATTCTTAATTCTTTACCTTTGAGATTTCCCAGGTTTCAGTTTGCAGCTGCCTCCTCGAAAAACCGGAATCCTAGAAAGTGGTGAAGTTGAGTTTGCCTGAACTTCCCTGTGGGCAGAGCAGAGCTGTGCAGAGCTGTGCAGAGCTGTGCAGAGCTGTGCAGAGCTGTGCAGAGCTGTGCAGAGCTGTGCAGAGGGCCACTTTCATCAACCAAAGCTAGGCTGGCTTTGAAAATTCCTCCTGAGGAACAGCCATCCACAGACCCTTCTCACATTCATCTAATTTCCAAGCCTTGATGTGACATATGAAATAAGAAGAAAGTGACAACGAAAATCAATGTGTCTAAATAGTCTTGCTTCGAAACATACCTGCCACTGGCTTAACTCAGAAATTGGGTGGGATATTAGATCTGATATCTTTTTTGTTGCTTTTTCTTTATTTTTTTCTTTTGTTTCAGAATTACTTTTAGTGCCTACAGATAAAAAAAAAAGCCTCCTCTTACCCTGCATAGAGGATGAGAATGCCATATTAAAAAGAATTTAAAATTATAAACGTATAAAATCATCTGTCCCTGCCCATCATTGTATTGAGCCTTTATTGCCTTTTTATCAATGTGCTTCTGATTAAAATAAGTCCTGCTGTATTTCAGGTAAATCAGACGCTTTGGAAAATGGCAGAGAAAGATTAATCTCTAAGAATTTAGCTTATGTGTTTTAAGTTAAGAATGTATAATATGCTATAAATTATGCTTCTGTAATGCTAATAGTTTTACCATTGGAATTTGCAGAGGAAAGATTAATATTCGAGTGAATTTTCAACACATACTTGCTCTGTTGGATTTCCTACAGAATATGCCATAGAGCATACATATCTATAAACTATCTGCCAATTATTTTTTTATTTTACATAACCTTTTGCCAGCCACTAAGCCTTTAACTAGAAAGATAATATATAAATAAAAGTTTTAAAAAAGAAAAAAAAGACGTGGAAATGTTCTGTTTTACAGACTGAATAATGAATTCATGTTGACTGCGTAGATTATAAAGTTGAATAACCACTGGTTCACTTTTCTTATTAAAAGGCACCCTTTTTCTAAAATATCACGTCAAGAAAAATTAGCAGTTTTAAAAATATTGCGATCATTTATACTTTTTTTTCAAAAATATACAACATGCCAAAAAAATTTACAAAGGTAATTGTCTGTGTTTAAACAAAGCAGTAGAAGCCATTCAGCCTTTCATTCACACATAAATGAATTTTCTTTTCAAAGGATATTTACCCTTTAAGGGGACATTTTTAACCTTGTGACACCATAAAATTCCATGCATGCAAAGCTATTTGTTTTTGCTCTGCTGACATTCGTTTTTTAACCAATTTTTTTTCCATGAACTTTTCATGTTACTCAACTTCAGATAGTTTTAATAGTTTAACACCTGATTCATGAGAAGCAATCTGTTTGAGAACAATATTAATATTGGTGTTCAGTTACAAGTTACAGAAAGCCAAGCAGACATGCTCACTTTTGTGCCTTTTTTAAAGTCTTTGAAAATACACTAAACTCCCCGTTGGTTTGGATAGCCCAAGTTTTAATGTTAGCTGAGCATTAAATGAACTTCTGTATCAGAGGAGAGGATTCGCCTCCGATACAGCTGGTTCCTGGGGCTGGGGAGCAGGTTCTTGCCACCCCAGGATTTCAGGCCCTGTTATGAGAGGTGCTGGCATGTGAGAAGCAGAGCCTGTGGCCAGGAGGCACCAGGCAGAGCCAGTGCTTTTAACAGTCTCCAAGAGGCTAATTTTAAAAGACCAAAGACTCGCTCTTGCTGAAGTAGCAATAGCTACAGTTTTCCTGCCTCACAGTGTCATCAGCTCAGTGAAGAGGCATTATCTAACAGTCCACCCTGCAATATCTCCTTTTCATCAGACCAGGAAGATTTAAAATATGTGTGTATAGGTGTATTTGACATTAAAATAGTTTTCTTATAAAACTCGTAATATAAACAGTTGACCTGTAAAATTAAATGTGTCGTTGAAAAAAAAAAAAACAAGTCAATGGACTTCTCTATTTTTAGAAGTATTTTTATCAACATCTTTTCTTTATTCTGAAATACATTCACAGTTTCAAAGACAAAATGCAAGAGGGCAGCTAGTGCAAGTACGTAATATAGAGCTGAATCATTTATTCTGTGCTGCTTTGGACACAGCAGAACTGCTAGCAGAGAAAGACTAGAAATCGAAAAAGAAAGGAGTAGGTTTTAGGGGTGAAGCAAACAAATACCCTAAAAAAATATGTACCACAGACCTCAGGAACGTAAAAGATTACATCTCAACTGACAATGGTGTGTGTGTGTGTGTGTGTGTGTGTGTGTGTGTGTGTGTGAAATAGTCTTGAAGAGAATTTTACTCATTGTTTAGGTTGTGGGACTGACAATGTAACTTACTCTAAATAGTGTTCTAAGTGGCACTTCTAAAAAGTATTGATGGGAAATTTTTTGTGACATACTGAAGGTCAGCTGTGTGGAGACGCCAGGCAACAGACCCATCAAGCTGCAGTAAATGGAGGTCTTTGTCTTTAAGTTCTGAAGAGTGTGGATGCAGTTGATCCTGCCAGGCCGTGTCCTGCAGATTTCTGGGCATAAGACAGATGGCAGTGCAACCAAACTAGAATCCAGACCTTCCTTCTTTCCCTCTGGGTCTAACTCCTATTATCCACTTGTAAATTAACCTGTCAATTTATCAATCAACACCATCTTGATTCTCCCCTGTTCCACAGCCCAGCCTTGCGGTGAATTTGCCTCGTAAATAACTGGGAGCCCCGTGTTTGTTAGTATTGTGAATGAGTTTATTATCACTTTGATGGCTGCTATGAATCACAAATGCTGCTGAGAGGCTGATAAGAAAAAAGTACATGCACACATTAACAGGGTTGAAACTATTTTAGAGATAAAAGATGGAGTAACTGTGATAGCAAATCATTTAAATTGAAAAAAATGACTAAAAATTGTATTTGTGTGCATGTGTGTACGCATTCATGCATGTGGGGGGGTGTTGTACAATTCTCTGCTTAAAGTAAAGGAGAGGGTGAGAGAAGCATTAAATTTATGTTTATGAAAGTATCTGTGGGATGACACGGTGGGGACAACAGTGGCTCCTGGTCCAGCAAGACCATGCTTCACTAGCCGGATTAGCTGAAAAAGAAAGAAAAGAAAGGAAAAAAAAAGTGAAAACAACAGATTTTATTCTAAGACTGTATGGACACATTTACATTTTAGGTGTGGCAATGAGAACTTCATAATGATGGAAAAGAAGAAATTCTATGTGTATACATATGCAGAAATGCTACTCTCAACAGAAAGCACAGAACTATACCACAGTACCTATGAAGTAAATGAGATAGTTTATTAATTTGGCACATTAATAAACAATTGACATTAAAGTGGTAATTATCTAGTTTTTCTTGTTGTCCTTTGCAGCTACTTATTTGACATGTACAATGATGTTTGACACGTAAGTGATTTTTAGAATTCTTCAACAAATGTTAACATATTAAAATATACAAAAGCAGTTGAGTATCTACCAGTCCATATAAGACTTTTCTTAATGTGATCATTCTTTTTACATTTGAAAATACAGTATTAATACAAAGCCACGTTTTAAAGAATATACAGAGTTACATTCTGGCTTTTTATTAACTTGTAGTTACTTTGAAAGATTGCATTAAAGTATGATATATTTAGGACTATTTTAGAACTAGTTGTGTGAATAAATTCCCTTCAAAGCTAGTTGCAGAGTTACAGAGGAGGTGTAAACTGGAAACTAAACCTTCTAAATTCCTAAGGACACATGTTTTCTTTGCAACTATGTTTTATATTTTTAAGAGTTCATTTCATTTTTATCACAGGTCCAGAATGTCCTGTAGTATTTTGAAGTGGTTATGTGGCTTTTGTTAAAATCTCCTTGCAGGAATCCTAAATCCAGTCAAGTGGGTTTTGTGAAATAGCTCTATAGAAGACACTTTTATATTTGGTTTACCAAGCGGCTATCATTTGTAGATGACTCGGTGATTTCCTGAAATAGTATTACATACAACATGATGTAACTGTGTGGTACGTATGGAGAAGAGTTAAAATTCTTGGGCTTGCAAGTCAGAACAAACTGTCAGTCATCTCTTGGGATATACTTCAGCACAATTAAGACACTACATACAAAAGAAATATTCCACAAATGTTATTGTAACAATATGTCATCAGCAGAAATGTGATAAAAATGAAACTATTGGTCAGAATGCAATTTAGAGAACCCGATAGGTTGTCTATTTTATTCAGTTTATAATTAAGATAGTGTTTAAATCTGAAATGAATTCTATATATGCATGCTCAATAGACTATAGCCCAACAATAAGAATGGAATCACATCTCATTTTATCGTAAATTGTGTAATAAGCGATAAGGTAAAAACTAGGTCTAAAATCCTTCCAGCAAAAATGAAACAGAGCGACCTCAATTGCCCTAATTCCTTCTGCTTTTTTCCTCTTTCTTTTTTTTTTAAAGTCTCTTCATTTTCCCTCTGTTCACATTATTAGCTTACACATGAGTGCGTTATTAGAAAATAACAAAGCCAAACAGGGGAACTTGCAAGGAGGGAGACAGGTCCCTTCTATGGCTGAAAGGTATTCCCATTCCATTTGTTAGGAGTCACAAAAATAGTTTTATAGTCAGGGAGGGACAATGACCTTTCTCTTTCAACAAGCTTGGTGGTTGGTCTTTTGATGGAAAAACTAGGGGATACAACATGTGGTAATTTGTGTTACTGAGCTTAGCGGAGGTCTTAACGATGTAAGCAGATTATTCTTGGAGTAGAACAAAAAAAATTCCGGAAGACTCAATGGACTATTTAAAGTTATTAGGCAGTGAATTCTACCACTTCAGGACTCTTTTCTGATTCATTTTCCCTTTAAAGCTCAGCTTTGGGAGAGATCTTTTTTTTTCCCTTAAAGATCTACCTCTTTCCATTCCAGTTGACTTTTTTGGTGGTCCACAGCTGTTTTGTCATTCAGTCTGGCCTATTTTTCCCCCATCACAGCAGAAATGATTCCTCTGCTGATTAAACTTTCTTCTTCAAAACTTTCAGGAGCCATTCTCTACCCTCGACAGTCACTTGCTCTAGCAGAGAGGTCGAACACCACCAAAGCACACAGCCAAACCCTGGCAGTTTTGCAGAATGGAAAAAATGTGAACAGGAGCAATGGGTGAAAAAAAAAAAGCAAGCACCTGGACCAGAATTCCAGGCAAGAAGATAAACAGAAGACAGGACTAGCAGTCCCATGGGAGTCTGTTCCTACAAGCATGCTTATGATCACATAGGACATTTGTGTTGCTTTACTCTAGAAAAAAAACAAGTTTGAGGCTGGCTATATTTGTTTTTTTCCTTGTAAAGAAAAACAAATACAAAGGAGACAATTCGTGCAAAGATTTGAAAAATCCTTCGTCTTCATTTGAAAGAAAGAAAGAGATGTTCTAATGGGAATAAGCCACTAGATTAATGCTAAAGCATAGTGGGTTTTCCAGTTTACTTCACTTAACTTAGGCAAGGATTTGTTGCTGTAATTTTTGCTTTTTCTCCAGTTCTAACGAGATCAAAGTTGAGAAGGTTCAGGGTCAGCCCACCTAGCTAGCTGGCAGTCTGTCGCCCTGGACAGAGGGTAACATGTGTGCACAGCTCACTCTGCTAACAGCACACTGCTTCCAAGCTACACAGCAAGGGGAACGATAGATGCACTAACCAGCTTCAGTCTCTTCAGTGGTGGCAATCCTGTTGATTGCCAGAAATCTGTCTTAGATCAATCACTATTCTTCTGTCAAAGTATTCTGCAGACTGAAAAATGCTGTATTCCTAAGAGAGAAAGGACGAGAGGAGGGAAGAAGGGAAGAAGAGAACCTCATAGAATACCTTGGAAAATTATACTTGACAGCTCCCAATGTGAAAATCATGACATAGTAAAAAAAGCTCTGGCTAACACCGACTTGCTCAAAATATTTAGGGAAAATCATGTGTTGTTTCATAACTTCAATAATGCTAAATGCAAATCTCCAAGTTTCCATGAGATTCTGACTACCTTCTAGACTTTCTGGAATCATAGGGAAGAGGAATCTGTGTCACACAGAGCATGACTCCAGCTCTGATTATTTTTAAAGAATGTGACCGACTAGACAAACTAGACTCGTATGTCACAGATATTACATGGCACTTTCAGTCTTGCTTTTCTGCTTCCCAATTCTTTCTTCCATAAGTCACTTACAAGTAAAATTCTTAATACATAGAAAAGCAAAAGTCAGTCTTACATCCTTTACAGGCCTTCCTCTTTTATCAAGAGTGATGTTTGAAGGAAGGCTTATCATATTGATAAATCTTAGACTGATCTTTTCAATTTTATCAATATTCCCTAGACATTGTGTTCACAAAGACACTATCTGAAGTTAACAGACATGTTTGGATATTTTTTATGATCTCAATTTATCTTTATATTTGATAATATTAAAAAAATAAAAGATTGCTCACTGGTATGTACTGTTTTCCTTCCTGATCATTTGAAAGCCTCAAATTGCCCATGCCCATACACCTTAGGCATTTGTCCTCCTGTCAGCTTCCTCAGCTGCACATTTGAGGTGCCTTTTTTGAAATTCTACTGAAGAAAAAAGCGTCCACAAGTGGTCATCTGGGCTACTGTATTACCTGGGTATTGACAGATATGCATCTGCAAAGCAGAGACCATTCAAAGAGAGAGACTCATGACATGTCACACAATTTCTCCCTCACAAAATAGTTATTCCTGCCATATGGTCATCACACTTGAATGGGTTTTGTCCTTTTTCTCTGTATTTAAACTTGGAATCCACAGTGGTAGATGCATTTCAGAGTCAACTATCAGATTCTTCTTCAGTTGAGGAGACCGACCACCTAGAAAGACCTGTAGCTGGCATGTGGCATGGTGAGCTGTGCTGCCTAAGTGTACGTTCCCCAGCAGCTCATTATTCTTCTCTCCAAATCATTCACTTGTCTTAGCTACTTCCTGCACATGTTTGTTTCTTCAAACAGGTCCAAAAGAGGGACTAAGCCCATCCTGCCTAGATCAGACCTTAACTACTTTCATGAATCCTTCTCCTTGGCTCCACACACACCCTTAATGTCCTCTTTCACTCCCAGTTCCCCACTTTGGTCCATCGTCAGTTGACTGTTACCACTTCCATTGTTAGAGCTTCAGCCTATTAAAACTGTCTAGAGATTGTCTATCAATACCAGGCATATGTGGGCTTTGTCTCCACATTGATCTCTCAGCTGCCCAGCCATCCAGCATCATTCTGATGATAAGAATAGTAGGAAGCAGAACCTGGGTCAACAGAACACTTGAGAACTTGCAACCCAACCTCCTCACTTAAATGAGAAAAACCAAGGGCTAAGAATGACCTGTCCACAGCTAAAGAAGGAACCAGAACCCAGGACTTCAATCTGGCTCTCTGTACATTATCATAGTTCATTTTCCCCTCTATATTCATTTGATCATATACAGTTTTTTGGGAAAATATAGTTGTCTTAAATATAATCTTTCTTTGCTGAATTATAATACCTAAAACCTGGGCACAGTGTCCCACACAGATACCCCTGTCCCTCTAAATCTATCACAGTGCCTTGGGTGACTATAAAGTTTGAATAGAGCCTGGAAGGCTGGCAACTCTTCATGATTCACATCTCCAGCCTTCAAATGTCCAAGGACTCAAAGCCGGACTGCTATGTTCCTATTCTAGCAACTTCTTATTATCCCAGTGCCTGAAAGTCAGCTACATGGGCATCTCTACACCACTACTATTGATATTAACTGCTCTCCGTGGTTGTCTTAAATCTTCACGATATCTCAGGGTACTCATTAACCACAACATAAAATTTGCAAAGTATCTGACAGGTTTAAAGGTATCCATATTCAACCACAGATAACCAGTAACCCACACAAAAGATGGTCTGAAATAGGCCACATCTGTTTGTGATGCTCAGTGATGAACCAGCAAGATGAATCTCTTTGGCAGCTTCCACAGCTGCCCTATTTGCACCAAGGATGTTTTATGTTAAACTTTCACATGTTGTGATCACCTAGAATGGATGTGTACTTTAACATATATCATACCAATATTCTTGCATCAAAATTTCTGATCGTCTTTGAGCCCTTCTTTGAATTGACTTCACCAATTTAATGGTTTTGATCCCCTAGCTTCAGTCTGGCTTCTCCCACACTTGCACTGGGGTTTTGTTTTGCCTTCGAAAGTTTATCTTCAAACTTTTTGCCTTCAAAAGTTTAGATTATAAAAGCAAGTTAATATGGTCATTTTTATTTACCTCTGCATCTAATTCTAGATTGTTCATTTTGTTTGCTTTACTCATTGAACCATTATAAGTTATTTTGTTTTCCATGTGACAGAATCTTCTCCTACATGGCAAAAGAAAAATGAAGTAGACATCAAGACCAGTTGTTGCAGTTAACCATTGAATGAGATATGAGAGTCAGTATTGTAGGAGTCAAGAGGATGCACATAGGAAGGCTCTGCTTTGCCATCTATAGACTGCTTGTAGAGTGGAAAAACTTGATCTGGGGGAGAAAAAAATTGCACAAATCTTGCCCATCTTGACGATGATTCAAGCTATCTTTTCAGAAGTGGCTTCAGACAAGTGGATCTCCAATATCACACCATTATCCCTGACCATTATTGTGGAATAATAGTCCCTTGAAAAGAATGTCTGGACCACAAGTATAGGCAAAAACGAACTCACAGAAACAGAATGAAGATGCCTACAACTGAAGTGATATTTTTAGCCTCTTGTTTACTTTCAATATATCTTCTTATTCTTTAGGTGTAACAAAAGATTTAATAACATTTAAATACATAAGTCGATGCACATTTTTTGATCTCTCATATAAATCAAAAAACAGTGGCTTAAAATCAGAGGTTTGAATATTAAAATAGCTTAGAAATAAATAAGTCAAAAGTAGGTAAGAAAACTGAGAACCAGGGAAATGCTGGAGGCAGTGAGGTTACTGCGCTGAATTTCAGCTTGCAGAGCCATTATAATTAGAGTACCATGAATAAAAATGAAACTCAATGCATTTACACTGTCATATGATGCTCATAGTATACCTTGAATTTCTACAGTACATTGTATCTTTCTAGTACTCATTTGTCCCCAGTTGTCATGATAACTTGATGAGCTAAAATGACCAACAGTATTCGCAAAGCTTCATAAAAATGTTTTCCAAAGCTTTCACTTAGCAAGTCAAACTTTCAAGGAGAGAAGGACATAGATCAATGGGTAAAGTGGTTGCTACACAAACATGGGGACCAGAGTTAAGATCACCAGCACCAAAATGCTATATGTGTACAGAAGTGCATATTTGTAACCCCAGCACTGGAAACAAGCAGATCCCAGAGATTTCTGACTACCCAAAATAGCTGAATCTGCAAGTGAGAAAGCCTATCTCCAACAACAAATCAGGTAGAGTATGATAGACTAAGACAGTCAACACAAACACACACAGACAAGAGAGAGCAAAATTCTACCAACTATCTTTGAAGCCTTATATGACAGGAAATTGCACTATACTTCGAGAAATCAAGGCAAAACAAGCTGGCCCCATTCCATTCTCTCTTTTATATTTTTGTTTGGGGGGGGTTGAGGGAGGGTTTCTCTGTAGCTTAGGAGCCCATCCTGGAACTAGCTCTTGTACACCAGGCTGGCCTCGAACTCACAGAGATTCGCCTGCCTCTGCCTCCCGAGTGCTGCGATTAAGGCATGCACCACCACTGCCTGGCCATTCCATTCCCTTATAGAGGACTTCAGTCTCATGATGAGCTTTGCAAAGTATAAATGTCAATGTTTATGAGTAAATCTATAGTTCAATAATATTTAAGTGATAGAAAACCATGATTTCCATGCAAACAAAAATAACACAAATTGAATTCAGTTAGTCCCTAACTGCAAAGCTGGATGATATTAGTGGTCCTTTATGTAGCAAAAGGGGTGTTAAGACTAACAGTTTCTACATAACACAAAGTGTAACCTATCTGAATCAATTAGTTCAAGAAATTTTAGACCATTGGTTGCAAAACCCAAGATGGCTCTTCTCTCAAGAACAATGTGACTTTATATACCACCACAACAAACTAAGGCAGTTATTCAAATCCAAGGCCTGGGATTTGAGTGCCAAACTAGAGACACAATGGCTATGAGTACCAAAGCTTTCTTCCTGAAATTCCTTTGGATTCTTATACACCACCAAATGAAATCTTACCCCTTCCAAAACTCAGTGCAAACCGTTGATTTGTAAATAGTCGTGGCTGTAAAAGGCTTAATAAAATCTATATTCTCATAAATTTCATGTATCTTTAGATAAACAAGGTTAAATTATAAAAACTAACTTCTGTATTGTATATTTGATATAGGACAATACCCACATGATCTATTTTACCAAACGGTATCCCACTATCCCTGCTTTCAAACATGGGGAGAATGTGAAAGTTATTATGTTGAAAACCTGTTGATTAATTTTAAAAACTAATCTAATTTGGCTTATTTCCTTTTTTAATGTTCCTATAAACTTTGGTAAGGATAGATAGTCATCTCATAATAAGGTTAAATACTTTTTAAATTCATGGGAAAGCCTGAAAATTAAAATCTATTTCTCTGATCTGAAAATAACTCATTGCCTTTCTGGGTTTATAAGTAGAGTCATCCAATCAGTTTCTAGCTTCTTGGGACTCAAAAGTGGGAAAGTCACCCAAAATCTAAATTATACTGCAACTCTCTCCCCAGGTAGTTAAGTGCACACCCACACTCTGCATTTTCCCATAAATAGCACATGCCTAAACACATAGTACAATTGGATTTTTCCTACCGAGGGAGCAGGGGTGTGGGATATGCACACCAGAGTGGAGCCAAGCTTCTTACAAGATGTATGGCTGTCCTGGGGCTTCTCCAGTAGGTGCAGGGCTCAGGCTGCTTTGATGCATAATCCATCTATTTTTGCTAGTAGCTCTTTATTCATCAAATCCTCCATTTCACTTAGAAAACATAGATGCTAAATTTTAATCTGCTAGTAGAACCTAACGTTCATCAAGGACTTTATGTTCCTGTGTTGAGCTGGAGGATTTATTTTGGTTGAACATGGTCTCCTTCAGTGCCAGCATGGGTAGTCTTTGATTGGACAGTACATATTGCCTGAACAATACAAACACAGGACAGAAAATTCAAAGTTGTCACATCCCTGTTTGCTTACAAAAACACTTTGTTATGTCTTTAAGTAAGCTGCCTTCTGGCATGCTCTGTATTCTAGAGAGTTGTAGCACCTCAAGCTCTCAGGTGAAGATGAAGCGAGAGGCCATGAGATTATCTTCAATCGACTCCCTGCTGTCCAGAAAACCAGTGCGTGCATTTCCCAGGAGGCAGAAGGAACGTATGGGAAAGGGCCATGACAGAACTGTGAGGGAATGTTTACAGGGTGTTCTCCAGATAACAGACTAGGAAGGGAAGCCCATATAGGGCTGCAGCATGGGAAGTACAGTTTTCCATGCATTCTTCTCAAGGCCCCAAGGCATATGTTTCCCATCAGCAAATCCCTTTACTATTAGATTGTGAGGCCTGTTCAGAACAACCCTGGGAATTTCTGCCTGTGGGAGTGGCCAACACAATAGTTCAAATCACTAACAAGAATTTAACCAAAGCTATTATTTCTCTACTGCCAAATCTTCCCCCGAACATGCAACTCTTTGTCTTCACAGAGCCGGCATAATGTGTAACTGCTTCAGCAAACACCAACAACAGCAAACAGAAATACACAAAAGCTTAGCTTTTATTAAAATAATTCAAAAAGATAACTTCTTTTACCAACCAGCTATGTGCCTTGAAATTAATTTCAGTCAGTGTTTGAGAAGAACAACTCAGTGGGAGCTGAACAATGATATGAATATCTGTGCTAACAGCTTAATTGCTAACTTGCAAATAATTTTGGAAATTAATAGGCTGCCAAATATTCAATTTGGCCCCATCACAAAAAATAGCTCATTTTTTGAATTGTAGACCTTAAATATGAAGTTATAATCAAATTTGATAGAATCTTTGACTAATTACCATATGAATCTATTCAACTGCCATTTATTGAGCATCATCTGTATGCCAGGCAACAGTCCTCGTGCTAAAGATGCCTTTGTGTGCTTGTGTCCAGCTCTAGGAAGAGCAGAGAAAATTGGTCCAGTGAAAGGGATGCAGGCATGAAGCTTCTTACACATTGGTTTAAGATCATGGCCACTGGGGGTACAGAATACATTTCGACGCCAGAGAATTTAGTCAGGATGTATGTACACAAAGCGCTTCACTTCCATAACGCAACAATCGATTTCTAGACATTGGGTTAGAGGCCTACAGAAGGTAAAGGCAAGAGAGATGGCTCAATAGTTAAAAGTACTGGCTATTCTTGCAAAAGGCCAAGATTTAATCCTCACCATCAGCATTGCCGTTCACAGTCCTCTGCAACTCCAGTCCCAGGGGATTTAATAATGGTCTCTTTTGGCCACCTAGGGCCCCAGGAATGCCCATCATACACAGAAAACATAGAGACACAACACTCATTCACATACTACTTTAAGAAAGTCAAAGAACAAGAGGAGACATAACTTTCTATGTGGGTAAGAAGAAATGAGGAAGTGGAATTTATATTATTCTTTAATCTATATCATAAAGAATAAAGTTTATTGATATGTTTAGACATTGAATGTCAGAGAAAGTGGGGGAAACAGCTCTCGAATAATTTTGTGGCGCCATCTTGAAAAAAAACAAATGAAAGGTGTCACTAATCAAAAGATGAAACAAAGAAACAAATCAGATTTGGAGAGAAGATAGGAAATTTTGATCTGAAAATAAACACAAAAAATCTGTAAGGAGGTGGACACATTTGTTCTTAACAGAGCATTTGTCATTACTAACATGGCTGGAAAATCATCAATATATTTACGAACAGATAAGCGATAGAGAGAGAGAGAGAGAGAGAGAGAGAGAGCCTTAGATGAATCAGTTTACTGACTATCTTACTGTGCACACTGCTGGGGAATGGAGACTCAGTATCTGATAGCTAAAGCTAAATGCCCATTCTGATATGTACTCTATATTTGACTGTATAGTCATTTAACCAGGCTGAACCTCAATTTTCCTGCCCAGGTGAAGATATAATAATGTTGTCCATTGCCACAGGTTGGGGGGGAGGGGAAGTGACACAATCCAGTAAGGTTTTAGTGTATAGCATGTAGTCAGAGGATGCTGGCCATTGTTGTTATCGTTGCTGCCGTTATTATTAAATGATGGTCAGAGAACAAAGAATGAAATTTCATGTAATACCCATGTTTAAAGTCCACACACACGAGGCTCAATATCAATGTGGATTTTCCTGAATGAGAAGTGAAAACAGAACACATAATCAATCCTGCCGTATAGATCCCATTTTCTGTCAAATCTTGCTACTCATCGCACTCCAGAGACCTTAGTGTGAAGCAGATTGATGTGGTGGTCGATTTAGAAATTCTCTAGGTGTTATTCCAGGGGTAATATGTGGAAGTTCCACACATGGCCTGTCTCAAGAAACGTGCAGTTCGTGTGGCATTTCACAGTGTTGCGGGGACGTCCTTTATCATCACATACAATTTCCGAGGTCTCTCAGTGATGGGAGAAGAGTAGCCCGAGGGAGTGGGAAGGTAGTTTTTATCCTGCCAGTTCTGTAAGCGTGACTGGCTTCTGCATGCCAATGTCTCCCTCGATGGTAAACTTTAAACAAAACCAACCTCCTACCAGAGCAATCACTGCTAGTAAACCAAACAACACAAGCACTTACTATTGAATTGAATAGTACACGTAAAAATCTAGACTTCAAATGGACTCTCTAAATTATTGGGGCATGTTTTTTTTTTATCAAGAATAAGGTTTTTAGGGTTCATCAGAAACATTTCTGGAAAACATGCTATAACCCAACCCTATTCAAACAAGTTCCTTTGGCTGCCAAAGAGGTTCAGACAGTTTGAGACAAATTTTCAGGCTCTTGGTTAAAACTGCTTGGAAGTATTGAACCCATTCACGGAGTGGGAGTTAATTCAGTTGCCTCCTTTCTTGTAATGGAGAGGTGTTCTTTTCAAAAGGAAGAAAACCAGTTTATTTTTTCCCCTTTGGAACTGGCCACAGAAGCTTCCGAATATTGCAAGATTACACATCTGGCAGAAGAGAGGATTTGGCAAGACTTTGATCAAATCTGCCACTATTTGTGTCAACAAATGTTGCCAGGTAAGTGGCAAAGAAGGTTGGCATACTTGTGCCAAGGGGCACTGGGGACAGCAGCTGTTATATTGAATATGTTGACTAAAAGGAAGCCAGGCTGCACCATGGGAAATGAACTGTTCCTGGAAAAACAGAAGGCATTTTTGTCCCTTGGACAATTATACCAAATCTATTCCTTGAGAAAGATTAACTTCTTTTCAAAACTGTATGAAACTTGGAGTAAGTAGAATAAAGAGAAGACAAAACCCTGAAGAAAACCGGTTTTGAAATCCATGCAGTTGGTCTTCCACTAAGAAATTAAACCGTTTTCAGAGTCAGAAGAAGAGAAATGTAATAAATGAGGACCGAGAATAACTAGCAACATACTAACCAAGTGCTTCAGGACCCTAGCTTCCAAAGAGCTGGCCTCGAGAACCAGGGATTTATGGGATGTTTTTCTTTTCTCCAGAAAGAGCAATAGTTCAGAGAGTACCCACTAAATAAAGATAATAAGTAACAAATGTTTGACAGACATGCCCACAGTCAGGCCACAAAATAAGATGGTGTCCTTGTCTTCATGGGTCACAGTCTACCATGAAAGACACTGTATAAGAACAGTCATTAATTAAATAACATGCAAGTATAATAAAGTTTACATACACATGCAGATTTGGCATACTTTACTAGGCAAAGGCTAGTCTCCCAGGGGAAGTATATGTTGTCATTTTCTTTACACTTCTAGTACTCCTGTGTAAAAGGTACTGCAGGAGATCATAGCAGTTCATTTTCTGTACTCTAAGGGTTAGCAAATATTTTCCCTTATAAGGCCCTATACGATACAGTTTACAATCATTGTTCTTATGATCTCCACTATAACCAGTACACTTCCTGTGAATGCAGTAGCAGAAGATAAGTAAACTTACACATTCCTTGAGTGTTCTATGCACAGTAGCAGGTAGAAGGTCAACCAGGCTTGCTCTGCAGGTCTGCCAGCCATTGTTTTCTGGTCACTGCTACACGGTTGCAGATTGTCTAGAGGCTTTTCTGCTAAGAGCTAACTAGAGATCCACCTCAGTATTCATTAGCCACACTCCCCTCTTCCATGACCTGATAGAGAGCTGATGAGGCTGTTACTTGGCTCTCATTCACTACCTCAGTGCATAAGTAATCTATCCACCCATTAAAATTGTCACGGGTTCTAAGGAAAATGCATCAGAAACTCTGCAGCCCGAGGAAGCCTACCTGGTGGCTAGTAGAACAACCTAATCTACTTTCAGATTTTCCATAGGACAGCGTGCTAAGTGATAGAAAGAGACAAGAAGCCATGGAAGTAAGTAGAAAGAAGAAAAGCTAACTGAAAAAGAACAGAAAGGAAGGAAATGAAAAGACTATGTTGACTAGAAAATCACTCTTGATCGATTAAAGGATGCTGAAAGGTAGGTCTCATAGGCACAGCTCCTGACAAGGTACAAGGGCAGGGACCTTTCCTGAGATGCTGGGTGAAGATGCTGCAAAAGGACATCCTTTGGATATGGAAAGATTATCACAAGAGAATTTTTTTTTTTGCTTTAGGTTCTGAGTCATTGCCAGTGTGATGTGTGCCACAGTTACTGTATATCACAGGCCCCGGGTGGCATAATTAAAAGCTTATCTTGGCAAGAGAGGGAGAAAGCCTGTTGATTTTGCCTCAGAAATCAGAAGAGCTAGGACTTGACAAGCAGCAGCGGGTGGGAGTCACAGCGTGACCCCTAACAAAGACGTGGGAACTGATAAAGAAAAGGAGATAATTTTAGTGTCCAAAGAAGGGTTATTTATCAGAAAATGAAGTATACACAGATGAGGATGACAAACCTCTCAGTTGCACAGTCAAGGAGAGTGGGGTGGTTCGCTCAAAATAGAAACCAGTTTTCTACATTTTCTTTGAAAAAAAAAATCTCATTTCCAAGTTCTCTCATATCCCTATTGCTATTTGTGTGAAGGAAAGCACCAGTTTCAACAAATCGTCTCAATTCTCACACCTCTGAGAAAGTAGCAATGCTTTTGAAACAGAGGAATACAATTATACCTGCAAATTGTAAAACAAACCTGAGGAATATTTGGACTTCTTCAACATCAAGTTCAAGGTTTGTGAAGTCCTGGGAGAGAAGCAATGGAGTTTAAGGACCTAGAGTGCTCTCTGGTAAAGACATACTTTGACCCTAACAAATTTGTTATGTCCCTAACAAATCAACCTACCCTTTGTCATGGGGTGTAGTGGGGATCTGAGCAGACCAGAGTTTCTCACACAATGTCTGCATCCTCTGGACATCCGTGTGTTCTTAAGTGCTAAGATGTATTCCCTACAAGAAATAGAGACGCTGAGAATCTCCGAGACTCAGATGCCTACCAAATGTGGTTCTCCTTCAGACTGATCTTCCTGTCTGTAATTGTAGCAAAGATTGAAGGCACAGGGTCTTCCAGAGGGATGCCAAGTAAATAAATCAATAAAATAAAACAAACAAACAAACAAAAAACAAGTCAAAACCCCAGTCTTTTTAAAAGGTGTCTTTCACATCTGCAACTTTGAAACAAATCTCTAGTGACTAAACATTGTGTACTGTGCTTTATTGTGTTCAAAGCCAGCCTTCTCTCTTTGTTGAATATCTTATTGTGGGTGTCTATGGACTTCAAGGATAGAGCCTATTAACAGAGAATTTGCCTGCACTTTCGTTTATTTAAATGGGATGAAAAAATAAAATCCAGAGGGTGAACCCGTTTGGTTAGGTGTGTCGCTGTTCGCTCTGCCCAGCTCTGCCCAATCTCCTGGCCCAACTCTCACTGGGGCAAATGAACGTGTGCAGATCCTTTCTTGGCAATGTCTGCTATCTCTTTATTTGTATGTTATTTTGACACCAGACACGGAAAATTACAACTTTCGTTTCCCAATACTGCAGGAAGATTTCTGTACGTACCTCCAACAGGAGCCAATCGCATCCTTGTTAACAACAAGAAAACCAGTGATCTAGGGATGATTCATACCGCATCGGCCCTGGGAGAAGAACTCTTTCATTTCACATACTTTGTCTCCACCATGGAGCTGGCTGGCATAATGGACTTTTACAAGGGGCTCTGAAGCAATTGGCAATTAAGTGGTTTGAAGGGGTGCTTCTGGGTTGCTGTGAAAGGCTTCAGGTGTGAAACGCTTGTTTTCAAGAGCACTGAACAAAATGTGTGGTTGCTTTCAGCACCCCCCTTGTCCTTCCAGAGGAAGGGGGAGACTCCGGGGGAAGCAAGGACACTCAAGAGCAATTTGCTATTCAGCATCTGAATGCCGGGCGCTTTCTTCCCCCCAATCCTTGTGCGGCTGGTGAGGGGGGCAGATTGAGATGGCACAAACAGCGCCTTGCACAATGGTGGATCAAGAGAGAGGCAGGGAAAATGAGGCCCGGGAGAATGGACGCCTGAATGAAGGGAAGCCGGCTTGATTGTTAATTGTGGGTAAATGTGGTCCAGGAGTGAAAAGGGTTCATGGGCTACTTTAAAGCTATACCCAAGCAATAAGTACAGAGAGTAGCGAAGTAAGGAGATGGTCCTGACCCTTTTAAGGGCTATAGTAGTACATCTGGCCCACTTGAAAAAGTAAATTGAGAACTGTTCAAAAAGGTAGGCAAATGCATATGTGTGTTCGAATCCTATTGCTTGCAAGAAGAAAAAAAAATCTGGCAATTCCAATTCACAGGCAGCGTGCACTTTAAAGTCTGTGCTTTCCTTTTTGAGTATTAGTCAATAGGGCAAAAGATAATATGCAATACGGACGCTGTAGAATAGATAAATATTTAAAATATGACTTTTTCTCAAGAATACAACCTTCTATTCTAGGATGAAATGTATTTGCACTAGAGCCAGCGCGGGGGTAAAGGAAACTTCAAACAGTCCTCATGAAGGATATTGTTCCCTTAGTTCTGTTTCATGTCACTTTCCCTCGTCTGACCTTTACTTCCAACATATTGATTTTCTCCTAACCCAGCCTTGCTTTGCAGAAAAAAGGGGTATTGAGTCTTTGAGCTGCTTACATATCACTATTGTACATGCATCCTTAAAGGTGAAGGTGCTCCTTTCAGGAGATGGCTATCTGACTGACAATGTGATTAGGATTGTCTGAGGAGTTTTCATTTGAAATGGAGGAGGTCACATGTATCAATCTGGGAAAAGAGACATAAGGGGACTCGAATCGAGTTGTCTTTTAAATGTTGCTCAAAGAGTTCTGGTTTTGCTCTAAGCAAGAGCTCTTCGGATAACACACATGCGATGGCAAACTTATCTTTGTTAATCGAGACGGGGAGTTTTTATCACCATTGGGTGGTCTGTTTTCTGAATTCTTAATATTTCCCTCAAATGAGCATCATAGTTTTCTTGGAAAGGCTCTTTTTGTCCGAATTCTGGCTTGCGAGGCATAAGCAGAGCTGAACCACTCATTACATTATTGGGATTTCATTCTGGACATATCCCAGAACATCACAGAGTCACTGATGCCAAAGGAAGGTAAGCAGTTAAGGCTGCACATCCTCAATAAGGCCACTGAAATAATTTTAGATGCCTTGGAAGTTTTTGTCCTCTTTGCAGCCAGATGAGAGCCCCAAGAAGAAGAAAGAAATGGCTCACCTTTCATTTGCCCCACCTCATTCCAGAATGGTCTTATGATCCTGTCAGCAGCAAGATCACCTACTAGAGTAGGCCAGTTTGTTGCCCTGAGGGTTTGACAGTAATCATTTCTATCTGTGGCTTTGAAGAAAAGCCCAGGCAATATTTGAACAATGCATCACTCCATAGCACACACTAGGTGGGTGGGATATTTGTGCCCACTCATTCATCACATTGTAAGTCTCTGTCTGCTACCAGTGTGGGATCTGCCCCACCATCCCCGAGAAGAGGGAA
The DNA here is from genome assembly GCA_028555095.1 of Dicrostonyx torquatus. NCBI lineage: Eukaryota > Metazoa > Chordata > Mammalia > Rodentia > Cricetidae > Dicrostonyx > Dicrostonyx torquatus. The sequence goes on from JAQHUG010000073.1 coordinate 3,069,119, forward strand.
ACTAAAAACTTCCATATAAGATGTGTGAGAAGATTCTTCTAAATAGAAAGACTGTCAGCTTTTGTCTGCCTCAATCTTTAATCAAAGGTATCTTGGGAACTGGCAAAGACCCACAGGTCTAAGCTCTACTCTTTCCTCACTCCCACACTGGAAGCTAAGCCATATGAGCTTTTTCTAATGCCCCCTTCCCAGTGGGGGAATGAGCCTTCTTCACGTTTCTTTCTGAAAACACTTAACGTATCAATACTACAAGATCTCTAATCAATTCCTAAGCTGTGCCCTCTGAGCTCTCTGCTCTCTCACTTCAGGACTTCCGGGAAGGCAACACAGAGGCACAAAAATAGAAACTGAGCATTACAACTCACTGCTAAGTCCATGAGTTTTGGATTCAAGTATGAATTAGGTTGAGTTTTCCCTTCAAGGACAGAATGATGCAGTTTTGACTCGGGCTTAAACGGGCACTTCCCCACATTGAAAGTGCTGCAAAATGTGCTAAGCAAAGATCAGTTGTACTGCTAAGATCTCTTGAACTCTAAAGGTTTAGCCAGAGGCCTTGATTTAAATTGTGACTCTTTCATAAAACATATATGACCTTAGACACTTTTCCTGCTTCAGCCACAGATTCTTCCTCTACCATACAGAGACAGTGAAACCAATTTCATGAAATGATAAAGATTCACATGGTATACAAAAATTAAGTCTATTATACTTTCTCAATAACACTATCAAAGTGGCCTAGCAATATATCACATCAAGTTGTACGTAGCCCCTATGTAATTGGAGCTGCAAGTTTTCAAGGAACTCTGCTGCTCCAGGAGTCCAAGTTTTCATGATGCTTCGACCCCTAAGGACAATGAACGGCGATGAGCCATGGGCACGTGGAGGTCTGAGCTAACTTCTCACAAGTCCTGCACTCTGCTGCTTGGCCGAGCTGATGGATCAGGATCCTCCAGATTTCTCTTTGTGTTGCTCCTTCAAAGCAGAGAGGCCTTTGTGCTTCTGCCTGGTCTTTTCAGCCACAAGACGTAGCTAGCAGATGAAGCAGCATCTCCCTGCTCTAAGGTCATAGGAGGCTCTTTATTACTAAGCATAGACCACTCTGTCTCTTTTCAATCAATGAACCTTCTAACTAAGGCTTACCTCCCTTTTGTTGGTATTCTAGGAGAAGACAATTCTTTAGATTACTTCATCTCATCCTTATGGCAGTCTCTCCTCTGTGAGGAAAATGTCGATTTCTCTACATAGATCATATGTAGTCATCCCCCACACGTCCTGTTTCTTAAATAGGTGGCCACTCAATTGATCATTTCTCTTACCTTAGAAATGATTTTTTAATATTTTCTTTCTCTTTGACATCTCGTACTGTGGGCCTGATAAAGTCAGCAAAACTAACCGAATTAACAACTACCAAGGATAAATTTCAATAAATATATGGTCATGTTCTGTAGTCTCTTGAAAAGACTATAAAATGTGCATTAATGACTTCTTTTGTCATTGATCAAAATATTATAGGTTTCTGTTAAAGAGCATTTCTGAATATGCTAAGTCATTTGAAATCCAGAAAAAAAATAAATAAAAAATAATTTTAGATGAATAAAATGACAAGCATCTCATGCAGTATTAGACTTGAAACATTTTCTAACAGTTGTCAATGAATGAATGTAGGTGCTTTATGAATTCTTTGAGAGTGTGTAAAATATTGTGTGTTCATGTACATCTGTGCCCTGTTCTTTTTTACTGGTTAATAGACATAAAACTTTGGAGACATTTACGACTTTAAATTTTAAGACTTTTGCTCCAAATCTTTTACTCTTATAAATGAGGAAAATTAACATGACAAATAAGTTGCTTGAGCTTTCATAGCAAGGGGCTTTCAGAAGCAGAATTTAAATCTGCATTCCCCATCCCACCTCACCCCCTACTTAGGGCCCCTTGTGTTGCCTTAAAGAAACTCATCCATTGCAGGAAGTCTCAGTGTTTACTGAAGCATTCAGCAGCTCTAGCTTGAGGTAGGAAAGTCTAATGTCCTGAACCCTTCAACACTGGTGCAAACAAAAGACATGAGGCCATTTTTTTCTGTGTTATTATTTTGCTTACTTATTTTTTCAACTGTTCCTAGTTTTGGGTGACAATTTCCTACTCTCTTCAAGGAGGAGATTTTGCAGAAGCTTCCCTAATGAGGTCTGCTTGTCATATCTCACTTGCTGTGTTCTAAAGGAAAATCCCAGAGAGTCAAGGGAGCATTACATGCATGTGTGTGTGTGTATATATATATATATATATATATATATATATATATATTTCACAATGCATGTAATGTAATATAAATATAAATAATCTAATGTAAAAATACATATTTTACAATGCATGTTATATATATGTGTGTGTGTAATAATAATTCAGGGAAAACAGTTTTAACGCAAGGAGGTTTATGTCAATGGAGATATCATTTTTTGCCAATGTGCTGTTTTTATAGTAATTTTTAAAAGTTTATTTTGTTCAATACTATGTCCTAGATACGGCACATGGATCATTGGTGCTCACTGCAAGTAGATGTCCTCTGACAATTTCTAGCTCAGCCTCCTCCTCGCTCTTCTATGAAGAGGTCCTCACTGACACATTGTCTGGACCAGGATGAGGAAGCATCCATCTGGGGCAGTGAAACACAAACCTTATGCATGGAAGGTCGCCTTTGTGATTTATGGTGGCTTCTCAACTCCAGTAGAAAGAATGCAGACACAAAGACACCAGCTTCCACCCACTCCCACGACCTCACTCTCTTCCTCTGAAGACTTGCATTTTAGAGAATGTTAGAGTTTCCTGACATGAGTTGAAGCTTTCTTAACCAGCATTTGAAATGTGGAGCTTCAAAACTCAGATAAAGACAGGAAACTTAGGAAAAGGCAAACAGGAAGGAATTTTAGCCAGAGTATTGTAGGAGGGTCCTTTATTTCTGTTGCTTTCATTGGTTAAATAAAGACTCTGCCTGGCTTGTAAGATAGGTCAGCCCTTAGGTGGGTGGAGTAGACAAAATGAAAGTTCTGGGAAGAAAGGAAGTGGGAGAGTTGCCATGATGCTCCTGCCGCAGATGGATGCAGGTTAGACTTTTCTGGTAAGTCACTACCTTGTGGTGACACACGGATTATTAGGAATGGGTTAGTTTATGATGTGAGGGCTAGCCAAGAAGAGGCTGGTGATGATGGGACAGGCAGAGTTTAAGTGAATATAATTGTCATGTGGTTATTTCGGGGCATAAGCAAGCAACCAGCGGCTGAGTGGGCTGGCGGCTGTGGGCTGGGGGCTGGGAGCTGGGTGAGGGGAATACAACCCACACCTCTCCCCCTTTTTATACAACAGAGTATTTGGGAACAAAATCTTCAGAATGATGGTAAGGAATGTGGACTTGCAGAATAAGGTGGCTTTCTCTGACACTAATATTCCTTGAACACTTTACATCACTGTGTTCCCAGATGGGGGAAGGACTCTCATCTTTGTAGTCTTTTGCTGTATTCCTTTATCTTTGTCTTCCATTTACTTCCCACTATTCAGTCCCCAGTACCACCTTGTCCAGGACCAGCATATGCGTAATAAGAGCGCATTGAAGAGCCGATGGAGGAACGCAGTAAACTCAACCCCCTATATGTTGCAAAGGTTAGTTTTTTTTCTTCCTCTTCTTTTTCAACTCTGAAAACATGCTCAAACCATACACAGCTGAAACCCAGCCAGATGTTCATAACTGTTCCACAATTGTGTCTTAATGTTTTGTAAAGCACTTCTTTTCCAGGCAAACACAGAAAGAAGGCAAGCAGCCGCTCTGCCCTTGTCTTTCTTCTTTCTTTTACACACTTCATTCTCCTGCACACCCTCGTCCCCTCCAACTTGCCCTAGGAGGAACAGAGCTTATAAATCCATTCTGGAAACTCAATTTGTTTAGAAAAGTTGCACAAAAAAACACCGCAATGGCTCCTGTACTTCCCCAAGCCGAGGTAGAGCCTGCCTGTGAGAACTCCTCTGAGGATACGGAGCCACTCTCTCGAGACATTTCCCTTATTTCAATGGCACACCTGCTTTTCTGCCATAATATAGCTCACATGTCTTTTGCTTGCCTTTGTTTAGGCAATTACTAGAGTTTACAAATACTTCTTAAAATGTAATTACCGTAGATTTGTCTAGGAAGTTCCGCAAGCTTTTAGCAAGAGTTTTTGAATTGTGTTGCATACACAGAAATATACTGCTTCGAAATATTATGACTTGGCCCCACAGGAACGATATAACCAGATTGCAATGGTTGGGAGTTATGTAAATTTTGTTCTTAGTTTATACGTTTAAAAAATTATTTCTTTACTTCTCTTATCAAATACTGGATGCGCTTTGTACTATATTCATACAGAGGAATGAAGGTGATCGCAATTCACACTGCACATAGGAATGTGACCCTGACACTGGCATCCACACCACTGGTCTTGGCATCTGAGTGTCAAGTTACTACTTTACCCTTTCTGCTTTTTAACATTGAACTTCTTCCATAGAGTGCTTGGAAGCTTCCATGCATTTGCTCCTCGTCAACGCTTTGCTATCAAATCAAAGTGGATGGATATTCACTTGAGCAGTGCACGCTCTACTCCACAACACTCAGCTCATTGGAGAATCAGCTCCTTTGTTCAATGAGTGTAATAAGAGTATGTGCCACAGTCAGACTCCACTGGGGTTGCAAGAGGAGATTCACGGAAGGCACTCAGTGTAAAAGTACATGCTTCGTGCCTGTTGGCTCTTTGTGTCACTACAGTCTCACCATAGCTGATAACTTCAACACTGCCTCGGCAGAAACTTTTCTGTCTTAATAGTCATGGAAATCAAATTTCCCATTTATGGTCTAAATACTAAACTGTAAAATGGGAAGTCCACCCAGAAGACTGTATTACCAGAACCAGCATTTCGAAACAGCAACTCAGCTATCAAAGGCCTCTCACACTGGAGTCTCAGCAGAGAGAAGGAAGATGCCATCACTCCCACAGGTCTTTGAGCTCCTTCATTGTGGCTTTGAAGCCTAGTACAAAGGCTCAGCAGAGGGCACCAGCATGCACCTTCACGTGAGCCCACACAGGAAGAGGCACTTTACATATCTCGCTTCCTGCTGCATATTCTTATCCCTTAAGGCAGCCAAATGTAGCAAGGAAATCTTTTTTTTAACTGTCCTTTTATTTAAATGCATAATCAGAATAGTTGCCAGGAAAAAGAGAGAGAGAGAGAGAGAGAGAGAGAGAGAGAGAGAGAGAGAGAGAGAGAGAAAACAGTTCCAGAGTGGAGTCCTCTATTGATCTAAGCATTGCTTTATGAGCTCTGAAAGTTTTATCCTGGCTGCAAAAGTGCCTAGAGTCTATTATTTGTGAATTAATAGGCTGTGCAAAGCAGAGAGTGCAGAAAACTGAGACTGAGCAGTTTCAGATTTGTTCCCAGGTTTCAAGGATTTAATTCAACCAGCATACACGGTACAAAAACAATTTCCAGAGATTTCTTTATATCTTATCATCGACCTTACACCCTTTCTTAACCTGCAGCCCTCCATGCAACTACCACTTACTGTCTGTTCTGACTGATCCCAAGCCTGTCTTCCTTTCTCCCGCAATCTCTCCCCAGATCTCAGAGCTGCATTTGTAATTGTTTCACATGTGGAAGACCTGGAATTAAACAAAGAATTGGTTATGGGACCTATCAACCTATTCTGTTTTCCTCTTGGGCTCTCATAATGATTCAAATGCACTAAACCCCTAGTGCTGTAAATATCATTTGTCTTCAAAATGTCCATTTCGATTCCCTGGGTACCACAAACTGATTCATCATTCACTTTCTCATATATAGCTTTCAGGTGAAATGTACTCCTAAGTCCCTGTTTTCAATTCCCGAGAAAGTTCATCCATGCGGCCCAGAGGCTCCCACTTTTTCTGTGCTGAAATATAACTGTGATATTCAGAATTGCTGCAACTATGTTGTGTTCAGTTGCCAATAACCATGGGAAGATGACCAAATGATAGCCAAGTAATGACAATTATTTTAGCCTTGGATCTCTGAGCTTCTGAGCACATACCAGAGCATCCCTCAAACTGACATTGACCAGTAACAACTTAAAAAAAAATCTCTTCTGTTTAAGTTAAGCTAACCCTACATTTGTACCCATGACTCCTTAGATGCTTTTATTCACATTTACTCTTCACTCCAATACAACTTGTCTTTCTGAGTTACTTAAAGATTTCTTATCAGTTTTCCTTCAGTTTCTTCTTTTCAATCTATGGATTTTCCAAAGAGCATTCCTCTTCAGATTCCTAACTTTAATGGTAAAACTCTGTGGTGCAATTCCCCGAGGGGCAGCAGGGACAGCGAATGGGAGACCAACCATGACCTGCCATGAAGGGCAGCTGCTCTCTTCACCCAAGGCCTGTGTGGGTCCCAGGCAGGTGGGAGGTAGCAGGTGAGAGACAAGCCAACAAAGTGAGAGACAGAGATGGATAGGCATGCCATGCAGAGAAAGTGGGTATTTATTTAATGGGTTATGGGTGAGAAAGGGAAAGGAGGAAGGAGAGAATGGGGAAGAACAGAGAGAGAGGCAGAGATCAGAGTGAAAGAGAAGCAGAGAGTGGGGGAAAGGAAGGAGGAAGCTACTTCTTCAGGAGAAAGACAAAAAGAGAGAGCTCAGGCTAGAAGCACTTGCCTCAGAGGACAGGGGAGGGAGTGGGCAGGGCTTGTCTCTTAAAGAGACAGTGCAGATCATTACACTAACTGAATATCATAATGTCTTCTAATGTTTTAATGAGCCCTGTTGAATAATTCCATTAGAAAAATTCCATAGGATATTAACAGACAACATACAAGATCCTGCACATACTCATAAAATATAAAATATTCAACCTCATTAGCAATTGAAAAACATGAAACATATTTCGGTTCAGCAGCTACCTCAAAATGTTAAAGGTGTATGATGGTCACCATTTCTATGGGATAGGAAAATAAGATGCTTATACACAAAAAAAAGAATAGGTAAACAAGGGTTGGAGTGATAGTACTTCAAAAACTGCTGCCCCTATGCCACTCCAGCACACCAGGTCTAGTAATTGAAAACTCCACATGGACATGTGTTTCAGCCAAATACTTCATAGTTACCAGAAAAGGACAGCCAAGGTCCACTGGATAGCTCAAGAAGGGAAGGAAGAGAATGAGGGAGAATAGAAGATGTAGCTGGTCACAGCTATGGGAAAGCAACTTGGATGCCTCTATTGAGCTTGGTGTCTTTGATTTAGAGTCTAAATGTTAGACCCTTGGTTGTTCCTAGTGTTCTTGGTCAAAGACTAGAATGGAAGTGAGAAGAAAAGTGGATTTATATGCAACTATCATGTCAATTTAAAATATATTCTGGAAAGGAAAATATATGACGCTAGGGTTATGGGTGAATTGAAGCAAATAAAGCATAGTATAGTAACTCCCACAACCAACACAGTCAAGTGGGAGTCTAACAGAAAAAGTAAGCAAGCCCTGGCCACCTTTTATCTTTTATCACCTTCTTCTCCTTATCTATTTGAAGAACACCTGGCATGACAAATTAAAATAAAGGACCAAGGAAGCTGCTGGAGAGGTAACAGAATCAAACAGGTAGAGAGTAAGAACATTGACATCAATTGTCAACCATTGCCTCAATCCATACTGTATACTATGTTTTTCTTCATAGTCCTAGGTTCCACTGTTCCTAGGGGACCCAATCCATATACCATGTTCATGTACTGTTAGACAATTACTGGACCAAAGAGAAACAAAGGCAGCAGGAACTGACTCAAAATGGGTATTTGCAGCTAACAGTTGACCTTCAGGCATTTTCTATGTGCAGTATACGCTGTGGAGATGATCTCATCACATTATAGGAAGCAGATCTTACAGTAAGTGCAACTTAGAGAAGTTAAGTGTGTCTGCCCTGGAGATTGACTTTTAGTAACAGGAACTTAGCAAGAGGCTGCTAGAGCCTAAGAAACAACCACGATGGCAGACATCATCATCCCTGGGGTAGGAGAAATGGCTATGGCTATGGTCTCTTACATGCCTTCCTCATAGAGTTCCACACACCCAACCACCACAATATAGGTTATAAGGCAATCACAAGAGCAGAACACGTGTGCGCTACACACCCGTGTCTGAGATGCTTACATGGAACTAGATTCTCTATTCCTCAGAGATCTCAGAAATCAGCTAAAGGAAGACCGCTGTCAGTGCTTCTCCCTGATGAAACCAGTCCATTGGAGGATGATGCTAACTGAGGAACTGACCAATGTTGCAAACTGAACTTGATCTCAGAGCTGCAGAAGTCACCCCTGCTGAATGTCCACCGAATATCCATAGCAGCAAGGAGTCTTCCACATGACCTTCGTGAGCTTCTCTGAAGTTGTCAGGATACCATCTTTCACAGATGCCTTGAAATAACGAGAAAGAAAACGAGAAACAAAACTAGAAAGGGAGGCAGGGAGGAGAAGGGAGAGGTGCAGTGGCTGAAGAGGAAAGAAGAGGGCAGACAGGAATCAAAACTTGCTTTATTTACTCTGAATGTGAAATATAAAATGGAAAGAAAAGCCCCGTGACAGCAGCACTCCTGGCTCTCGGTGCCTTCTGTGCCTTGTTCCTAGTAAGGCCACAAGCTGCTGCTTTACAGCAGTGTCCCATGCTTAATTAGCATTTTTGGATCCACCACAATTCAGCTGGATAGCCATTTCCTTACAATTGATAGTCGCCTGGAAATGGCTTTTGCAGCTGGGCCACGGATCCCTCGCCCAGGGAGCCTGTAATTGAGCCACTCAACAGCCTTGTTCAGCCATAATTAATATTTCTAGAACTGCTGCTCAGAGGCCCCCGTAACTGTGTCACACCGGTGGGGAGCCAGTTGGAAGAGGATTTACTGCTGGACCAGGGTGACCCAGCCTTGCAGCCACCAGGCTTAGGTGGGATGAGAACTCCCAGTCAGTCACTCTCCACCACTTAAAGTGGAGAGGGCAAAGCAGAGAGAAGAGTGGATTCTTATGCTCCTGGTTCTGTGGCTGCCAAGGTTCTCAACATGAGATGACCATTGGCATTGTGGGGCTGGCCTTCTGCTCTCTCCCTGGCCGTATGTGCACGCCCATGCCATGTACTAGCCTTTCACCCTGAAGGCCAGAGCTTCCCAAGGTCTAGCCTCGGGCACAAGAGGCATCTGCAACACATCTCATTTCATACCTTTGATGCAAAAAGGAGAGAGAGGAGATTGGAGATGTTAGCTGGCTGTGACTCAGGATTGGGAGCTGTCACCCAGACAGAGCTTCAGGAGGAGACTCACAATTTCCAGTTTGTCTTTTATTCTTGCCCAGTGTTTGTTGCAGAGGGGTGAATGTACCAACAGCAATGTGTTGGTACAGGGCTGGGTTAGAACCTTTTTTGTATGACAATGAGGGTTCAGCTTGGTGGGATAGGAAGGGTAACTTATCAAGCATCAATTTTCTCAAGTTGAAACACATGTGCACACACACACACACACACACAGAACACATGAGAGGAAGAGGAAGGGAGGGAGCTGTCACATGATTTCCTGGTACTCTTGTCTTCATGATTGCTTCAGTGTTTGTGAGTGGATAAATTTCGTTTAATATGGAAACTGTTGGAACTTCAAAACTACAACTAAAAAGCAAAGACTGGTGAAGTGTCATCTTCCAGAAGCTATTGTGAAGAGTGTCTGGATTATTCTATACAGAATATCTGTTATAGTGCCCAGAAAAAATGAACTAGATACCTACTTTAATAATACAGGTTTCACACTTCCCTGAATTGCTAAGCTTACTATTTTCAGATGTACACATACTTTAGGGCTGAGCATCTTGCTGCATACCTGTAGCTCCAGGACTTAGGCTGAGACAGGAAGACCCAGAGCCCTAGGCAAGCCTGGGCTATGTGACACCTTGTTGATACTAAGCTCCATTTAGTTTAGGGTTAAATGTGATTTCTTTAACAACACACTGTTGAATCCACCTAAAACTCCCAAGTCCTTTACAACTCATCTTGCTAATTCTTTAAGGATCTCACTTCTCTGCCTGTCCCTTACTCTGTTCCATCATCTTACTTTGCCAGTCTGTGCTTTCTCTCTGAAAATCTCCTTTCTTTAGCTAAAACTTACTACCTATTAAGTAAGCCTCTGTTTGATTATTGCAGACTTCATAGTCATGAATGTCCCTACACTCTTCCTAGGCTGTGTCTTAAAAATATGGTTTGTCACAGCACTTATGGACCAAAATAAAGCTTGGCCTACTTGGATGTCACCTGCCTAATTGTCATTTTCCTAGGGTGAAGACGGACATTAGTCTTTGGTTACTGGCTCTCAATAAATAGCTGCAGATAGGGCAGCTCAAATCTAGTGATTAGCAAAAGAATAGTGCACATGCATTCAGCACAAAGCCTGCCATATTTCAAGGCTTTGGCAAACATTTGTTAAAGGAGTAAATAATGAGTAGATTAACCACAGGGTATTTGATGTCTATGAAAATGAAATATTTTCATTCTGTGACACAAGCACTGAAATTGAAACAGAAAAGACTCAAAAACAAGATAAAAAAATAATACCTTTTAAAATTTTTCATTCATAGTTTAGCAATGTCACCAGGACAAGTTTGATGAATCTCTGGGCTGCCAAACAAAAGTTGAACTCATTTATTTAAAGAAGGGAGTCAAATGCCTTTAAAATAGTTGTACAGCTGGAAGGAACTTTCAAGAAAGCTGTTATCCTCTTTCTTAGCCTGCAATTTAAAATAAATTTCTCAGACCCCTTTGTAAGTTGAGACCCCAGGTTAGCCATGACCAATGAAACTTTAACAAAGGTGATGGTTTCCACTTTCCAGATGTGAGTGAGATCAGTCCACCTGAGATCCTTCATAATAGATAATCCTCTTCTACAACATCCTTGGAAGCCATTAGTTGAAAGCCAGGAAGCTGAAAGTGGTAGCTCATTCCTACAATCCCAGCCTCCCTACTTGGGAGGTAGGAAAACTATTTCAGGCTTAAGGATAGACTCAGCTACATAGTGAGTCCCTAGATAATGTGAGCTGCAAAGTAAGACATAGTCTCAAAAATAAAAAAGAAAAATCATCTTGAGAAAATTCCCCCTTCATTACCAATCCAAATGGTTGGTAAATGAGAAAGAAATCAGCATTTGATGTATTAGTCTTTTGAGAATCATATTTGGGGGGATAGTTTCTTGGTACAGTGTATCTCAATCTGAACTAGAACATTGTCAAACAAAAGTATGTAATTTTATTGTATCAATTTGAGAGCAAATTGGTGAAAAAGGGATACAGCTAACCGGAGAGCCATACTAGGTAGTGGCAAAAATATTTGTAAAATTATTTGCTGCTATAAATTAGAAGATAAATTACCAAGATTGGGACATAGGGGTAGTTGGAAAGTGAAATTCCAATGCTTTGGTGTAACACTTCTGCCTTTGGTAGGATAATTAGTGAAACAGATACACTGAGGGTGTGCTGACAATATTATAAAAAACATGAGACAACATGGAGCCCAAGTATTAATAATGGCTTTCAAGGACAAACGAGACAAGTTGACATTTGAACATGTCTCAACCTGGAAGGACAGAAGTCAGGGACCATGTGCTCTTCTGATTCAAGATCATCATCTGGTGAGTTAAGAGAGATATCAAGGGTAAGGGGAAGAAATAAAACTGACAGAGATGCAACCTAAAAAGAGCTTTGGTATGATTACTGCTGGATTAAAAAACAACAACAGCAAAAACAAACAAAAAAAACCAAAAACTTGAGCAGCCTGTTAAGTTTCCAGAAGACGTTTGCTGCAAAAGTAGCTCCAAGTGGGGCCTGAGAAAGCTGGAGACTTTGGACGGAGTCCTAATGCAATCCAAGGTTAAAGGAGGCAAACTATGGGCTGTCTTCAATGAGCACAAATTACCCCACTCCCTGATTGGCTTTAGGAGGAATATAGGTCCAGGAAATGGTTTTGTATGGTGGAACAGGGACAATGAAGTAAGGGAAAAGGCGTGTCTTCCAGACATCAGATTGAAGCATAAGCAAGCACCCTCTTTGCCCAGAGTACGGCCCTCCCTAGCAACACAACGTCTGCCCAAAGGGACTTCAAAGGTCCCATGAACTAGTGACTACCTTTGTAGCCTTTAACTATTCTGTGTTTTATGAGGTTGTAGAGGAGGAGCTCAAACTGCCTTCCTTTCTAATGCACATCACTATTCCGTGGGATGTGACAAAGGGTACTGCATATTCTGGACATCTCAAACTTTGAGCTTGCTGTGAATCTGCATAATATGTTAGGCACCTTTCTCAGAACAAATATGAGCTTCATCGTGCAAACAGTATTGGCCAGGAGATGAATGTATGTAGAGATTGGATGAAATCCTGCCAAAAATGCAAAGGGGGTTGGAAGGAAATACTCTGTCTTCTACTATTAATATTCCATTCCTGAGAGCATTTCTAAGTAGTTCAAACCTTAGAATAGCTAAATTAAAGAGAACCTACGTTATCTTTGTGATCCATCATGAAACCACTTAATTATTCTGTGGTACCTCATCAAAGATACCTGAACCAGGAATGCTCTCATAAATCATCTAATTAATTATCTCATTTTGTATCCCATTCATTTGTCTGGTGAACATTTAGTGGGCAACTTCTTTGTATAAGAGTTAGAGGCAGCTGCTGTTGTTCAAGACGTACCCAGGCCCAGCCACAGCCATCCGCTCACCCAGCGTTCTGTAGCATGATATCTAGATCATGGCCATTTCTGCACAAAACAAGCCACGATGAACAAATATCCTTCTTCTGAGGGTCCTAGAGAGGACCATGGAGGTCAGTGCCTTCCACATGTCCTAAGGTCAAACCAAAGATATTTGGTAGAAAATAATTGATGCCTATGACATTTAAAGAATAAAATTAATTATCATAGCATTTTCATATTTCTATGCATATTTCTCCTTATTTGTGTCTGTGAAAGCGTGGCCTGTATGAACTCAGAGACCACAGTGCCGAAGGCACAAGCTTACATTTTTCTATGTTCGTATCTACTTAGAACCTATTGGTTTTACTGGGCATACCAAAGTGTAAGCACTATTATTTCTAGACTTGAGATCGTCACAATTTAATTCAATTCCTTGAAATATACCTCTTAATTTGATTTCTTCCTCAAAACCTTTGGAGTAAGCATTCATGGAAATGCAATGACAAGTAAGCCACGTTTGCTCTCCATAAACGCTAGAGCATCCTGCCCCTCCCCCAGTCCTCCTTACAATCTGACTTTTGCTTCTTTTGGGCTAGGATACCATGAGGTCCACCTAAATCATCATTTTTAACAGCGCTGTTATTCCCTTAGATCTCTGGTTTTTATTCAAGCTCCAGGCTAAATGACAATTGAAACCATGTTTCCTAATTCTTTCTCACTGCCTCTAGAGCTTCATGCCTGAGCTCTTGACTCGTCTCAGAACAGCCTGCCAATTTTTGAGCTTGTTTTGATTAGTTACTACTCCTTCCCCTGCATTGACCATTCTAAGCCTTTCCTGAAGTCACAGTGAGTAGCTGATCTTACTTCTGTGGTCAATGGTCACATGATCTTCAACTCCGTTTCTTCTATCTCATAATCATCACCAGGACACCCAATATCTTCAAAACCATGCATCTAGCCTGGCCCTGTGATCCGAATCTCCCCTGCCCCACACCCCCGGAAGTTAAATCCACTAGAAATTACTGCTGGTTCTCACTCTTTGATGCGTACTTTTCATTAAGGTTTTGGTTTAATACAAAAGAAAAAAACATTATAAACAACATTCCTTTGACCTTCCTCCCCTTCCCAGCCGCTGTTGAACTCTTCTTTCTTTCTCAATTAATTTCTTTGAAGTTCTCTGCACATTCTTCTTCACTGACTCACACATGACTTGCCTTCTAATGCCTATTGGTCTTGCCAAATTTAGCAAACCCACCTTGATTAGCATCTGACCAGACTTTTCGGCCCCTCTGCAAACTATTAGTCAACCTTACTAGAAAAGGTCACTCTTGGACCCTCTTCTCCTTGAACAATGCTTATCGATCTTTCATCCTTGAGCCTCTAACAGAGGATAGCCTGGCAGATGCCCATTTTCAGATGAAGACTGGTCCTCATTCTGCACATTGAAACAGCCTCCTACGACCAACTGACCTTAGCAAGCATCTGGCTGTCCTCAGACTGGATCCCTTTTCATCAGTGCCTGCTTTCTCCTGATCTCCCTTCCTCCTATGAAGTTCATCTGTACCCTCATAATGCCTCTCCTGAATGTCTCCAGAGATTTAGTAGTTCATTTCGAATCTCTTCACCTCAGATTCTTCCTCTATATGTTCCCGCCAAATTTTAAATGGAAACCAAGTATCTCTCAGTTTATGATCCACCAATAATTTCAAGAGCTACTGGACAAAAGGCAAAATCCTTCGAAACCTTTCCTTGATTTTCCTGCGTTGTTTCTGCTGTTGTCTTCTTACTCCACACCACTTTGCCACCTGCATACTGCTGCCCTTCTCTCTGTCTTCCACTTGTAATATCCCTCCCTTCTCCAACTTGTCCCCTGCCATCTCTCAGCTTTCTTCCCTTGTCCGTACAGCAATAGACAGGAGATTCACATGACGGTTCTTTCAGGCCTTGGCTGAGGTATACTTTCCATTCCAAAACCCCACAAACCTCACCCCTTCCTTAGACTCTACTTCAAGAAAATGTGCTCCCCTGTCTTCTGACACAATAATGCATTATAAGCTCTAATATTTTAAGGACAACACTTTGTTTGTGGCATTATAAAAGCTGTCTTGGTTTTCTATATACCACTGACACCCAGTGTGATGCCTGCTCACTAAGCATCAGGAGAATTTGCTTGTAAAATTCTTAAATTTCGCTGGCAATAAAAGGTGACATAAATATGGCAAACTATGTGGTCCCCTCAGGAAGGCTCTCCTCCAACAGTTTTGCTTGAAGGGTTTTCCATGAAATCAACATCCCTCAGCATCTATGACATCCCATCACAATCAGAATCAGCTTTATTTCAAGTCTTCCATAAACAAATATGTTTAGTGGCTACTTACTCTGCTAGGAAAAATGGCTTCACAATCAGTGCTTATTATAGTTACAGCTGTAATGGAGTCAAATACGGGAGAGAGAGCAAATGCAGATGGTGCAAAAATAGATGCACCAGTATTCCTACCGCTTGTGATATTTATGTTAGAAGCAATCTCCCTTATAGCAAGTTGTCCTTCTGGTGAAACTGAAAGGTTTCTATACACTAGTTAAACCAGAGAAGATAAAACAGAGGGCCAGAATGTTTATCTGTGTGAGATTCGTCAAGTCTCTGAACTACACCAATAAGAAAAGGAGAAACAAAAGCGCAGATAACCACTGTTGCCTTCATGTCTCTGGTGCCTGTTGAGTCCAGGCCAGGAAGGATGTTCAGGACAAGGAGAGACACACACAGCGTTTATGATCCAGCAGCACACTGGCATACTCTAGGTGTTTGGCAGCATGGATGCCATCCAAGACTTCCCTTTATGCTAAAGGCATAGGCACAGAAAAGCCTGGAAGTAAAATTTAAGCCACATAACAAATGTTTTGTTCCCACAAATCTTGTTTTCCTTGTCGGGAGGAAACAAGGGCTTTCGCTCTAACCACAAATCGTAACCCAAGGTGAGGAAAATGTCCAGGAAGAAAAGTGGAAGATCAGAAATAGGTTGGAACAAAGAGGGGCCGGGAGGGTGGGTGGAGATTAATCTTATTAGGATCGTATATCATGAGGGTGTCAGGTGTGAAAGCAAACGAATGGCCTGTGTTTATCTGTGCTAAACCGTGCGGCTCACCCAAACATCCACTCTGCAGAGCGTTTTTTTCCCCAGTAATAAATTGGCCGAGTCTCGGGGCGTTGATAATAAAGTACGTTTACCGCAGTTAGAGATCTCGCGCTGGGTTTTAGATGCAGTCCTCCTCGCCCACTCTCTTTTTCTCTCCTTCTCCCACTCCCTCTCCTTTTTATCACTGCTGATTCGAAAAGCCCTTTGGAAAGATGAAGTAGGTAGAAATCAAAATAAATGGATTCTATTAAAACCGGCAATGCATCAACCGCTTGATAAAGTGATTAATAAACAGCTTCGGATGGTGATTGATTAAACTCTTTAATCAAAGTGCTAAACTGACTTAATATGGAGAGTTTCAACATGTTCAAAGTGTACATTTTCGCTGCCTATGGCTCACAGTTGTTTATGTAACTTTTCTGAAGTGTATCCCTTAGGTCTAACCTTCACAGGGCTGGGGCTCTGGAATCCGTGAGATTATGAAGTAGCCGGCACCGTGTTAGCTGCATGCCCATGACTTATAGGCGCCTTCCGTCAGGCAACGAGTCATTTTTCAGAATTCTGAGCCCCTTTAACACGACTGCCTTTGTTCCCATGACTTCACAGCTCTTCAGGCCTCGGTGTAAAACAGAAGCAAGAAGACATAACTCGAGAAAGCTCCGCTCACTCATGTCCGTTCTCGGCATGCAGGAGCTGCTTTATCTCGGGAGGTCAAGACTTCGATAGATTGCAAGGGAAAAAGGCTCAATTTCACCCTCAAGGTGGATTCATATTCATTATGAATGGGAATATTTCATCTGGTACATTGAAGTTTCAGTATCAACCATCATTTTTTACACAATTAATTACCGACTTATCAAGTGACTAAGCCATATGACTGCTAAAAATTGCTGACTGTTTGTCCAACTCATGTTTCCCAGAGGCCAAATTCAAACTTTTTTTTTGAATCGGGGATAGGGAGGAGAAGAGAGTAGAGTATGGTGTGATGAGCCTGTGAGCTAACAGGAACCTCTGTTGCCCACATTGTGATGAATGAAATTCAGAAAGTTATTCTAATTCTGTACCAAGTTCTTAGTGTAGGTTAGGGTTAGTGCTAGGCGTCATGGTGCTTGCAGAAAGAGAAAGCAACATCCAAGTCGATGGTTCTTTTCGTACAGCGAGGTATATCACACAGGGCTAGGGAGGCCTTTGGTCTGATGAATTAGTAAACAAATGTTTGTCCCTAGAGTTTCCCAAGTCTCCAGACCACGCAGAGAACTGAATGTGCTACCAAGAGCCCTCTGCGGTTAATTTGGTGCTGAAGGCAGGAGAATTCCAGCTGGTTGTGGTGGCACAAGCCTAGACAGCCAGCTCTGGGAAGGTAGAAGCAGGAAGATCAGGAGATCAAGAGCATGATGAGTTGTACAGTGTGAGGCTAGCTGGCTTTACAAGGCTGTATCTAAAACATAAAACAGAATGGAATAAAATAGAATTTGGGGTTTAAAAATGGTTAGTCAGATGTGGTAGGGCACTCAAGGGGGAGCCTCCACTGCATAGTAAATAACAGTTTTTCCACAACATGCTGTATTCCTGGAGGAAAGCAGAACATGAAGTTATCAGTGTGGAGGTCGTTGGAATTATCTAGGAAAGATTCCTCAAGAACTATTTGATGGGAAATGGAAAATGACCAAGAATTTCAGAAGAAAAGTAGGAGGTCACCAAAACAAGTGCTAGAGCAGAGCTCCGAAGTCAGACTCCCTGTGCTGGGGTTCTAACTGGGCCAGTTCCATAGAGGGGAACTGAGACTCTGTTTGCACAGACTCCTTAATGCTCAGCTACAGGACAAGGCTGGCTGGGATTGTTGCAACAGTGACTACAATCATATAACGCCCTTAGATGAGTGCCAAATGCAAGTGTTCCCTGATGTTAGCAAGGATTCTTAAGCAGAGTTTCCAAAAAAAAAAAAGTCTTCTCGAGTGGCAAAAGTACACTTCAGGCAGCAAACTAGAATGGGATTTAAAACGTATGTAGAGATAAAATGCAGGAAGTAGGGAAATCTGTTCCAAGATAAACTTAGAAACTGCTAAGGAAAGCAAAAAGGACTTTTCTTAGGATGTGTTAGAATATAAAATTGGTCTTCTTTGTGAGTCTACAATTGAACAGAAATTTAGACCAAAAATAGGTTAATTATCCTGACACACCATATGAACAGGTTTTAAAAGAATCTAGAGTAAAGGAGATGCCATGGGAATAAATTAAATGCTTAGAGGAAGCCTGATTGGTTATGGCTTCTGTCCATCTTAGTTAGACACAGTTTTCCATCTCCCATTCACTGACGGTGCTCCAGTAGTGAACTAGCTTCTGTAGACAGATGAGGTAGATGTGGTTAGGTGATTTGACTTCTCAAGGTATCACTACATTGAGATTTCAACTACAGTGCTAGATTATGGCAATCTGAGCATCCTTTCCTTTGATAAGTTGCACTTTTGACACAGTCTGTGACCATGAACTTTCACCAGAAGCAGCATTAGCATCCATACTTACAAGGAATGAGTCTCTTAATTGAAAGCATTCAATGAGTATTCATCAAGACCCTGCTATAATAAACTCTACCATAGGCAGTTTAAAGTGTGAACACAGAGCTAAAGGGGAAGTAAGTCTCTCCTCTAGTAAGCTCCCTCTGTAGCAGAGTCATCTTATGTGTCACTTAAGAAAGGGCATGGTTACCCAGTGATCTGAAACTCTGATGGAATCTGGGCAGAGTAGTGAATAAGTACAGAACGAGGGTCCAAATCCCTCTGCAATGGCGGGGGAAAGAAATATGCACTGAGTTGTGAAGGATTCATTGGAGAAGCAGGGGCGAAGGGGCTTGAGACAAACATTAATATTTCTCCTTCCAAAGAAGAAAGAAAACACTAAAGATGTGTGTACCTCAATTAGTAGAATGTGTGCCTAACATGCATGAACGCCTAGATTCATTGCCCAACACCGTACAAAGTAGGGTAAGCATGCATGGCTATAATCCTGGCTCTTAGGAAACAGAGGATGGAGGATAAAGTTCAAGGTCATCCTTGGTTACATGGTGACCTTGGCTGGCTACAAAAGGCACTGTTGCAGAAACAAAAAACAACAAGAAGAAAGTAAACAACAGAACAAAACAAACAAAAGTTTGAGCTGAACCTGAGACCTTGAGTGTGCTTAGACCTTGAAAACACTCCCACCTTCTGAACTAATGGAGAAGGGTCTGTGAATGAGCAGAACATGAGGCCAAATTTATGAGCAGCAAGACTCACTTTTGGAATGCTAATGCCCGCAGAATTTACATCTCCACTGAACTCAGGAGCTTTACCAAAAAAAGTTTTTAAAACTTTTTAAAAAGTTTTTAAAAGTGCAAATTGCTGGACATTTTAATTCTTCAGAGGATAGAAGTCTCATTGATAGGTCCTGGCCCCACAGAAGAGATATTCAATAGCTCAATCAAAGTCCAGGATCGAGGAGCTGAGGGACCGATGGCTTACAGGAAGAACTTACAGCTAGCCTCCAACTGTCTTAACAGTGTCAATAAAACTTTAAAATCAATAGACTGATGGAGCACATCCCAGAATAGGCTGACATTGTCACATGGACCTAAGAACTAGCCTGCAATAGAATCTCTGACTCTCCCCACGCCACAGTCCCCAGGTGCCAGAATAGTGCAAAAGCTTTGGAAATACATTCAATTGCTCCATAGAGAAAAGACCACAAGTTGCGTTCACATAGATTTTACTTACCTGAAGATGATAGATGGTTATGGTGGCTATTTCAGAAACACAAAAAGAGACCTAAAAATACAAGAAATCATTCATAGATGATGACAAGAAACAATTATGTACAAATCCTTATTTTCTATACACAGGTTGTAGAATCATTGAGATAATTCACATATATTTTGATATATTACATTTTGCCCATTGTGACTGAAAGTTTTACAGTAAACATTTTGAATGGTGGTCTGAGACCACATATATTATAGCTCATTAAATCTTTTACATTGCTGGACACTTAAACATTATTTTCAATATTGAGTTGAGTTTCATGTATGTGACACTAACGTTTGTGTTATTTACCTAAGTAATGTGAAAAGCAAGAACTCAGTGCCCACTCACTGCTGTTTCAAGGATTTGAGACATTTGTAAAAAGAGAAACTATGTACATTAAGGCATCATTAAGTCTGAGTATGAATAGCGTAATTCTGATTTTCAATGACAAAATAAGATAAAAACTTAAAACAGGGCTGAAATGAAAGGCTTAAACCCCACCTAACCAGTATAATACTCCTAAATTGTTCAAGTTAAAATTAATCACAAATATTTTATGTTCCTCTCTTAATACTATATGGATATCATCTCAAAAATTATTTGACATGTAACCTATACACATCTTTATAAAATACACTGTCAATATGTCAATTGTAACATAAGTAAACCATTCAACATACAAATAAATAATTCTGCTGCATGCAACAAACTATTTGAAATAACCAACTATAGGTAATAATCTCCTACATTATTTAGAAGCCACCGCCCAGCTTCTAAAAATTCTTATCAAAATGTTTTTGTAATTTGCAAGAACTGATAAGACTTGCTCTGGAAATAGAGCTGCAAGGATCATGGGTTCTTCAAGGGAGTTTGGGCTTCTTACCTAATCCAGGCCAGCCTGTATTAGGTAGTGGGATTCTATTCAATATACATATTTTTGATAACACACTCTAAATAAATTTAGTTCACTATCTTTAAATCAATAATGGTTATGTTTATTAAAATGGATTTATAAATGCTCTCCAGTGAGATTGAACATATCTGTCAAGAAGGCTTCATTGAGAGAAAGTTTGAGAATTTTTATCATGGTTGGGAGTAACTCCATCATTATTTCCTCAATCCCGAGCATCTTAGTCGTCAGTGTTTCCATCTATGGTGTACCATGGGTGAGGCATGGGAACTTCCGTCTATGATACCCCATATATGGAGTATCCATGCTTCCTGGGTGGAGCATGTGTGTTTGACAGAGGTTTCTGTCCCACCTGGTCCTGCAGTTGTTCAGTCCCAAAGAAACACACAGAGGCCTACATTAATTATAAACTGGTTGACCTATTAGCTCGGGTTTCTTACTGATTAATTCTTACATCCAGCATTAGCCTATAATTTTTGTCTGTATTAGCCATGTTGCTTGGTATGTTTTATCAGTGAGGCAGTCTCATCTTGCATCCTCTGCATCTGGGTGATGATTGCAGACTGAGCCAATCATTTTCCCAAAATTCTCCTATTCTGGTTGCCCTGCCTATAATTCCTGCCTGGCTACTGTTCACTCAGTATTTTATTAAACCAATACAAGTGACCAATCTTTACAGGGTACAAGATCATTGTCCCACAGCACATGGAAGTGACACCTGAACAACTATCATAACACAACAGTGGTAGAAAATTTCTAGCTGCCAAGAAAATGTCTGTTTAATTGAAATTTAAAAGGCTGAAAATGCAGCCATCCAAGTGAACCCTTAGAAAGCACTCTGCTGCTCAGTGTTCGGAGGTGAGATATAGTGCTGAAAAGTAGAGAGTCATTCAGGAATTATTTAGCCTAAAGAAAGTGCTGAAAGAGGTTTCTGGTTTCTCATCTGGGGTTGTCAGAAGGGGAATTACCTTGACTGGAAGTAAATCACATTGTTTCCTTCACAGGTGGCTCAATTTAGCTGTTTAATCTCAGAGAAATGACAGATTCTGACTCAGAGGGAAAACTCGTGCTTCATTAGGTTTGGAAGAGAGTGAAAGATATTGTGTATCTGTATCTGTGCCTCCATCTGATAATCAGGTGAGTAGACTGTAATTTTAGAGTGATTGGAAGCATAGAAAACAGGAAGTCTCCCAAATAGGTGTGTCTTGGAGTGGCATGTGGATGGCAGCGGACTAAGGTATTTCTTTTGAAATAATATTTTGGTTTTACTGTCAGGTTTAATAACTTGCCCAAAATATATGCGTGTGCATTTGCTCAGACAGTTTTTGCAAAGAAAAACGCCATACAATTTTCATGACTGGCCACATAACCTGATCCATTTGGTCAAGAAGGGAAACTAGCTGAGGTAGGAGAAAATAGCTTAGAAAACCACACGCGCTTTATACTAGGGACGCCGAAAGTAATGCAGATACATGTCTTTATTTGGCTGAACTCTATTACAGTTCCATAAACTGCAAATGGAAATGGGGCATACACACAAAGCAAAAGGTAATGTAAGAACTCAAGTATGTGGGGTTAATACAGAAGTAATCGCAGGACTTAATGGAGAACAGAGAATCCACAACCATGAGTAGAAAATATAATGGCATATTTAGAAAACATCCATAATACCAGAAATTATTATCACTCCTATAATGATACATTTTGTTTGCAGTAATGTGGTTTGACCTAGTAAAATACCAAAATTAAAAAGTGTTGTTTTTAATTGGTGCCTCTAATTCTGCCACAGGTAAGAGACTCTAATGGGGTAAAATCTGCCCACATATCAACGAAACTGGAAGCTTATGGAAGCCACGTACTCAAGAAACAATTTCTAAAATAAATGGTAAAACTGAATAAAAGCTTAAAAGGCTCTCCGCTGTTACACATTTAAGAAATGTGTAACGCTGAGACGGATCAGCATTCTGGGTGCTAGGACTGGAAGCCCTCAATGTGCACAAACACATAAACATATTTATTCCATTTCGGCTACACATGAGAATAATGGCTACATTTGAGAGGGAGTGCCTGGGGGAGGGGAGCTGTTGGAGGGAGAGAAGAGAAGGAGAAAAGTGGTTTAATTGCTTAAAAATTATTTTTAAAAACTAACTGCATCTAACCAATGATCCACTCCTTTAACAGGGGTCAATGCTTACAGACCTCAGTCTGTGCATCCTTCTCAAGGCTCCACAGCCTGTGGAAATGGGCCCTTTTTGTACTAGGCTGGCTGGTTTTCTATTGACATCTTGCCATGGGGTCTGGAATAAGTTAGGAAGTTCTAAATGGTTCTCTGTCAACCGAGAGAGAGAGAAAAAAATGAGACAGTGGGACAGCTGTTGAAGAGGGATGCTAACTAAAGGAAGCATCCCTGCCTGTCTTTTGACCTTTTGAGGAAGCTGCATGTCTGGATTACCTTAGGTCCTGAGAGGTACAGCAGAGAACCAAACATAACTAAGGAGGAGAACGAACTTGCATAGACCTTGGTCCTGTAGAGGAAGAAAGGAAGCCAGTGCATAAGAAAACTACTGATCCATTGGAAGAGTGAGAGAGGTGAGGAGATGCTCTGCTCAGTTTGCAGTCTTCCAGTCCAGTGAAGAGGGTTCAGATATTCAAGGGCAATTGTGACAGAAAGGCATGATGCCATGTTGTGTGTGTGGCAATGTGTGTGTGTAGTAGTAGCACTTAGCTGGCTACTTTACAAGTGTTCACATGTTTCAAA
Organism: Dicrostonyx torquatus; assembly: GCA_028555095.1. Taxonomy (NCBI): domain Eukaryota; kingdom Metazoa; phylum Chordata; class Mammalia; order Rodentia; family Cricetidae; genus Dicrostonyx; species Dicrostonyx torquatus. Next base: position 3,092,441 of record JAQHUG010000073.1, read on the forward strand.
GAAGAATTTTAGACTGAACACAGTGTTCAGTCAGTAAAGTATTTGTGTAAGCTCTAGGGCCCGCGTTTAGTCCTCAGAGTTCACATAAAATCAGGAATAGCGCTACAGGCCTACAATCCCAGGAGCACTAGGGGTGCAGAAAGTCTCTTGGGAATTCTGGCTAGACAACCTATAACTTAGAAGGAGAGTTGCAAGTTCATTGAGAAACTCTTTTTGAATAAATGATGAGGAGAGCAATTGAGGACATGTGTCCTGCGTGTATGAGCATGCACACATGTGCACACACACACATACACACACAGACACAAATGTGCAGGAACACACATACATATTCATGCACATCCATGTACACATGCACACATACAAGTACACATGCACACACAAACACAGATACAGAATGTACACTCACATGAACACACAAAATATGGACACATGAACAAATACACACATTCACATACATATTTGCAAACATATGCACACATATACACATACTTGCAAATGCACACACATGCAAATGCACATCCAAACAAATGCATGTATTTGCACACACATGTACATGTACACAAATAAACACGTGCACATGAAGAGACAGGCATAAAACATACATCTCACATGCACACCTATACACATATACGTGTGCACACACACATACACAAATATAGACAGAGACATTTATACACAAAAGCACACTCACAAACATGTGCACAAACACATACACAGACACATACAGGCAAAACCACACATACACATGCATATGTGTGCACTCACACTTGCAAAAACATAAGAATTACAATCCTTTGTGAGTTGCTGGTTAACAAAGACAGTTTCTTCTTTTTCTTCTTGTTCTTGTTCTTGTTCTTCTTGTTGTTGTTCTTGTTCTTCTTGTTCTTGTTGTTGTTGTTGTTGTTGTTGTTGTTGTTGTTCTTCTTCTTCTTCTTCTACTTCATTTTTTTGCTAACAGACACCTCCATCATTTGACAAGATAAAAATCAGAAAAGGCCACAGCCTCTCCTATACATACATGACAGTGGCATGAGAAAGACCTGGCCTGTTGCAGAGTGACTATGTGACTTACCTATCTGTGGCAAACCTAGAAAGTGGACATTGAGGCTCTGGTTCAAAGAAATCACAAAAAATATCCACCAAGATTAATGGCTGCAGAAAAGCCATCATAAATTAACATGATAGGCACAGCAAAGAAGAGAGATAGATATTCTCAAATGTTGTCTATGATATTAACAAACATCAGAAAATGTTTGTACTTGATAGGGGCTAATAATGGTATTGTGTGGACTTGGGAGGTGGGGACATATTTCTTTCTACTAACTCCTTTCCTTGCTTTTCTTATTCCATTTGTGGGAACGATGGGACACTTCTCACCTACTTTTTAAAATTTTGTTAATCTACATGTTATTTACTTTCAATAGCATTGGGAATGCAGTGAAAATGTCAAAAATATAGGAAAAATGAGACAAGTGAGAGTGTTACTCAGAAGAGTGTCCTGAAATCTATTTTTAAAAAATATTCATTTGTTTTCATGTGTATTGGTTTTGAAGGTATGTGTGTACATCATGTGTATGCCTGATCCTGTGGAGGACAAAAGAGAGCTTTGGATATCCTGGAACTGGAGTTAGACGTGGATGAGCTGTCACACAGGTGGATGAGCTGGGAATCAAACCCAGGTCCTCTATAAGACTGGCAATGCTATTAACTTCTGAGCTATTCTCCAGCCCCATAACCCCATAAATTTGCACTTTTTGCTTTAATTCAAATTCTTATTAATAACAATGACAGAGCTGTTGGTTTAATGACGAGGGGCAATGCAAATCAAATGACTGTGTTTTACCAAGTTCAAGGATATCAGATTCACACAAGCAAGTGGTAGAGCAGTGCACTGTAAAGGATAGTAGAAATCACACCAGATGAAATTTTAATAGCACTTTTAATTTTTAAAATCTAAATGTAGCACTCTGGACAGACATAAAATGTAGTATGAGGATGGAGAAAAGCAGGAGAACCTGGCTACAACGTCCCTACATATTTCATACATTCCTTTCTTTTTCAGATTATTTTGTGTTTTTATTTATTTAATTGCATGACTATTACTTCTATTTTTAAAAAGTTGAAATGAATTATTTATTTTATTTTTATTGAAAATAGAGTTTTAAAAACATATTTTGATTATGGTTTCCCCTCTTCCATCTTCTCTGAGAAACTCTCCATTTTCTCTCCTACCCAAATCTACTCCTTCTCTTCTCCCTTTCATTAATATATAAACAGGCATCGAAAATAATAATAATATAATACAATTAGATAATATAAAGACAAATAAGCCATAATAAGGCAAGGCAAGCATAACAAATACAATAAAAGGAACCAAAGAAAAAGTTCAAGCAACACCTGCAGACGCAGAGATATGTGCATTCAAACACACAGAAACCCCATAAAAACACAAAATATTAATGCATAATATATATGCAAATGACTTGTAAGGAGGAAAAGAACAAAAACCAAAGCCCTGATACAGCATTACAAGACACAGAACCTCAAAATATGCCGTTGAGTTCGTTTGTGTTGGCCATCTGAGACTCTGTTAGGGAAAACTAATTTTCATTTCTATTTATCAGTCTCTGTGTTAGGGATGTGGGCTTGTGTCCCTTTCCCCTCTCAGCATTACAGATCCATCAGACCCAGACCTGTGCAGACCCTTTGCTTGCTGCTGCAGTCTCTATAAGTGTGTATGTGTGTCAGTCCTGCTGTATTTAGAAGCCCTCATTCCTTGCTATTCTCCAACCTCTCTGGCTCTAAGACTCTTACTTCCTCTTCCACAAAATTTCCTGAATTTTGAGGGGACAGAATTGAAGGAGACATCCTATTTAGAACGGAGTGTTCCAAGGTCTCTAACTCTCCACACACTGGTAAAACACAGTCCAGTTGGATGTCTCTGTATTGGTTCTCTGCTGCAGGAGGAAGCTTCTCTGATGATGGTTGAGCAAGACACTGACTTATGGGTACATTTCTTTAGTAGAAGACTAATATTTGGTTTTCCCCTAGGCCGCTGGCCTACCTCTTCTCAGGTTCTTGGCTACCTGAGCAGTGTAGAGTATGGGTTCCATCTCAAGGAGTGGCCTTAAATCCCATCAGATATTGGTACGTTACTCCCATAAGCTTTGTGCCACGATTCAACTAGTGCATCTTGCAGGCAGTTCACCATTCTATGCCAAAGAGTTTGCAGGTTGGTGAGTGTTTACATTCTCCCTTGATAGCATGCAGAGTGTCCTCCAGTACCATGAACACTAGTCAACCATCAGTAGCGGTGAAAGCTTTATGGGGGCATCAGTTTGTCTTCTCCACGTTCAACGAGTTTTGTAAGTGTCATTTCAACAGTGGGGTATTACCATCAGATTGTTGATAGTAATCAATAGCCTTGGTTATAGTTTGAGTTATTTGAGGGTTTTCATGGGGCCCCTTTGGCCAACAACTCAATTAGATGTAATATATTTCCATATCTGGAGGCTTTATTTGCTGATGAAAGCTGTCCAATTGGGACTCCGACTCCCCTGTTGTTTGGCAATTCCATTTAGATGACCTTTATAATTGTATATATTTCAAGAAGCTTCTACTGTATAGGATTCTATATTACCCCTTAAAAATCCCTTGGTTTTACCTCTCCCTCCCCATATTCCCTCCTTTACCATTTTTCCTTCCCATACCCATTTAATTTTCCTGTTGTAGGAACCACCCTCACCTGTTCATAACCTGGTGTTCTATTTCTCAGTAATAGTCTCAGTAATAGAGGGATCCAGTCCTTCTACCGAGTCACTTATTGTGTACCTAACCTCTGTGGTTATATGAATTGTAGCTTAATTATGGAGAATGTAACAACTAGCATTCACATATAAGTGAATATAAACCATATTCATCCATTACAGTCTGAGTTACCTCATTCACGATGGATTTTTTTCTAGATCCAATTATTTTCCTATGAATTTCATTTCACTTTAACAGCTGAGTAATGGTCTATTTTGTAACGGCACAAAATTTTCTTTATCCATTGTTGCTTTTAGAATTCTATATATGAGTACTATTTACATTATTTATCTCTTCCTTCTTCTTCCAATTCCTCCTGTGTTCCTACCACTTCCTCTCAAATTCATGGTCTGTTCTTTAATCATTTTATATAACTATGTATATGTATATATATACGTGTGTATATACGTATATATATACATATACATATATATGGTTTTGACGACAATGGCCTTCATAGGCTCATATATGTGAATATTTGGTTTTATTGGTGAAACTGTTTAGGAGGATTAGGGGATGTGGCCTTGTTGGAGGACGCATGTCACTGGGGGTGGACTTTCAGGTTTTAAAAGCCCACACCATCCCTAGTTTGCTCTCTCCACCTTGTGCTTGTAGATCATGATGCAAGCTCCCAGCTACTGCTTCAGTTATCGTGTCTACCTGCCAGTTGCCATTCTCACCACCATTTTGGTCATGGACTCTAACCTTCTGCCACCATGTGTACCAAATTAAATATTTTCTTTCATACATTGTTTTGGTCATAGTGTTTGGTTATAGTGTTTTGTCAGGGCAATAGAAAAGCAACTAATATATTTATACATACAAAAACATCCCACTGAGTCCATTTAATGTTACTTATTTTTAGGGTTTTAGTGCTTACCACTTGGTATTAGATAATCAAACAGTTTCTTGTTGCTAAAATTTCTTATCATAAGTGAGTGGACACCTTAAAAAAGTTAAGGGTGAAACCGAACACTATGTGAAGCCAAATGTTAATATTCTGTGTGTGTGTGTGTGTGTGTGTGTGTGTGTGTGTGTGTGTGAACACATGCCATAGCAAGTGAGTGGAGGACAAAGGGCAGTCGCAGGAGTCAGTCCCCTCCTTCTACCCTCTGAGCTCCAGAAATTGAACTTTGGTCATCAGGCTTGGTGGCAACCACTATACAGTATGAGCCGACAAGGCAGGACAGTGGAGGCACACACTTTCTGTGTGGGTGGGTGCAGTGAACTTTATTAATAGTACTCAAGAGAGCTCCCTAAGCCTTATTCTTGGGGCTCTGGGATGGAAACTGTGAGGGAGATACTCAGTGTCAGGGGTTGAGTTACAACAGGGACTGCTCAGCAGCTGAGGGCCTCTCTCTTGCTGTGTCCTTACTGGGATGGGTGGTCCAGGGCGGGCTTCTTACTCTTTGGAGGCTAGGAAGGCCATGTGGTTCACCACTCTGTTGCTTTATCCATATTCATTGTCATACCAGAAATGATCTTTACAAAATTGTCATTGAGAGCAAAGCCAGCCCCAGCATCAAAAGTGGAGGAGTGGACATTACAGTTAAAGTCACAGGAGACAAGCTGGTCCTCAGTATAAGCCCAGCGTACCCTTTAGTGGACCCTCAGATGCTTGCTTTACCACTATCTTGATGTCTTCATATTTGGCAGCTTTCACCAGGTGGCATGTCAGATTTATGACAGACACATTGTAGGTGAGAACGTGGGAGGCCATGCCTATGAACTTCCTGTTCAGCTCTGGGATGACCTTGGTCACAGCCTTGGTAGCACCGGTGGATGTAGGGATGATGTTCTGGGCAGCCCTATGGCCATCATGTCACAATTTCCTAGAAGGGCCATACACAGTCTTCTAGGTGACAGTGATGGCGTGGAGTCCTTCCACAATGACAAAATTGTCTTGGATGATCTTGGACATAGGGGCCAAGCAGTTGGTGGTACAAGAAACACCACCAACAATCTTGAGGGAATTATCATACTCGTCATGGTTCACACCCATCACAAACATGAGGGCATCAGCAGAAGTGGGCCACGGTATTCTCCATGGTAATGAAGATACCAGTAGACTCCACCACATACTGAGTATCAGCATCACCCCATTTGATGTTGGCAGGATCTCACTCCCGCAAGACCATGATGGTCTTTACTTTTGATGACAGACTTCCCATCCTTAGCCTTAACTGTGCCTTTGAACTTACCATGAGTGGAGTCATCCTGGAACATGTAGACCATGTAGTTGAGGTCTACATGATGGCAACAATGTCCACTTTGCCAGAATTGAAGGTAGCCCTGGCAACCAGTTATCTAATACAAATCAATCTGTTAACTCAGACCTGAGACACATTGTGTCTCAGGAACAAGGCTGGCACTCCAAGCAAAGAGGTGGCAGCCTCTGGAACAGGGGGGAGCAGAGAGCCCTGTGGCACACACTTTTAATCCCAGCACTCAGGAGGAAGAGACATCCAGCCTGGTCTACAGAGCAAGTTCCAGGACAGCCAAGGCTACAAGGAGAAACCTTGTATGGGGACAGAAAGGGGGGGGGACAAGTGAAAACAAACAAACAAACAAAACAAGATGAACCCATTGTCAGTCTGAAACAACAGAAAGCTGAAGGCCTCGGAGTGACAAAGCCAAAAACTTACTTTAGTCTTAAATAATATACATATCTTGATTAGCTCTGAAAGATGAAGGCTAACAGACTGGAAATTACTTAAAAGGAGGAAATAAAGTAACTTACACTAACTTCATGGAAGACACTAACCATAAAAGAAACTGTAGCAAAATGTGTCTGCTAATAACCCACCTGTAAGCCCTTGCCTTGAACCTGTCTCAGCAGTAACCACTTTAGACTCATTATGTCAATCATCAGAGCCAGCAGTCAAGGTGACCAGAACAGGTTTCCCGTTTACACAAACTCATTAAGATGAAGTAAGTTAAGATTTTATAATGAGAGAAAAGAGAACTGAATGCCTCTCTGCAGCTTTCACAGTGTTCAGCCAAACAGCGAGGATATCTCAAGTGAACCAGCCCTCCTATATGAGACGAAAGTGGTTTGGGGGCTCTCCTAGGAAATCCCTTACCTCATATAAACTGAATTTCCCAGATGCCTTTATCAAATGCTGAGGACAGAAGTACAGCAGTGGTGAGCACATCTGTACTGCAGTGGTGAGCGCATCTGTACTGCAGTGGTGAGCGCATCTGTACTGCAGTGGTGAGGGCGGCTGATTAGCAGTGGTAACAGCCAGTGGCTTCTCTGGTGTTTTCAGAAACCCTTTTAAACTTACCCCAGCATATTAGAAACTTTGAATCAGATGTTAGTGGATATAATTATTTCTTCTTCTATGTTTTTTAAATCTAATACATCACTATTATCCCCCAGCCCTAGAACTTGGTGATACTTCTGTTGAAAAAGACTATTCTCTGGGTTAAATGAAGAAATCCTTGAACAAAGCAAAAGCAACCCATCAAGGCACTTTCTCTTTACAAAACGCTTGTGGCATGAACCACCCTGGGCTAGTAATGACTGTCACACAGCCCATTGGTGCGAGTATAACCTTATAATCTGACTCATTGGCTATGCAGCTGCAAAGGAAATGAAGGAAAGACAGAATAGTTCGGCTGCTCCTGGCCATCCACTTCCTGCTTGTCACATAGATGGAAGTTTTATTTTGCAGGAAGGTAAAAGGTTTGCATAACATTTTACAAGCTGTGGAGCTGTGGTGGGCTAACCACTTCTGGTAAGTACAAAACAAAGCAAAAATTGTCTTACATTGTCATGAATCATCTTGTTTTTGTATTCTTTTTCTCCGTTTTTGCCTTTCTTTTTGACTACTGTTATCTGTATAGTCAGTCTACATGAACTTCACTGAAATCATTGCTATTCATTCTTTGTCCTGTTGAGACTTTTGCTTATGTACTACTTAGTATCAAAACTGAAGCTCTCTGTGGGAGGTGTTCTGGGATTGATTTGGCTTTATCTGTGGCATTGACCACAATGAAATTCTCCCTTTTTGCATCTGAAATTTGCTTTTGCCACTGACAACTGCCATCTGAAAACAATTCACAACTCTTAAATTATGTGTCATTTTAAGTAACAGAGTCAAATCGTTTGCTACCCTGTTGTGGTCTAGCCAGGGCACGACTCATCCTTTGGTTCAGCGTTTCTACAGTGTATATCATACCCATCCAGTAGTCCCTTAGCAGATATCTGGGTTATTAGATCGTTTGCTTTGCTGTCACGGTGTTTGCGTTCAATGTCCCTTATCTTATTGGTGCCCTAAAATGCAGGAACAGTGGTGCTTGCAGTTTAGATACCCCAAAGAAGCAGCACCATAAACCGCTCACTTTCAATAAAAAGGCAAAGGTTGCTTCCTACTTAATAAGAAAAAACAAACATTAAATTGTATGTTTCGGTTACTAAAAACTACCCTAAGGACCAATTCCACCCATGAAATTGTGCCAGAGGGAAAAAGAAATGGGGTCCAATGCTGATCTTATGACTCAAGCTGTAATAACCATAGTAAATAAATGCTTAATTTGCTCACTTCACTTCATATTATGGACACAGAGAGAGAGAGAGACAGAGAGACAGAGAAACAGAGAGAGAAACCATATTTGTATAAGTTGTATTCCAATATCCTTGAATAACTTTTCTATTGCACTGCTAATGTCTTATTGTACCTATCCATAAGCTTTCTAGAAGGTGTAAGTTTCCTAAGCTGGAGTATACAGTGCAGCACTGTTCACACATTCAGGGCTTGAATCACATCCCCGTGAGGTACTGATATATTGAACTGTCAGTGGAAAATGGGATCCTGGTGATCCATGTCAGGCAGTGACTCCATGGAGGGTCAAATGATCCCCATTAGTGGTTTGCTGTTCCATTGGAAGCAGGGGCTTTGGAAAACCAGCAGCAGATCTTGTTCGTTCCTACTGTGGTGATAAATACCACAAGAGGTTTGTGGCGAGTAGACCAGTGTCAAATACGTAGAAGAGTTTAAAGACAAATGTTAATGGCCTGTTCTCCACGCTACTAGTCCAAGCAAGGGAAGACAACCAGTGGGACTATATATAAAAATAACTTTCATCATCCCTTGGATCTCCTCTCCCTGCCAGGATGATGAAGCAAAGTAGAATGCTCGCATCTCACACAGCACAGCAGGCTACTTTAGCCCCAGAAAACATGAAGTGCATGTGTGTCTGTGACCACAGAACTCTCATCAGCAAACTCAGAAGTAGCCAGTCATTAATGCAGATGGAGTTCGAAGAAAAAGCACTACAGGGATGAGGAGATGCTTCGATGGCTATGAGTTCTTGCTGTTCCTTTACTGGACCTGAGTTTAGTACCTGACCATCAGTGTCTGTGGCTCACCAAGGTCTCAAACTCTGGCTCCAGGGGATCTGACAACCTCTTCTGGTCTCTGGAGGTGTAATACCACACACACACACACACACACACACACACACACGCGAGAGAGAGAGAGAGAGAGAGAGAGAGAGAGAGAGAGAGAGATCAAAGTTCCATTCCAGTAGATCAGAACCTCTTTCATTGACTCATTTTATTCAATCCAGACATATGACTTAGTAAAAAAAAATCTATTGCTATTCAGAAAAAGAAAAGAAAGATATTATATCAGGTTTATAGATGTTCTCCCATGGTGTGTTTGCACCAGCAGTGGCACAAGCAAGCAAAAAATTTCTGAAAGAAGGTTGTGAAGGAACATTCTGCGGAAATCACTTTATTTTTTACCTGTATATACTTATTGGTGTGCTTTGGCTAGACTGGAAAATGGAGCGTAGGCATCCACTGATTCGTGGTCACCTGGGTGACAAAATGATCGTGATCTGTGAGATTGTCAGGAAAGACTGATACAGAGGTGTGGGGAGTTTCTCTTAGTGATCGCAAGACTTGGCAGTTTGCTTCAGACGTGAATGCTCACCAGTTGGAAATCATCACAGAAAGGACTTACACTCGTCAGAAAGGGTTGCTGTCAGTCTCATCAGTGGGTGAGTGCCAGCTCTTCTACCTGGAGAGGTTAGCCACGGGAGATTCCCACACAAAATGGCTTCTTAGCATCACTACAAGACTAACTCGAGTGGGTGTATAGCTATAGAATTAATAATCGTTTCATGTATCATTCCCAGTGCTCAGGATCAGCTGGTCCAACGAAATGGTGGAGTAGTTCACAGAAGTCTCAGGAATCTGTTGTCAATTAAGAGACAATGTCCTGAAGGATTTATAGAGTTCACAAGAACTCTCATAGTATGTACTATTTTTTCACTTCCAAAATTGTTAATGTTCATTGTACAAAAAGATGCATTTCATTATATTTTCACACACCCATTTTATGTCCCTTGCCCACATTCAAACCTCCATTAGCTTTCTACTGGAATTAGCTGGATTGTAAGGTATTTATGGTGTTTCGGGGAAGGGGAAAGTCCAGATTTACATGACCAAGCTAAACAAGTTGAATTCCAACTCCCAGTATATTAAGGCTTCCCACACACACCCACATTGTATCCTTAAAGTTGTCTTGGTGATAGCTATCCTGGCTGAAATGAGAAGGCATCCATGTAGCTTCTTGCTTTATTTTCTGTTTCATGGCTATGGGGCCTTGCATATGCTAGGTAAGTATGAGCTCTATTCTCAGTCTCTCTCAGTACAACATTGATTTGTCTGTAGAATGTTATTTGAACAGTAACCAATGTAAGAAGAATTCCTCGCCTAGCTTGAGTGCATTAGTGACAAAGACCACACTGTAGAAACCGTGTCTGCTTGCTCATTACTGCTAAGGGGCTCCCATAGACACTTCACTTTCATCTGAACTTGGCTGGCCTGGGAGTTAGTTGTTCCCAAAAGGATTGTGGTTTTTGTGAAGTTGGATTTCTAGATGACCACCTGGCCGATTTGGGTTTCTCATGCCAGCGAATTCACAAATTAAATGGGATATAGTAAGGGATGAGATAATTTATCTGATTGTCAAGAAGAAATTGGGTTTTCACAACACAAGTGGGGGAAATCAGAATGTTATCCTTAAGTCAAGAAATTCTCTGATAAATATAATTCTAAATCCAATAGTAAATGTTAATTTGAAACCAGTGGTTTTCCACCTTCCAAGTTTTTTGACCCTTTAACAGAACTCATGTTGTAATGACCCCCCAACCATAAAAGTATTTCATTGTTACCTCATAATTTTTCTATAGTTATGAGTCTTAAAGTAAATATTTGATATGTGAGATATCTGATATGTGACCCCCGAAGGGGTTATGACCCACAGTTTGGGAATCGCTGGTTTGAAACCCCAGCAACCAGGTCAAGCAATATCACCCCTAAAGTTTCAGTGTTGTCTGGGAAAAGTGTGCATGAAATGTGAGGATTAAGAGTTGGAGGACAAAGAAGCCTGGAAGGTTGTTTTTGTTTGGTTTTGATTGGTGTGTGTGTGTGCGCACCCGCACATGCGCATGCAATGTTGTATGTATATTACACATTTATGTAGGACAACTGCAATTACCATCCTTTTACTATTTTAAATGAGTTTTTGTTTCCAAGCTTATATTTATGTCACACATTATTCTGTTGAGAACGTCAGACTGTGCTGAGACAAACATCTGCCTGACAAGAACTCAGGCGACTTTTCCATGAAGTAAGTACTGCGATTTGAGTTTTTTAGTACCTTCTTTCATGCGAGTGGGTGGAGGCATTTTTGTTTGTGTGAAAGATTGTCTTTCTCTAAGACCAAAGTTGCCTGCATAGCTTAGCCAGACAGTAAAGACAAATGACTAATGAACGTTGATGTATAAAAATTTATACCAGGGCAGATTTCCACTCAAAGGTACATCAGATAAATATGAGGTAACTGCTTTCTTAATATTTGAAGCTCCATTTAACAGTCTTATAAAACATAACACCAAGTTTCACTGTAATATCAAAAATAATGTACGTAGTTATCTTAAGGACTATAAAAAATTTCCTACTTCCAACTAAATGCCTATGTAAAGTTAAATGCTGCTGCCCTGCAACCAACATTTTTTTAAAATCAAAATAACCACAAAAGCAGATGTGAGAACCTAGTCATCTCATTAAATCACACATTAAGAAAATGTGTGGTAGATTGATTCCCAGTTTTCTGAGGAACTATCATACTGATTTCCAAAGTGACTGAACAAGTTTGCACTCCCACCAGCAGTGGAGGAGTGTTCCCCTTACTCCACATCCTCTCCAACATAAGCTGTCATCAGTGTTTTTGATACTAGCCATTCTAACAAGTGTAAGATGGTATCTCAAAGTTGTTTTGATTTGCATTTCTCTGATGCTTAAGGATGTTGAACATTTCCTTAAATGTCCTTCAGCCACTTGAGATTCTTCAGTTGAGAATTCTCTGTTTAGATCTGTGTTCCATTTTTAAATTGGATTATTTGGTATTTTGTTGTCTAGTTTTTTGATCTTTATATATTTTGGAGATAAGCTTTCTCTCAGATGAGGGGTTGGTGAAGATCTTTTTCCATTCTGTAGGTTGTCATTCTGTCTTATTGATCGTGTCTTTTGCCTTACAGAAACTTCTCAATTTCAGAAAGTCCCATCTAATAATTGTTGCTCTCAGTGTCTGTGCTACTGGAGTTATATTCAGGAAGTGATTTCCTGTGCCAATGTATTCAAGTGTATTTCCCACTTTTTCTTCTATCAGGTTCAGCGTAACTGGGTTTATGTTGAAGTCTTTGATCCACTTTGACTTGAGCATGACAATAGATACGGATCTATTTGCCTTTTTCTACATGTCGACATTTAGTGATACCAGCACCATTTGTTGAATATTCATAATTGTCATCATACAACCTTCACCCAATAAATGATGAAAGCAGATGCAGAGATCCATAGTTAACTACTGGGCCAAGCTCCTAGAGTTCATTTGAAGAAAGGGAGGAGGGGGTTATAAGAGCAAAGTGATCAAGTTCATGGTGGGGAAACCCACAGAGACAGCTGCCCCAAGCTAGTGGGAACTCACTGACCCTGGACTCACAGCTGGGGAACCTGTATAGGACTAAACTAGGCCCTCTGAATGTGGGTGACAGTTCTGTGGCTTGGACAGTCTATGGGTCCACTGGCAGTGGGACCAGGATTTATCCCTAGTACATGAGCTGGCTTTGTGGAGCCCACTCCCTGTGGTGGGATGTCTTGCTCAGCCTTGATACTGAGGGAGAGCCTTGGTCCTGCCTCAACTTGATATGTCAGACTGTTGACTCCCCATGGGAGGCCTTACTCTTTCTGAGGAGTGGATTGGGAGTTGGATGGGGGAAAAGTGGGAGGAACAGGTGGAAGGGGCATTCTGCTTGATATGTAAAATGAAAAAAAACTTTTGAACTAAAAAACAAGAAAATTTTTAGAACATATCAATGTCATTCTGTTGTTTTATTTAATTGAAACCAAGTTTGTTAACATGTAGCAAGATTCTTATTTTTAAATTGCTTCAACACTTTAAGCTATTGTTTCAATTTCTATGATAACAAATATATTATTAAAAAACAATTCTGTAGGATTCTCTATGACATCTAAGACTAGAGGGAACCTGTAGAACAGAAGGTGAAAACTGCCTTGAGTTTTCTGTGAACGTATACTCATTTAAGTTGGACAACATTTCTATTCACTGATCAATATGATTCATTTATCACTAATCACTTGTCATATTTAAAAAGTAATATGCAATTTGCAGATTGAATGGTATTGAATCCCGAGGAGTGTATGAATTTTGAGGACCCTTAAGTCTCCTGAAACTATTTGTTCACAAACGCTCACATTTACATGTGAGTGGTTTACTCCTAAGTGAACCTTTTCAGTGGCTTTAATTGTATTCCTGCAACTTTCCCATCTCCATCCACATATACTTCTCTGGCACATTACCATTAGAAATGAAAAGTTAGGGCCCAGCAGCACTGCTTCTAGAGTTCGGGACTTGTTTTCGTTGAGTTATTTAATAATCAAACCAAATGCATTATAGACAGGCAACCTACTGCTGACCACGAGACAGAAACAAAAGGAAATGTCCTTGTCAATATGGTGAGGTTTTACATCCACGAACGCAGGCAGGTGTTTTATCCTAACTCAGACGATCAGCTGATGCTTGCCATCCAACCAAACTGTGACATCACTTCTAAAATAGCTGCTTGAAGGACTGTTAGTTAAAATAATCCCTGCACATGCGTATGTTCAAGGCTAATGAGAAGAGCCATCAGCAGAATCAGGATTTGTTCACACTCTTCTGTTACATAAAACAACAAACCCTCTCCAGCTGATCTCTTTCAGTCTGATGTGCAAATTGCCCATAATAGTCCTTGGGGTGCGAGAAGACACTTATCAGACATTACCCACGCACTCACAGGAATAAGGCAACCTCAGCCTCTATTTATAATGCATCAAGGACCAGAAAAGATAGGTGCGAGCTTGTTCAGTGTGGTCTGAAGTATCCACACTGGTTAAGATGTGTAGATAATTCAACTGTTCCAACTCTTGATCTGTCCTTCACCCACTTCTCAACCAAAGTAACCAGTGTTCAAGCCAGAGAACAATAAAAGACAAAACACTTCATATTACAAAGACTACTCTGTGTTACTAATCTGCTACATACTGGCAAGCTAAATTTTAAATGTGACATACTCAATATTATTCTCCTTGTACTTTATGCCTCTGAGATTGGCTCATTTTCCTGTGTGATAAATATGCTGTTGGTAGCATGGAGTCAAAGTCCCAAGGAATTTATAAACTTGAAGAATTCACAGAGATTCCCACCCAGAAATTTAATACTGCCCATGGTCCACAAATAGCCTAGCAGGCAAAATATCATAGAATAATAATAAAAATAAACCCACACACATATCAACACCTGATATTTTTATAAACAATCTAGAAATACACACTGGAATACAGAGAGCACCTTCAACAAATGGTACTGGTCAACCTGAGTCAGCTGTATGAAGAAGAATCCAAGAGACCCATACTTATCACCCGATACAAAACAACTCCAAATGGATTAAAGACCTCAGCATGAAACACCGAACCTGATAGAATAGAAAGCAGAGATTATCCTTTAACTACTAGGCTCCCGAAGAGACTGTCTGAACAGCACACCATTAGCACAGGCTAAAACCAATGTGTAACAAATGTGACCTTGTGAAACTGAGAAACTTCTGCGTGGCACACTTAGAGGACACCGTCATTCAGACAAAGCAGCAGCCTACTGAATGGGAAAAGACTTTTACCAACTGCACATCTGATAAAGGGCTAATACACAAAAATATATAAAGAACTCAAAGACTAGATATCACGAAAACTAATAGACCAATTAAAAAATAAAGTTCAGCCAGGCGGTGGTGGCACACACCTTTAATCCCAGCACTCAGGAGGCAGAGGCAGGCGGATCTCTGTGAGTTTGAGACCAGCCTGGGCTACAAGAGCTAGTTCCAGGACAGGCTGCAAAGCCACAGAGAAACCCTGTCTCAAAAAAAAAACAAAAATAAAAATAAAGTTCAGATCTAAACTGAGAATTATCTAAAGAAGAAAGTCAAATAGCTAAGGAACGCTTAAAGAAATGTTAAACAGCCTTAGTCATCAGGGAAATGCAAGTCAAAACTACTCTGAGATTTGCTATTACACCCATTAGAATGGCTAAGATTAATAAAAAGAAAAGTGACAGTTCATGCTGTTAAGGACATAAGGGAACAGTCATCCATTGCTGCTGGGAAAGAAAACAGTCACTATGGAAATCAGTGTGGCAATTCCTCAGAAAGATAGGGATCCGTCTACCTTAAAATCTGTCTAGGCCATTTGTGATAGTTTGAATAAGAATGGCCCTGATAGGCTCATAGGTTTAAGTGTGTAGTCACCAGTCACTCTTTGAGAGGATTAAGACATTTTGACTTATTAGAGGAAGTGTGTGACTAGGGGTGGGCATTGAGGTTTCAAAAGTCCATGTCATCTCAGAGTCTCTCTGTCAGCCAGCAGATGAGAATGTAGCTCTCAGCTAGTTCTCCATCATCATGTTTGCTTGCATGTCACCAAGCTTCCTAATGAAACCTCTGAAACAGTAAACAAGTCCAAGTTACAGCTAACTGTTTTCCTTTGTAAGAGTTGCCCTGGTCTCTCTGCCTCTTAATAGCAATAGAACAGTTGACTAAGACATTAATTTGTGGGCATATACCAAAGGATGCTTCATCTTATCATAGAGACAATGACTCAACCACGCTCACTATTGCTCTATCTATAATAGCTAGAAATTGGAAACAACCTAGAGGTCTCTTAAGAGAAGAATGGATAAAGATAAGGTGGTACATTTACATAATGGAATATTATTACTTACACCTTTAAAAAATGAAACCATTGACCAGGCCGTGGTGATGAAGGCCTTTAATGCCAACACTCAGGAGGCAGAAGCAAGTGGATCTCTGTAAGTAGGAGGCCAGCCTGCTCTATGGAGTGAGTTCCAAGGCAGGCTACAAGGCTACCCAGAGAAACCCTGTCTGGAAAAACAGGAAAAAAAAAGAAAAATAAAAAGAGAAGAGAAAACAAGAAAGAAATGAAATCAATTAATTCATAGGTAAATGGATGGAATTAAAAAAAAAACTCATCCCAAGTGAGGCAACCCAGACCCAGGAGAGAAATGTGGAATGTGTTCAATTATATGTGGATGTTAGCTGTTAAGTCAATGATAACCAAGCTACTAAGATCCATATAGTGACAGAGGGTAGGTACAGAGTAAGGAAGCACAAAGACAGATCATATTAGGAAAGGGAAGCAGAAAAGACAGTTATAGGTGGATGGACCCGGCAGGGCACCTGGAAAAGGATTATCATACAAGGAGAAACAGCTAAAATTAAGAGCAATGTAAGTGTAGTATGGAAACTTAGCACAGTAGAAGCTTTGTAAAATATATACATATATGAAGGGCATGTGAAAGAAATCTCTAAATAATGGAAGAGACAGAGCCCCAACTGATCATCACTTGTCAACAAATGCTCTAATGCTAGGTTTGGGTTACATTTAACTGAAGTATTGGCCATGGAAATCCCAAACAATGCAGACTGTTCTCTTCAATGGCAGGATCCCATCGCTGAAAATGATAGCTACACAACTCACTGAACAAGGAGAAGCTGAGCTGGGGCCTACATTGAGCCTTCACCCCTATGTTTGGTACAGAAAGGTACATGGCATAATGTAAATACCAAAGGATACAAAGGTATCCTGCTCGCAAGCTATGCTAGAGCAATGGTGGCACTAAGTGTATGGAAATGACTAACCAATATCTGATTTAGGACCCACTCCATGAGGTGGGAGCCAAGGCCTAACACAGCTGGGGTGATCAAAGCCTGAGACTAGATGCCTCAGGGACCTAGAGGGAAACCAAATACTGCTGTTCTAAAATTTAAAAAAAAAAAAACAAAACAAACTACTTCTAATAACATTCTGCTGTACTCATACATCAGTGTGCCTTGCTCGGTCATCATCAGACAATCTTCCTCCTGTATCAAAGGGTATCAAATACAGAGACCCGGAGCTATGGATTACACAGGGCATGTGAGACTTGCAACACTCAATACTATCTGGGATGTCTCCATCAAATCCCTTGCCTCAGGGCTCAGGACAAACTGTGGAAGAGAAGGCAGAAAAAGTATAAGGGCCAGAGGAGATGAAGAACACCAAGAAATCAAGACCCTCTAAATCAACAGGGTCAAAACTCACAGGGACAGAAGCAGCAAGCACAGGGCCTGCCTGGGTCTGTACAAGGCCTTCTGCATTTATTTATTCCAGTTTAGTGTTTTCATGGGATTCCTAAGTGTGAATAAATGAGTCTGGTTTTTGTGCTTTCTCTTGGGCTCTTTTCCTTCTGTTTATTGGAAGTTATATGATGTTAGTTTTTGTTTTATCTTACCACATTTATTAAGAAAACACTTTACCGGCTTCAGATGACCAAAATGCACTGGAATAGGATTTTAATTGGAAATACAATTACAAAACCAAAATGGGAAGGAAAGTGAGATAGCTCAGTAGGTAAAAATGCTGATAACCTGAGTTCCATACCCAGGACACACATGGTAGAAGTCAGAGACAACAAACTCCTCAAAGTTCTCTTCTAATTCCTATATGTGCTGTGGCATACACACACACACACACACACACACACACACACACAGAGCATATGCATGCTCACTCATATATATACATACACCACACATACACAACTACACAACTACATACACACATACAAGCACATACACAGTTACATATACATGCATATACACAAACACACAACCACATATACCCATACACACCACATAAAAGAATACTCGTTGCACATATAAACATACAAGCACACACACTAGCACACATGAAACAAGAGAAAATGTTAAAAAATGAAGATCAAAGTCAAATTGCCTTAAAATATTCTAAGTCAACTGTATTTTGATTTCTTGTCATTCCTATATTTCAGGAATATATTGGTGGTAAACACCAAACTAATAAAGTGTTTTTGTCCATAATAAATATCTCAAATAACTTTTAAAAATGAAGGCACTTTCTAAGCATAAACTGGAAACTGGAGTCCAGATTAGATACAACACTTGAAAGTGTCTTCCTGGATAGACATGATGCATGACTTTTTTCATCATGGGATTTCGCTGGTTTACACAGAACCATTTGTAAAATTTGAATTTGCTTAAAATCGGTCTAAAATTTTCAAAACCTCACCTTGAAACTCAACTCCCTTGCTCTAGCACAAGTAATTAAGGTCCATTGTTTTAGTACAGCATTAATTAATACTGTTGGTAAAACCAAATGTACCAAAATGAAGCTGATTTCACATACCTGGAAGTGTGTGTCTCACTGTCCCACTACTAAGACTAAATGACATTTCAGCAACAACTTTGTTCAAGTGGACTCCACATTTCACTGTTTATAAAAGATCTCCAGAGTAAATAAGGCAAGAATGTTGATGAATCTTATGAATGAGCAGCCATTGGGAGTAGAGTTGGTGAGTCTGCCTCTTTGAGATAACACGAAGTGTGTTGCAATCAACTAGTTAGAGGATTTCACTTTTAAAACAATGAAAACTTGTTAATGAGTTAACACTCGATATGTTATTTATGTCTTACCTCTTTCCATAAGGTTCCAGACTAATTTTATTCACCTTGCAGTCAAGTATAAGAAATCTGGAGCCGGGCAGTGGTGGTGCACGCCTATAATCCCAGCACTCGGGAGGCAGAGGCAGGCAGATCTTTGTGAGTTCAAGACCAGCCTGGTCTACAAGAGCTAGTTCCAGGACAGGCTCCAAAGCTACAGAGAAACCCTGTCTCGAAAAAACAAAAACAAACAAACAACAAAAAAAGAAATATGTTTTCTCTTCTATACCTTATTGTGCCACGGGAGTCTGTGGTGACAGGTAGGGTTCACATGTTACTGCATAATATTATCAATGACTCTAAGTTTTCATGAAATAAAAACTACAATGGCATACCTATTCCTGCAATGGGACTCAGATAAAAGAGGAAGGGGAATGACTCCCCTTGACTCTGTCAGATGCTAAAACCTGAAGTGAATTAATTCCTTGCAGATACTGCAGTGTTTTAAGACTGAGACAGTGGTGCCACAAGTTGAAGAGAAGCAGAGGTTTCAGAAGCAGGAATCGACTTGCAGCACAGGAGACAGTAACAAGTGACTCTGAACTGTAATACTGGGAATAAACCAGTACCTGAATTTGCTAATATCTCTAGGCTTTTTCTCACATAGATGTCAAGAGCAGACTGCCTCGTTTGAGCCAATGTACATTCAGGTTTCAATTATAAACATGAGCAGATGAGAGCTGGCATATGCTATGGACCGCTATGCTGAAAATGTAATGAGCTCTCATTGTCTCTCAATGAAGGAGAGTGTGCATTCAAATTGTCCCTGAAATATGAACAAATGAGGAGAATGTAATTTTCAAAAGAGGAAACCATTGCAAGGGAACTAGGAGGTAATAACATATTCTTCTTCTCGGGTCTGTATCCTGCCTATCTACCTGAAATTCTCCATTTCTCTCTGCTGATGACTGATTGTGAGACTGTGCTGCCGACTGCAGCTTACTGGTGTCACATTCAGAAATGCCGTGTCAGAGTCGCTAAATACACTGATTGATGAAACAGACACTTGAAATTTTCAGATTCCCAGGTACCTGAGGCTATATGCCTACACAGCAATTAGCTTAGTGGGGCCTCCCGTGACGCATATGATCAGTACATCCCGGTTGTTGTCACTAAGTAAATTTTCATTCCAGAAAATGAAGAATCTCATACTAAATCAGGAATCATAGATATTAAGGCTGACACAGTGGCATCAGAGACTCGAGCACATTTCCTGTACTGCAAACAGGAGCACAGGAATTCTCACCAAATCCTTGCTTTTTTTTAGGTTTCTGTTGCTTCAGTCTCCTGTAGGTCTCTGGGACACATTTACTTATCTGTGGCTGTTTACAGTGAGGCTTTGACTAAAGTCCTGCTAAGAGCTGCTGAAATCCCTCGGAACAGAACCTTTTATGCCATTTAGGAACCAAAGAGAACAGAGATGTCAAACCGAGGATGGAAAAGCACAGAAGTGCATTTCCCATGGTGATCTCATCCAGAGCTGATGAGTCATCTGTGTCTCCCTCCTCCCTGTATGCTGTGAAAAGAAGCAGGGCAACTGACGGGAAAACACAGGATAAAATGCAATTTATCCTGTGTTTTTGCTTCCAGTTAACAGCCGACAAAGGTGTCTGAGCAAGCTTGCAGCCACTTTTGCCTCAAATCTACCTATATACATGGAAGCTTCCGTTCCTGTCTGGAGATTTCTGATTATGACTATGTGCAGCCAAGTGCATCTGGCTTCTGATTCTGTGTGATCTGTTTTTGTCTGTTCTTATGTGTGGTTTTTATGCAGTCAAATTATAGCTAAATATGTTACATATAATACCCTGCCTTCTCTTAAGGATGGAGGGGTTATTGGGGGAAGAGGAGGAGAATGGGAGAAAGAAAGAAGGTGTCAGTTTTTGAATGGAAAAATAAAAAATTCTTCCCAATAGACCCCACTTAACATAGCAGCCCACAGAGTCTTAATGATCCAGAAATAAATTCAGTTTAATTGATTTCAGGAAAAAAGCTTAAGTATATTTATATTGTTAATATTTACATTTGCCTGTTTTAAAACTTCATAGTTGTTTGCACATTTACCTTTTCAAGAAGTTGCCTTAATATTTTTGCTTCTTACATAAGATCAATATATATAAAACATCCTCTAAAAATAATTTTTAAGGATTTATTTCAATATTCAATTAAATTCCATATTTTACAATTTCTCTTCAAATTTTATAATCACTATTAAATCTAAAGTATTTTTTTCTGCCTTGAATTAAAACAGAATTCATTTAAGGAAGGTGCATGTCCATGAATTTGAAGCTATCTATTGGTACATGAGTGAACTTCATGGCAATGAAAATAATTGTAACTTTCCTTCTCAATTAGCTCAATAGAGCAAATAGCCAATCTAACAAGGCTTTGGCTTCATTTGTCCTGACACTAGGCATACTGGGATTTTGGAGCAGTGGATATATTTAAAGTATTATGCATTTATTTCCAGTTTTGGAAACTCATTAGTGTAAATATGCTTATGTATTAATCAAACACTAGTTTAATACAGATATTAATTAAAACTAACAGATATGAAGTAGGTTTTCTCCGTGGACTGCAACCTGCCATTCTAGTCTAGCTGGCCATGAATACTCAGAAAACTTTTCTTTACCACACTTCTCTAATATCCTGGAATTGTATAACACCACCGTGCCTGCTTTAGAAAACAAGTATTCTAAAAATGTCTTTTAGGTTTACAGATTTCCTAATGGACACGTTGCTGACTGAGACTGCTACCTGTCTGTCTCAGGTTTCAACGTAAGCAAATAAAAAAAGTTAATGACTGTAACTCACAGACTACATTTTTAACCACTCTAAATATTATTGTATTCTACTTACTCACCAAATATTATATGGTTCTCTTTAAGTACCAATGTTAAATTAACTTTTCTGCATGGTAGATAATAATGTCAAGACATGGGAAAATGTCTGGGTTCTTCCTCAATCATCCTCATTCATATAATGTAATAAGATCATCATAGAGAAAATCCATGCCCAATGACCAAAAATGGGTAAAAATATGTGGCTACGTTTACACAATGGAGTACTTCTCAACAGAAAAAAAATGACATCTTGAAATTTGCAGGCAAATTAATGAAACTAGAAAAATCCATCCTGAGTGTGATAACCCAGATGAGAATGATGATGTTGGTATATAACCAATCATAAGTAAACACCAACTATGAAGAAAAGAATAGGGAAACTATAGCCCATGACCGTAGACAATCTACTAACAAGTTGAACATTAAGGGACAAAAATCATTGATCCTCCTGGGCAGGGGAAAAGGCAAGATCTCCTGAGTAACTGAGAAATTATGGGTGCAGGAGAAGGGAATGCAGAAGAAGGTGGAGAGAAAATGAGAGGTGAGGAGAATTTGAAGGAACATAATAGTCGAGATGGAGATAGGCAGAGAGAAAGAAAAAGGTATCTTGATTGAGGGAGCCATTCAGGGATTAGCAAAAACCTGTAATTGAAGAAAGTCCCAGGAATTCACAAGGATGACCCCAGCTATGATCCTAAGCAATAGTGAAGACGGTGCATGAACAGCTCTTGACGTGTAGTCAGATTGAGGACTATCTTAAATGTCATCACAGAACCTACATCCAGCAACTGATGGGAAAAGATGCAGAGATCCACTGGTGAATACAGGACTGAGCTCCAAAGTCCCGTTGAAGAATGGGAGGAGTGAGAATACATATAAAGAGATAAAGGCTATGATCAGAACATACATTGAAACAGCTTACCTGAGCTAATGGTAGCCTAACACTTCTGGCCTGATAGTGAGGCAAAGAGCATAGTACCAAAATATTCACTCTAAATGTGGAGGAGACTTTTATGGCTGGGGCAGACTGTGGGGCCAATGTCAATGGGACCACGATTTATCCATCTAGTTTGTTCTGACATTAGGAGCTGATTTCTGAATGGTTACCTAGCTCAGCCTATATATCTATGAACAAAATAAAAAAATTAAAAATAAAACTATGGTATTCTCATAGGAAATGAAATAAATATGTAATAAAGTACTTATGGAAGTGGTGTGCCTATTTAAGGTACCATGTTAACTGTACATTCAGAAAAATAGAACCTTTACGTCTTTACCAAAGCCACCAAACCCAACACTAGTTTGGAGAGCCCATGTGTCACAGACCGAGAAGAAAAGTTAACAGAAAACCTTTTCAAAGCCAAAGGCAAAGCAGATAATTCGACAGATAATTCAGAGTTAATTTGGGTAGCTGAGGAAGGGTAGGGTTTTTCCAGCTCAGGACACTGTGGAGCTGTTTGGCAAATGGAGAGAAAACCGGAAAATTGTCAGAGCCTGAGGAGATGGCTCATTTGGTAAAATGCTTCCTATAGAAGCATGAGGATTTGAGTATAAGCTCCAGCATCGACATAAAAGGCCACAAATCAGGAGGACATTCCTGGGGCTCACTAGTGAATCTGCC
The DNA here is from genome assembly GCA_028555095.1 of Dicrostonyx torquatus. Classification (NCBI taxonomy): domain Eukaryota; kingdom Metazoa; phylum Chordata; class Mammalia; order Rodentia; family Cricetidae; genus Dicrostonyx; species Dicrostonyx torquatus. The sequence goes on from JAQHUG010000073.1 coordinate 3,115,880, forward strand.
TCACAGGAGCAACCACATTTAATGCAAGACCCATGTCAAGAAATAAGGGGGAACAGTGACTGACACCTGGCATAAACCTCTGGCCTCCACATTCACAGGCAAGCACATGTGTACATGCATGCACATTCGTGAACACATGAACAGGCAGAATGCACATACACATGCATGTACACGTGAACAGGTATACAGACAACTTTTAGGCTTCACTGTGTCCGTCAAAATTGCTCAGCACCACAGCTGCAGCACAAAAGCAACTGAGGCAGAATATAAATGAGGGCAGCTGTATCAATAAAACTTTATTAGTAGACATTAGGAAAGCAAACACTGAGGAGGTACCAGCAATGTTCCATGAGCTATGACTCAGTTGCAAAGAAACTGAGCCACACAGACACTGTGGTGTGTCGCCAGTTGTCTTGGCAATACAGTCTTCATTACAGAGACTTTCTTCTTCTATTTTGAGAAATTGAGAACCCATGAGCCTCAATTTAATGACTAAAAAGGGCGACAATAATTAGTGTTTTTATGAGATTCCTGACTGAGCAAGTAAATGGGTCTCATGATTCTGTGCCGTTTTGTGGATACTTCCTTCTGTTTGCATTTGTGTGCATTAAATTTTCTATAGTCAACTGTACAATAAGATAGGACTGTTAATAAGAAAAATAGCCAGGAGGAGACTGGGGAGCTCAGGTGGAAACAGACTTTAGTTCTGATTGCTTGGAAAGTTTTATAAGCAATGGGAAGAAACTATGTGAGGCCCAGATAAACAGTACGCTTGATGCGTGTGAAGCTGACCAGGACAGCTAGGAATGATCAGGTGAAAGCAACAGGTAAACCTGCGTGTGCACTAGGAGGTTGAAGTGCCCCTATCTAAGCAGCAATTTACCTCTCCAGCTGCAATTTACAAGGCAAGAGTCTCCATCTTGTACCACCTGTTGGTGGCTCGTTGGTCACAACAGTGGTTTACCCAAAAGGAAAGACAATATGGTTTTTCAACACCTTTCTCACTTGCCAACAGTGCTTTCTTTACCCATGACTATTTGCTCAAAGAAAAACAAACGCCTGTGCAAAGAGAAGTCACAGTAATGTTCTAGGGCTTCCCAAACAAAATGCCACAGACTCGATACATAGAACAATTAGAATTTGTTGGTTTGAGAACTGGAGACCAGAAGTCCAAGATCAAGGTGCCAGTAGCCTGAGTTTCTTCCAAGGCTTGGAGCCTTGGCTGGGATAGATTTGCATTCTTGCTGTGTCCTTGTGGTCTTCTCCATACACAGTGACAAACACACACAGCCTTGATGTCTCTGGATGTCCAGTTTAAAGGGTGTCAGTCTCTGGGATTGAAGCCAACCAGTTTAACTTAATTTTAAACGACCCCAAGAAAAAGTCAATTTGTACTCTCAGGTACTTGATTAGGATTTCAACACAGGGAAATGACAGCCATAACAGAACCTTGCTGCTTCATTATTCGAGCTTTCTAGAGTTGGACTTGAGTATTGTTTTTTTCTGATTGCATTATTATCACAGAGGGTGACCACAGCCACAGACCCCAACCCAGGAAAAGAAAATTGATCCTCCTAGCCTTTTCTCAAAGGACCAGACCTGGAAACTATGGTAACTCCTGGCCTCAGTGCTCCAGGAAGGGCTCATGTTGTTCTTGGTCTGTTCCCTGTACCTGACATAGGACGTAGCTTCCAACCAGTTCTCAAAGCACCTACATCTCATATGTGAAAGTTACCAGCTCCTCCACCTAAAGTTCTGTTTCAACCAACTGGAACCACACTTTAAATATTCCCATTGGGAACACTTAAACATAATCGGAAAAACTTTACCAAGTTCCATTTTGACAAAGAAAATTGACTTTCATCTTAGACATTCCAAGTAGATGGATTAGTGGTAGAGAGCCACTGAAATCACTGTTGGCTTCAGTGCCCCCAAAGTCCTTTGTTGTGACTTTAAGCTCCCTGATCCATGTAAATAAATTTGAAGGCAAATGGTTAAGTTTGAATCAGTCAATGAACTCTGACCTCCCCTGGTCCTGGACAAACCATTTACATACTGAGGCACAATTTTCAATGCTCAGGAATATGATGGAGGAGACTTTGTCGCTCAGGATAGTCTTGGTGAGTGTTCACTTTGATGTCTATTGATTGGATACAAAGTGTGATGTGTGTGTTTTCAAGGCAAACAAGGAACATTCAGATGTAAGTTGTCACTGTGAGTATACTCCCCTTTTTCATGACTCTTCTAGAAGAAACTAAATTAACAGAAAGCCCTCAAAATAGAGAAAAATCTTTCAAGTGTGGCCTCCGTTTTACACACCTGAACTCAAACAGCAGGCAGTAGGCCCCTGACTGGCACATTAGCTCTGTGTCCCAGCTGCCTTGTCATTGTTTCTCCATTGTGTGTTATCCTAAAGATGCTCCCGCCACATCAGAAAGAATTCACCCCACGCCAGGTTTTACATCATGGGTATCTGTCAGCATGCACCACTCTGAGGTGCCAATGCTATCTGAAGTGCTAGGAATTGAAGCAAACAACTGAGTTGCGATGTTAAATGCGGTTCAAGCACTTGTCACTCCACAAGGAAAACATACTCCAAACTAAATTAATTTGGGAAGTCAGACATTCGTAAGCATCCTCCAATGGGCCATAGTTTGATGTATTCTGATTCTCTCAATAAATAATGCCGTAAGATGTGGAATTCCCCTGCCATAGTTGCCAGTGACTCTGAGAAGGGGAAGATAATATCCCCAGAACACAGCTCCTCAAACTTTTCCAAAAGGAACAGTGTTTGCAATCAGGTCTCTAGGGAACAACTATCTTAAGCTTGGGCGAGACTGACTTGCTGCTGTGTGGATGGATGGACTGTGTTGGGTGGATGCCTCCTGTCTCCTGGCTGGAATTCTGAACTTCGGTTGTCCTTTTGTTTGGATGGCCCGTCTCCCAACAGTGTGTGACAATGAGCGATGCTCTGAAACCCTGCTCTTTCACACCCGGCGGGTGACCTATAACTTTTCATGGGTAACCTTTGACCTAGGAACTGACAGTTTGATTTATTGTCCGGTGTTATGATTTATGAGTATCTTCTCAGAATAATTAACAGACAACAGGTGGCGGCATAATAATTTTGATTACCCAGCGGTTCTTGAAGCTACGACAAAGGTGACTTCATTTTCTGAATACAAGAAGGACAACAATTAGAAATTAAACAAAGAAATGCTTTTATGCTGCAGCTTTCCATCTTTTGTTAGTCACACAGGGGACTTATTTAGGGGGCCCGAGTTCCCTCTTGATCATCAGGAAAAAATAAGGAACTTCTACCCTGTGAACATAAGAAGACCCTGTCCGTTGCCGTATTGGCCTACTACGCCCCTTTCTCTACTGAGGTCTTGATTAATTGAGTTATGTCAAACCTGTCAAGCAGATCATCTCTTAACATCCCGATTTTGACAATGGCCATTGCCTGGGGAAGAATTGATGGGCAGACAAAGTTTGAAAAAGCATTCAAGCTTTTGTAAAGCATCCCAACATTTACTCTACCAGCCACCTTTCTAAGTATTTCTTCCTAGGTATACAAGCAGGAAAGAGAAATTTCTCCCTTACACCGCATGTGTCTTCGCTTTAAAGACTCTAAGGAGCGAGCCTTGTCATTGTAAACCTCTACATTATTGTAGCTCACAACAGTTTTAATTTCCTCTTCTGCCTTCCTCATTTCAGTGTCATAGGACCGTTTTCTCCAATGGACAATGCTTTTATGCAAGACAAAGCCTTACTACGCATTTTGTCATACACACCTTTCCTTAGGACTTGACATCTTTGAGGATGAATCCATGGTGCACTTAGGTAAGCACCCACCTTTGTGAATGCCTAATGCTGCTTCTGTAGAACTAAATAAAAAATCAAGTTGGAGGCTTTATCCCTGCATAGCTCTCCATTTAATCTCTGCTGAAAACAGCCCTAAGTGTTACTAATGAAATTGAAGTACACAGGCCTCTGAATATGTAACAGTCCTGCCTCATGCCCAAATGCTGGGTGGTGGGGGACCTCCCCTGCATATGAAATGAATTTCCGCACAGCACCACAATAGTGATATTACAGGCTTATCATTTTAATTGACTTTTTGACATATAAAAATATTCCTACAAACCTGCTTTACATTATAGTTTAGTAACAGCTTAACACACATCTATGAAATATTCATTCCCGTTACATTCAAATTTTAAAATATCTGATGAAGAGTCTGGTTAATAGATAAAGGAGAATCCCTGGAATATTAAAGACACTGAGCTGTAGGTAGGATCCAGACCCTTCACTGGAAAGTACAGCACAATTACCATGAAGACTGTCTGTTTCACTTTTAATTCGTAATGATTCCCTTAAACTAAAGCATGGTGAATATATAAGAGATTGGGCAGTGGGTAATCATCATTCACCTACACAGCTGCAGGCAGAGAGGGCATTTCCCCATGAGCCTCCCTCCGCGGACAGTCAAGCAAAGTGACACACACCAGGATCATATTTATATGCCGAGAACACTGAGGGGTAAAACTGAATCGCTCAGTGTTGAGTGTTTCCACAAACTGCAAGTTAAGTCCTTGTCCATTTCACATCTGCTTAGCCTAACACTCGACCCCAACTCGCCCCCTGTCCCCCCTCAAATATGGGGCAAATCAAATAGGTTTAGCTCGAAAACATGATATGTGTTCAAACCATGAGGTAATGTTGGTACTTTGTTCCCCATCAATTTTTTAAATTAATTATCTGGAAGCAAACAGCGGTTAATTTTGGCCACAGGCTTTTTGATTAGGAGCTCTGACCCCCTTTGCCTTCTGGCACCTCCTATACAATCCTCATGACATGCAGGGTAACCCTTGACACCTGATTCAACACAAAGTCACAGCCCAGCCAATCTTCCACATTCAGCAGCCCCATTGTTGCAATGGGGCACTGGCTCACAACTTCCACCCTCCTGTTAAGTCAAGCCGCCATCCCACAAGACATCCCGCGGCTGCATAGCATTTCTTTCCTAGAGCCGTGGAGAAAGAGAAGAGCTGCTCTCCCCCTCGCAGCCCCTCCACACTTTGTGCCGTTACTTCTGTTTTACAAACTTTACACTACAGCGCCGTCCCATATGTTTGTACAGCGCGCAAGGAGGTTTCTTTAGAAAGCGCTGATGCTAATTATAAATTTAATTTGCATTTTAATTAGAATGGTAGCAAATTAAAAGCGTGGCAGCTGGAGAATTTTGAACGCTTTGCAGAGATTTGGTGTCAGTATCTCCCTGCTTCTGAGTTTGGAGCCTTTTCTTTTGCCTCCTTCCCTATCTTTCACTCGCAGGGACACATTGCAGATTCCTCTCCGCTGGTTCCTCAGTCTCTTTCCTCTCTTTTTCTCTCCATCTCCCTCTCTCCTCCCCCCTCACTTCCATTCGTATATAGGGTCTTTCCCTCCATCCATCCCCACCAAGTTATGATCCCTTTCTGCACTGATAAATGGTCTGGGCTTGTCTGCAGCCAGCACCCGGTGGGCAGCTGTGATAGACTGGATGTTTTGGACAGCACGCCTGAGCCTCTGCAAGCAACACTTTCCTTGGCTCGCCTTGTCTGCCATACTATCACAGTTAGAAACCCAACATTTTCTCTCCCTGAATAAGGGGGCTGCATGTGTTCACTTGGCCTCCATTAACCACGGGTTTCAGTCTGGATAATCAAGCTTTAAATACTAGTGCCTTGGCCACAGGTGTTGGGCACATTAATCAGCCATTCATCAGGCACCCCGCCTCTGTCCTCCACAACCAAGCAAAGGCATTGTTCAGGGTACACCTCTGGGCAGAAGCCCTGTGCTGTCAGCCTTTGCGCCTCTGGAGTCAGAGGCTCCAGTCAGCTTCCCAGCGCTGTCTCTCACTTGGGATGTGAGCATGCCCGCTTTTAGCACTCACGTGAGCGCATTCAGTCAATTCTGTCGTTTTCCCTATGTTGTGTCTCCATGGTCATTTTCCTTCCTTCTGTTCACTTCCCCCACAGTGTCCTTGCTCAATAATTTTCATTAATTGATTGACAGCTCTGATAGACCCAACTAACCTCTATCTCACTCTCATGTCTGTTTTTAAATAAGTACTTGTACGTCCAATGACCTTGTCGCCTCATCAGCTATCAGAAAATGAGCATGCAGATATGGAAGGAGCTGATTAGCAAAATAAGCAATAGATCTCATTCCTGGCTGAAGTCCACAGGAAGCAGTGACAACCAAACTTTGCCATTTTACACTTCAACCAGAGTCTAAAAATAAAGGCTAAGCAATAAGCAGGGGATGCCGAATCTCACAGGCACCCTTTCAGATGTGCAGGAAGCAAGCCCTCTGCATCAGTTAGCCACCTGGAAGAAAGAAGACCAGGAAAGGGGGGGGGCTTCTTCCTCCGTGAGTTGGCACCATCTCATCCCCTTCATCGCTGGCCTCATTAAACCTGAAAAGAAACCTCTGCTAAGTTTGGAGGCTTTTTTCATCCTCCTAGAAAAAGACTGGCGTCCTGTTTCTATTCAATTGTGTATTCTTTTACCTTTTCCCCTGGCAGCCCTGATTGTAATGCTTGTTAGATACATGCCCCGTTTGAAGATGCACTGTTAATACGTAGCTAGTCAACTTTCACCCACGAATGAAAAGGCAGAAGGATGCATTTCAGCCTCATCAAAGTCCTAAAGATTCATTCTCCTGTATAAGGAAATAAAGGAAGGAATGAGAGCAAGTCGTGAGAGTAAAACACTCGTTTTGGCTTCTTTTAAATGTCCTGATTTGATTTTCCACCTAACCATCACATTTTATCAATGAGACTCAGATAGGAATTGACAATAAATCATTGACTCATTTATTTTAGCACATTTATATGAAAACAGCATGTACAAATGAAAACTTTGCACTTTAACTCCATACAAATTTTAGTTGACACTGTGACTCATTGAAGCCTCTTATTTATTTCACAGCTTCCTTTTCTGGGGGCTTTTTCATCGATCTTTAAGATAGTAAAATATTTGAACAGGGTTAAAATGGTTTATACCAAGCTTACTAAGACATGTTGGCATTTCTCAAGGAATACATTGCAACTATACAAATACTAGCTACCTGGAACCAAGTTGTGGAAAGTGGAGAGATGTGAATGGCAATGTAACTATTGTCTTTGTGTAACATCCTTTCAGAGATTACCGGAAGGGGTCCCCCAAATCTAACTTCTGTAAGATTTGAGTCCCAAGAGAAAGATGGGAAAGAAATTATGCCAACACTTTACTAAGCAGGAAGAGTTGACAAGGTAGGAGCAGGGTAACATTTGTTCCAAGGATCAAAGTCGTGTCTTGGATTTCCAGTGTGACTTTCTGATTACTCATAACTTGTTTTAAGTATGACTCTCTAGAGGGAAGAGTTTTGCTTTTCCTTCCTCTGAGAAGTGTGTCTGAAACTCTAAAAAGGAGAAAATGGGATAGTGTTGTTTTAGAACCTGAATAAGGCCCTGCCCTTTAACATTGTGGATGATATGCAAAACCTTGGCCCCGCCTTACCCTCATTAACACGATTGCAAGGAAAATAGTGAAAAATAAAATTTCCAACTTCCCTGACACCACAAATCCTTTCTCTGCCTTCTTCCAAGCCAAAACAAAGACAAGCCTAAAACTGTACAAGTCAGTCCTGCAGCTTTCAAAGGAAACACCCATTTTTGGTAGTATTCTGAAATGATTGACATAGACTTCTGAGATAAATTTCTCTCCTGCTTCCTTGGAACGTTTTAGTTTTTCTTCCTGTAATTTTTTTTTCTGCAGCTGTACAAAAAACACTTTCATTAACCCAAGAATGGATTATTTGGAGTGCTAATTAATTGATTCTTCAAAATGCCAATTGACACACTCCCAGGGAAAACCTGATCTAAGCAACTATGTTAATCAAGCCATTGTACTTATGGTTCTTCCTGAATATCACACCATCTGAAATGAGGAGAACTTTGCCTCTGCTCGCCTGGCCCTCTCGTGGGCAGCTAATTAATATGAGCCGAATATGACACTTGGGCTTGTACATTCACCATGCTGCCTGACAATAACTCTGTAAAATTACATTTCAGCTAAAGAATGGAAACAGTGTTAAATACCATTATTTGCCTGCTTCTGATGTCTGAGAGTCATTATGAAAGCAATTACAGTGGTTTCACTGTCTGTGTGTCTATGGGGTATTTATTATCTGGATATGTCTGAATCCTTTGCCAGGTGGAGAATATATATGGCATATTAAAGACAGGGAAATTCAGTCACAATTACCAGGAAGGGAGCTGAAGAAGAAACAGAATCAGAGTTTCGCAGGTGAGCCTTCCATAAACAGTAATTTAATAGTCAGTGCTAAAGATCTGGAAAAAGTTGTAGACTCTTTTTGATTTGAATTTTAAAAATTCTCTAGGTTTCCAAAACTCAAGAATGTGGAGCACAAATTAAACTCAAGGTGGGAGTGAAAAACTAAATAGAGAAACAAGAGGAAAATGAATGGATCATGGCAGCAGTGAAAATGCAGTTTAAATTGACGCTCAAGTTTAAGTAAATGAAGATATAACAACATGATGCAATCAATATACAAGACACGTTTTGCGTCAGATAAAATTCCGCATGGTGTTTTCCATAGTTAGAAGAATAAATCCAAAGACACGGTTTCCATGCTTCTTCTGGTACCGCATCCCATATTACTGGGATCTGGTGTGATCAGAATGAATGCATGTCTCTATTATGGACTTGAGTCCTCTACACCAAAGATGTCTCTGGACTTCAAAGGACACCATAGCCTGACAATAAGGTCTGTGTGTTGCTTGTCCTACAGAGGAATTTTTGTCCTAGGGTGGTGTCTGAGAACTGAGCTCTGTTTGACTCAGTTCAGCCAGTATTGATTGCTCACTACCCAATATGCCCAGGGTTCTGCAAATGCTCTGGAGAAGGAGATGTGAAAAGTCACGGAGGATGAGGACTCTGCCTTCAAGGGAATGGGAGGTAGGAAAATGAGAGGGGATATTTTGGGTCTGGGCTTTGGGGAACAATTTTGATGTGTACTGTCATGTTGTATATATCACATGCTCCTGTCATCTCTGCTTACGTGCAAGCGAAACCTGGCACAGTCATGTGAACGAGGGGTAATGCTGAACCTCGAGTCACCTTTGATCTGAATACAAAGTGTTCCCCTCCGCTAACTCATTTGTTCCCCAAGACTCTATCCTGGATGGAGAGACTTGACAGAAGATTCTCCAGGGGAATTTGGAAGTGAGTCTTGCAAATGAAAAACCATGTCATAGAAGAAGTAAATCCTCCAATTTCCTATCCTCTGGGGACTTTAAGACACAAAATACTTTATATTTATATGAATTTATATATTATTTATATTTCTATATATTATTTATATTTACACAAAGGCCATCATACTTTATAAAGACTGGTCTATACAGTCTTTAATAGAGTGGTATGTGTGTATTCAAATTGCCATTCTGAGAACAAATAAGGCTTAGGCTGAGACATGTTTAACCAAGACCTATTTGGAGGGATGAGGAGGTAGACTGCATGGAAGCCTGGGTCAGTATTCCTGATGTATCCTATATGCTCTTGACATATGACAGAGCATACCATATGTGTTCAAGAGACAAGGCAGTGCTAAGTAGTGGGCTGGAGGTATCCATGACACTCTGAGAACAGTTTGGTAACCTCAGCGTCATTGAGCCACTTCTCCCACTCTCTCCCTCAGTTCTCCATCCTTCTGCTCCTTTATTTCTGAGAGTGCAGTAAGGCTTTGCCATAGGAAAATCACTCTCCTTAAAAGGTGGGTACTCTGATGTTCCTACCCTATGTAGTACCAGTGTCTATTTGGCATCTTCTAGCAAATATTGAGGTGTTTCCCCTCCCATGAAAGCAATCAATAAGAAGGATCTCCCACCAAAGATTTCAGGGACAAGGAGTGCAATGTGGCTCTGAGGTGAAGATACCTCATGGAAAATGGAAAATGAAGGTATGTTAGAAGACTTTAGGGACATCTTATTTTTGTAGAGCTATAATTGAGTCATTTTAGCGAGTATGGTCTTAGTCATTCTAGCACACAATGACTCCAGATCTTATTTCTCTTTTGTCTCCATGGATAATAAAAGGCTATATATTCTTGTTATCTTGTGTATAATGGGAAGCCATATTTGAGGTAATGCATAAATAATCATCTCTTCCAGGTAGAATCCTGGCCTCATCAACTCAGACCATGAAACCCAATACGGGCCAGTTCAACAAAACACCTGGGTTAAGGTCCCAGAATCTGATAGTGCTCTAGTACCCCCATGTGTTTAGTGCAGGACAGGTGATGCTTCTCTCTCACAGCCCACCGTGGAGGAGGGAAGCTGATAGAAACAGACAGGAAAGACACTTCCTTACACAGAAAAGAGTCATTGCAATAGAGACCTGGACCATGAGAACACTAACCACAGTCAGAGGAACTGGCTTGCTCGGCATGAGCTCAATTACTTCCGGTGGAATGTCACTGGATTGACAGAAACTTGTCGGACAGGAACACAAGAACTTGTAGTAAACAGACACAAGATTATAAACTCAGAAGGAGAGAGAGAACACACAGCAGGTGTAACTTCAGTGCTAGCCAGTTTAACCCAAAAATGCATGCTCAGATACAGACCTGCAAATGGCCAATTCCATCAGCCAGATTTTAGACAACACATCCCGTAACTATCGAACAGGTGTATGTGCCAACAGCGGAAGCAGAAGAGGATGCCATCAACAGTTTCCACACAGATCTACAGAGTGAGGTCAGCAGGGTACGTAAGAATGACACACTAATCATTATGGGTGACTTCAAGGCAAGAGTGGGATCTGGAGAAAGAATGGACCATAGTGTCATGGGAACATATGCATGCCGACAAAGGAGCAATAGAGGGGAACAACCGCTTGACCTTGGCTATGCAAATGGTTTGTACATATCCATCACGAAATTCAAACCATCAAGATGCTGGGCATGGGACTCCTCTCACAAACACACATAAAGCCAAATTGACCACCTTCTGGTCAGCAGGAAACTCTTATCTAGTATCCAAAACAGCCGCTCATTTCCTAGTGCTGACTTAGGGTCAGTTCACCAACTTGTGATGGCCAACATGCGACTGAAATTTAGGAGAGGCAAACCAGGCAAGATGGACCAGAAGGAAGATCAATTGTAAACAACTGATGAATCCGACTGTATGGAGAGAGTATAAGAGAACCACGGAAATAAGGCTGAGGGAAGTCATGAAAAAACCATCTACAAATATTGACAGCTAATGGAAGAAAGTCAGAAGAGCCATGCAGGAGGTTTCAAAAGAGACACTTGGTTATGCAAAGAGGGCAATACCAGTAGAATGGCTTACTGCAGAGATGATCAACCTGGCAGAAAAAGAAGCTGAAGAGCAAAGAAGGAATCCACAGGCAGCAAAACACCACAGCTTTCTGTACAAGGATATCAAAGAAAGAGCGAAGAAGGATAAAGAGCTGTATTTACAAGGTATATGCAAACAGGCCTAAGAGACTAGGCTCTACACTCTAGTTTTGTCTATGAAGCTATCAGACAGGTAACTGCTACACATGCTCCTCAGATGAAAGATGGACAAGGCCATTTATTAACAGAACCAGAGGAAGTAAAGCAAAGATGGAGACAATACTTTGACGCCCTATACAATGACTCTAATGCTGTCAACATAGACTACAATGAGAAACACTTGGGCCGCCACTCAAACACCAGAGATGATGGGGAAATACTAAATGTTGACAGGTATGAGATAGAGGAAGCTGTCAAGAGAGTGAAAGGCAGGAAGGCCCCAGGAGTGGATGATATCACAGTAGAGGAGCTGGAGGCAACTACAATGGGCTTAAGAGCTGAGGCACTTCTCAGACTGGAGAGATACGGGGACGGGAAGTGATTCCCACAGAATAGAAACTCTCTGTCATAATTCCCGTATACAAGAAGGACAAGCTGAACTATTCAAAATACAGGAATATTGAATTTGTTTTGTCCTAGCAGTAAGATCTTTTCCTCCATTATCCTACAAAGGATAAAGGGTAGAACTGAGGAAATCCCAGCAGAGGCCCAGCGCAGATTCAGAGCTAACAGGAACACAACAGATCAAATCTTCACTTTGAGGCAACTGATAGAAAAATACAAAACATTTGGAAAAGGCTTATATGTTTAGTACATTGACTTCAGGAAGGCATTTGATACCATTTGGAGAAAAGGACTTTGGGAAACAATGAGGTTCTACAAACACCCAGAGAAAATCATAAGGACAGTAGAAAATGCCTATAAAGGTACCTTTGCATCAGTCAAAGTCTGTGGAGAACTAAGTGATGAGCTTAAGACAAGTGTAGGAGTGCTGTAGAGACTTGTCCTCTCACCACCACTCTTTGTAGTAGCTGCAGCCCTGGAGGATGAGGAGATAGGCATGCAGATAAGTGATGTGTGAATCGGTCCCTTACATTTCCCCGACAATACAGCACTGAAAGTCCAAATGAGCTGCAGGCCGTGGTGAACAGAGCGTGGGAAGCAAGTGAAAACCTTCTGAAGGTAAGCATTGAGAAGACTGAGATACAACAATGGGAAGGGTGCACAAGATTTTTTTTTTTAACACGGTAATAAAAAATCAGAACCTCAAGCAAACAGCCAACTTTGTACAACTGGGAAAAAACCTGAGTTCAAAGGAGGGAACTATTTCAGACATCAAAAGGTGGATAGGGACAGTGAGGGCTGCATTCCAGGCAGTAGGAAGGGTTTGGTCAGCAAGAGACATAACGACAACAACAAAATTACAAGTCTATGAGACACTTGTCTTGAGCTGCCTTGTTTACAGCTCTGAAACCTGGACAATGAAACGCTCCTCAGAACAGCAGTTGAATGTGTTTGAGACGGCATGTCTCAGGATTCTAGACGTCACATAGATAGGCCATGCAATGATGACGTTAAGAAACATTGCCAACTACAGAAGAAAGGGAACTGTAGGATATGGCGATGAAGCTTGAGATACTTTAGCCATGTTATGAGGATGAATGATGGCAGATACCCGAAGACAGCACTGCTTGGAGGAGTGCACGGGATAAGAAGAGGAAGGCCCAAAGACGCTGGATAGGCAGCATAAAGGAACCTTGGGTATGACAATAACACAAGCTTCTAGAACTGCCCGGGATAGGAACAACTGGAGAACAGCAATAAACAGGCTACCCATGCATGTGTAAGCATTGCTGGGGCATATGTGATGAATGAATATACAAATAATCATAGTAGTAGCAGATGATAGGGGAAGAAAAATGAGGCCACCCAAGTTCACCGTATCTACATCACTGTGTGTGTCTCAGACCTGCTCCTTTAGACGAAATGCCACGGTCATCTACAGAGACTGAAATACTAGTGATGAAGTCACTTTTTCTTTAACACTCCTACCATTAACATTCCGAACTTTGGGGTAGAGAGCTATCTGACAACAAGTATGGTGTTTGATATGTCTTCATATGTTAACTTACTTTTAGAAGCTTACATTTATTAAATACTCATAAGGAAAAACTATTCATTAAAATAGCAGTCAGACAGAGCTAGATTACTATGAGGTAAAGACCTCAACATCCCAGTACCTTCACCCAGCACCATCAGTTCAAGTCCACCTCATGTTCCAACTCTTATAATGACTCTCTGCAGGCCTAGTGCCAAATCCCCCCTACCTAGGTAGGACGCTGTTGACAGTATGTAAGAAAGGGAAATAGCTGGGGGACTGGCACAGTTAAGTGCTCTAGGCCCACTAGTAATTCCTGCCACCTTTTCTTGCAATAATAGCACAACAGTAGTAGCAGTAGTAGCAACCTCACCCGGCCTCAGGAATCCCAGCAACCTCACCATTTGCCAGAAGAGCTGAGTTGGTGCTCTGGTCACCACCATAAACTTAGAAGACACCAGTTCCTGATATACTCTTAGAATGTCACTTCCTGAATAGGCACACCAGGGTTAGTGGCGTTGAATGAGTCCTCTGGTACTGCCAGTGTGCCTCCTCATGCTAGCTTTGATTCAGTAAGCATTGGCTTGCTCAGGATTTTCTAGCCAAGATCAAGAATTCTTGTGCTGGTTCAGTTCTGTCACACGTGTCAAGACACAGTCACAACATGCCCAATCAGATGCCATCTGCACTGGCTACAACCTGAGGTGAACCGCTCTCCTGCATCACCAGACATCCCTTTCACTTCGCTGATCAATAACTCTGGCACCACAAAAAGCATCAAATGCCTCAGAAACATCCCAAAGTCACAGGTCACCAAAGGGAATAAAAAGAAAATGGCGCATACTTTAATGTTCTCCATAGGCCTTGCAAACAGCCTTGTAGGCCTGAGGCCTATGAGGGGCCAGTGCTGATTGATTGGGATGCATAAAATTATATAGCCGGAAGAGCAATTCCTTAGGATACTACCTTCAGACCTTCCAGAGGAAGGGATTCTAGTTCATAGGCTGCAGATTAACAATCTGCGTTTTCTCACCAAGTGAGAAAGGAAAAAACATGCATACAGTGTTCTGAAATACATAAATACAATAACATTAGGACTGGAAATAACACCGACACAGAAGGTGATGAAAAAAGAGTAGGGAGGAGCTGGCACTCCTGCCTGTTGTGCTGATGGCAAAAATTGGAATTCCAAGGGCAACTTGGAAATATGTAGCAGTATTGAGAAACTGTGTGGCCTTTCCCTCTGCAGCCCCGCTTTCAGAATGTTGTCTTACACCAACAAGCAGAGATGTGTACCCATGTGCCTTTTCACAGATTATCAACCTATCATTTCTACAGCAGAGAAATAATAGGAATAAGTAAGAGTTAGGCACTTAAGTAAATGTGACATGTGAAATACTGATAAACCACTGAAAATAAACAATGTGGGGATTATCAGACGGGAGTGAAGTGGGCTTGTATCAGAGTCCTACTTTGTAAAATGCACTATGGAGAATCCTTAGGAGCAGAGAAAAGAGAAGAAATGGAAGACAGTAACATGTAACATTTAAAGACACATGCAAACTAAATTTTAAAAAACCAGTTACCATGGGTTTGGTAGTATCATCGTTTCTACATGTGTTGTCTCAGGGGCCATGTCCGATCTCACATATGATGTGAGTCATAAAGATGAAGTACGGAGATGTCAAATTGCTCCCTAAGCCTAGCTTTGATTCCGTAAAACAATGTGCATTTACACTGGTGTTTGTAGGCAATAATACAGTAGGATGCTAGAAATTTTATTTTAATATATTCGTTTGTTTAAAAGTGCTCTCCTTTTAAAACATTGAATCATGGTTAGCACGCACCATGTAAAGACAACATAACATCTCTCTTTCTACGGGTTAAGATGTTGTTAGACTCGGGAGATAGGAACAAATTGTTAATATGTCACTTTTTTAGAAGAAACACATTCTGACATTTGTTAATTAAACTTCTCTTAAGGTTTAATGCATTGTCAAGACAAGACATATTTTCAGGGAAGCCCGTGATCTTACCAAGCTTTAAAATAACCCAAAAGCAGTTTTGACAGTCTACCTAATGTAGATAAAAAAGATATTTAAAGCTCATTCCAATCTAAAGAAACAGGAGAATCCGATTCAACCACTATTTCGCAGGATGACAAAACAGGAAAAATGTGGCTTCCTTCGAAAATGATCCACAGGGCTTGAAGAGAACATTTGTAGTGCATAACTGATGCTGTTTAATTACGAGGCTAAAACTTCAGACTCTGATATACTTCAGGAGGCATCAATAGGGTCAAAAGCTTCAATGTTTATAAGATCACTTATAATTCATTTCCAATATTAAAGAGAATTTAATGGTAGTTTTAAGTTCCCAGTGCTGGCAGTGTTTGGGAGATTTCTCTGTTGGTACAGTTTCTCCAGTGAAAGACATCCTTGACTCAGGACAGGGACTGTGACAGAGATGAAAAAGAAACTCGGCGGGGGCCACCAAAACCATCCTGATATGGACTATATAGAAGTGTAGATGCCTAGGCTTCAGAAGCGTACAGCTAGTTATAGAGGGATGCTATACAGTAGTAAGTGTTAGCAAACCCCAAAGCCCAGTAATACCTCTCCAGACATTCACTGCTGTTCTTCTTCTAACATTTATGTGGGTTTAGAATGTAAAATGAAAGTGCAGGAGAAAAAAGATTGCTTACTGATCCAACACCTGGGCCAGAGAGAAGTTAACACAACAACTGGTCACTAATTCAGCCCTCCAAACTTTTTTTTAAAGTATATTTGAGTGTGTGCGTTTATAAAGACAAATAATCACATTTAAATATAACTACCAAGACATGATTTCAGAGTGTGATAACACAAAATTTATGTTCCTTGGTTGAAGTATTTAAATAATGAAATCCAGTAAGCAATGTAATCTCTGGCATAGCCTAAAGTCAAGATGGATGTGACTGTATTTGGGTCAATTGTAGAAGTCCTGCAATGCCTAGTGGTCAGACTTAAAGGTGACCAAGTGCAGCTGGGCTCCCTTTGCTGTGGTGTATTGTCTTCGTTTTTAATGGAATGAAATGCAGAGCCTTGGGTTGGCATGGGCGCCTATGTAAACTGAGGGACAGACAGATCCCCTTCTGACTGAGAATCCAGGGAAGTATATATGTGACAACAAACTCTTCACTGACAGAGTCCCTGAGACTTCTGTTCTTTTGAAGATGTATACTGCTCTTGTACACTGTAAAACCCATCTACCTGACGTCAGCTCCCTGGCACTGAGTACCCAGTGTTGAGGACTATTGTCAGCTGGTGCGAAATTTCCCAAAAGTCCCAATGGGTGGTATTTCATTTCATCTTTATATCACCTGCTGCCTACCCCTCAATTAATTAATTGCCTTTTGAAATGAAAGGCCATTCAGTTTATGACATCTGCCTCGCCGTTTCACAGAAAGAGTCTAGCTAATGCCAGTTCACTGTGTTATTCATCTTTCCTCCACCACAACAAAATACGGAGGTTTTGGAGGCTTGAGGAGGAGGATGCGTTTAGATTCATGGTTCTTGAGGGTTCTATTCTTAAGCTCAGGAGACTATGGGTCCCTATTGTGTACTGCATATCCATGTGGCTAGAGTAAGGATCAGAGAAGAGGGCTCACACTGAAGCCAGGAAACAAAAAGAGGAATAGGCTGTCTTCCCACACTCCCTTTTGAAGTGTCCATGTCATGTCCCAGTCACATCACGCCTCTGAAAGGCTCTGTGACCTGCCGGTAGTACCACCCTGAGGAAAAAGCCTTTAACACATGAGCCTCTCAGACACACATACACAAACCACCGCCCTCTCAAACTCAGTTTCAGATAAATTAGAGGCATCAATTTGGAAAAAAAAAAGTTACTTTGGTGATTTTGTTTTCGTTTGTTTGAAACAAAGCCTTGGTATGCAGCTCTGGATGACCTGTATCTCTCTGTGTACAGTGGACTGGACCCAGACTGGTACTGATGCTCTGCTCTCTGCTTCCCAGAGGGCATGGACTTGCAAAAATTTAGAAAATAAGAAAGAAAAAAGGAGCAAGAGCAAGAGAATGAGAAAAACATTTTTTTTAAAAAAAGTCTTTCTACTTTTCTTCCCACCTTTAAAAAGAGAAAAATACAGAACTCTGAGGTGCCTTGACTGAACAGACAGTCCCAAAGATCAGAGACTACTCAAGCTCTGCCTGCTTTTCAATAAGAATATTGGTACTTTACTACAGCCATAGACATGTAAGTCAAAAAGAGACTAGAAAACACAATAGTGACATGTGGTATAGCTAAGATTCCAAGATATCAATAGCAGAAGGAATTTATGTTCATTTTAGAAGAAAAATTAAGATTTCCAGTTCCTATGAGAATTTGAATCTTTAGATCTAAATTTCAAATTGTTTCATTAAACCCCATACTGCAACATTCTCACAGCAAGGGATAGATAAGGATCACATATGGATGTGCTTGCCTCTTCTTCGTGACTTCTTTATGAAAAGAGTATGGTTTCTAACTGTGTCCTGAATGTTTTCTTTTATATTCACAGAAAAGCACAGTTCTTGTCCTTCATCGAAGAAATAAATCCTTGACAGAGACTGTTATCGAACACAGTACTGACCAAGGTGGAGAGTACGCATGAGCGTGTGTGCTGCTCTGTCTCAGCTGGTACAGCTACAGCACGGCTCACCAACTCCAGTTGGACTGGGAATGAATGAGCATGGGATCAAACTGTTCCCTCTGAATGTGGTTGACAGTGGGGGCAGACTGAGGAGCCAATGACAGTGGCACTGGGGTTTGGCTCTATTGCTTGTACTGACTTTTTGGGATCCTATTCTATTTGGATGCACACCTCCCTAAGCCTGGATGAAGAAGGGAGGGCCTTGGACTTCCCACAGAGCAGGGTATCCTGCCCTCTCTTAGGACTGGAGGTGGAAGAGGGAGCAGGAGGGAAGTGGGGGGAGAGGAGAAAGTGGAAATTTTAATTCCTATTATTTATAAAGTAATAAAAAATTATCAGAGAAAGAAAGAAAAATACACTTCATGCTAGGATATATATATACAAGGAACTTTAAATAAGCAATGCCTCTCTTGGCTCAAAACAGAAACATTTTGTCCCATCCCACTTTCCTAGATCTTGAGGCCATGGAGATAGTGTGTAGCCAACCTGGAAATCCATCTTAAGACTTTCCACCTGGTCTGGTTCACCATCTCTCTGTTTTCTTCAGCCAATGACAGATCTCACATGTCTAAAGTGATTTGCGTTTACTATGAAACGTAAAGTATGGACAGGTCATCGAAAATTTCCCTTGGTCTCACCATGATTTAGGAACCACTGCTCTTGTTCTGAACATATGGAAGGTGACCATCTCTGCTAGTGTTGTTTATTAAGCAATTTGTGCTCCATCTCACAGTCTCCTTTGGGCTGCTTCCTAAAGGAGTATTTGTAAGGATGTTACTTAAGAATCCACAACCCTTCTGACTTTCCTAGAAGTCTAAACGCACACAGATGATGCTGCATCTTTGTCTCAAGGCAACAATCAGGCAGGGTAAACTGGAACAATCAAAAAGTAGTCTTTTATGAAGGATGGATTAACAGTGCAGGAACCTCAGAGAAGGGGTTAACTGCTTCTACCCCAGCAGGCAGGGTCCCAAACACTGCCAAAAATCACTTCTGCTCCCCAGGGGCTGGGGGCTGTGTGCCTTGGGACATGAGCATTCCAGAGACTTCAGTCCCCTGAAACAGAACAAGGGATCTGAGCCTTGAGTCTCTCTGCATGGTGTGGGGAAGTCATAGTGTTTAGCAAACACTGTGTTTAGCAAACAGAAAATGCTGTGATGCCCCTTGGTACCCCTGACCTGGTGGACTAAGAACCCAGACCTCATGCTTGCTTTTACATTGTTGCAAGAGTTACAGCACACGAACTGACCTCTGACCAGCTTGAGGGGTGTTAAGACAAATGAGGAGAAAGTACTGTGACATTTGCAAAGGACAGAATAATTTAAAAGTTTTCTAGAGAAACAGAAGGAGAGAGAAAGAAGAAAAAGGGAAGGAACGAAGGAAGGAGGAAGGGAAGGAAGCCAAACATTTAAGAAATGGCACATAAGATTATAAATCAGGGCTGGAGAGATGGCTCAGAGGTTAGGAGCACTGACTGGTCTTCCAGAGGTCCTGAGTTCAATTCCCAGCAACCACATGGTAGCTCACAGCCATCTGTAATGAGATCTGGTGCCCTCTTCTGGCCAGCAAGCATACACACAGACAGAACACTATATGCATAATAAATAAATAAAATCTTTTCAAAAAAAGATTGTAAATCAGCTAGGTAAACTCTAAGTTCACAAAGGGGTCATGTTACAGGACTCAGGCCAAAGCTGACTTGAAACCAAAATCATTCTCAAAGAAATTTTTTCAGTTTTCCATTGAAGCATAGAACTGCCATGAGGTATAGTTGGGTTGGCAAGATTATTACCTTACTCATCCAACTCATTGATATGAATCCTCTGGCAATAGCACCATAGCAAAACTTAGTTTCATGTTACATGATTGGGCACTATAGCCTTGCCAACTTAACATGGCGTGCTAAGTATACTTAGGATAGATCTTAAAGAATGGTTAGGAGCTCAGTGGAGGGAGGCAAAGGGGCATGCGAAAGACTTTGGGCATGCGAAGGAGTATTGTGGGACTGGAGCTCGGCAGTTTGACAGACAAGGACTGAGGTAAAATAAGCTCAGGGAATATCAGCGGCCCACAGCTTTCAAAGGTCTCAAAAAAAATCTTAGCTTTGTAACCAAATCGTGTGCAAGATCTAGAAAGAGCAGTCTGGACAGGTTGTGAGAAATGACAGTGGCTTTGAGGAATACAGAGAATCTCATGGTGCAACCATTGGCTGGCCAAAAAAGTCTACAGTGACTTACCACATGGCCACTATTTTCCCACATACACTGCTCCTGTCTGTTTATAGACTGTATCAGCATCTTTACCAACAGTAGAATGTACTGGGCCACTAACAGTTTAAGGAGCACCTAAGCAATGCCTCCTACAGCAGGAGAAAGGTGCCAGAGCACCATGGTACCCGTTGAGTAGAACATTGGGTCCAACACATGAGCATATACAGCTCCATCCCTATCTCTGTGACCATGTGAAGCCACATGCAACTGTACACAAAGAACTGCACTACAGAAGATAATTTGCTCTCGTTTTATCCTTTGAACATTTTGCTTGTATAACCTTTATGCAATAAGTGAGAGATTCTTGAAGACAAAACGTTTTTAGAAAAAGCCAGTTACATTCACTTTTTCAAAAAATGTGACTTGATTATCATCCCTTTGCAAGAATACTAAAGCTTTAATATTGGAGCATTTGAAACCACAACAAGAAATGCTTTCCCTGCGGTTGAAAATGATACAGCATGCGTACACATGCAAATAGAATGGGGATTGAGAAATCTTTGATTGCTGCCTTGTGTGTTCATCAGTTTGAAGAAGCTAAATACATTTTTAGTAGGCACTTGCCTTTTAACCAGCCTACCAGGGTATTGACTAGTTTATCAAACTGAGAAATCAACTCTCCCATACTTGGGAAGGCATCAATACTGGACCCCCCCTCACCTTTATTGATCCAAAAGTTGGTATTTACATCACTTTAACAACAACTTGGAAACTTACAGCACAGATTGTCACAGTTACCATAGCATCCAGAGGCATCACTCTGGATGCCCATACTGCAGTGAGAAACTGCAAAGCCAACCCCTGTTTAGGACACTCTTCTTTGAAAACCAACCTAGTGTTCATTCCTATTGTCTCCTTACTCATGCAGAGATGTCCAAGGAAGAATAACTCTTATTCAAAGGTAAGTATTCTGAGCATGAGGATTTCCTATAAATGAACCGCATCCACCAGTTATAATCTCTGTCCGATATCAAAAGCAAACACAACCTGCACACTTGCTTCATGTATGGACAAAGCCTATTTTAGAGCCATTGGATGATAAGGAATGGCTCATTGAGAGAGCTCTTCCTTCTGAGGACACCATTACTGTGTGCTTAAAAGCCAGTGTTGACTAGCAATACTGATGAAAAACTGTCCTTCAGCATCCTTCACCAAATCCTTTCGATGCCTCCCTTGGAAGTGGAGCAATCTTCTGGGTCAATTAAATGCAGAAGCGGTCGAGACTGTGCCTGATGCTGCTTTATGAGCAGTCTTCTCGGCTATGGCAGCCAGAATGTGTAAAATTGCACATACTC
The DNA here is from genome assembly GCA_028555095.1 of Dicrostonyx torquatus. Lineage (NCBI taxonomy): Eukaryota > Metazoa > Chordata > Mammalia > Rodentia > Cricetidae > Dicrostonyx > Dicrostonyx torquatus. Next base: position 3,137,639 of record JAQHUG010000073.1, read on the forward strand.
AGCTTTATTTTTCAGCAGAGCATCTCTAAGTCCCTGGTCTGGTCCTAGGTAAGGTAATCACAATCAAGAGGTTGAATGATAGAACGAGGTAGGAGATAGCCCTGAGGTGACCGTGTGGAAAATCTGGGATCTACAGTCTTGGAAACCATTTATGACTGCCATAGGCAGTTGGCTTTATTGGAGGTCTCCTATGAAAATGCCAGCACAATTAAGCTTTGTAGACCGTATCCACACAGCTATTTAGACAAACTCTCTTTAAAGGATAGTAAATGAGACCCCAGTAGGTTGTTCTGAAGTCTGAAGTAGTCCCTAAAACCTGGAGTTCCTAGAGTGCCCTCAGTATTACTCTTCCAAGTACTGAGTCCCAACAATTATGACCTAACTGGTAAACTTGATGCTTAGACATCCATGTGGATGTGAACATGCCTATCTGATCATCTACCCACCCCCTATCTGTTACCTTTGAATTACTCAGTTCTTTTACTGGCCCTATTTTCTGAAAATAAATTCAGTATTTGTATACTGCATTTTGAAATGTTATCTAAAAAAGCACATGCTAAGTATGAATGGCAAACTGTGTGCAAACATAAGGGAATGCAAGAATGCATGAGAAACAGTGTCTTGCCCTCCAAAAGCTCAAGAAAAGTCGAGATGCAAAAGATGAAGACAGTCCTAGAAAATCAAGTAAACAACTGGGGTTTGTCCTTCACTATAAACTGATAGGATATTCCAGTTTAGCACCACACACCCAGCAGTTGACAAAAAGGGTCTCTCTTGGGAGCAGCTCAGAAATGGAAGATGTGACTGTGGTGCTAGCAACCTGAACCCTTGGGGACCAAGTGATGAGATCTCATGCATAGCATTCTTCCTTGATATTTCCAGGTGAGTGTCAAAGTGTTTGGGGTGGGGAGAAAGACTGGTGTCTCTTGCTATTATTTTTCTCGTGATGGTAAGTGGAAGAGATTTGGGAAGAGACAGTTCTGAAACCTAAATTTCTGGAACCCTGGAGAAGTGACCACGGGTGATGTAAGGTATTTCTTCTGTTGCCATCAGAGTCACTGGGAAAGACCCTATGGGATGTCAGAGGGTGGCTTCTCAATTAATTCCTTTGTTTTTGTCCAGAACAAAAGGAGATGAATGGTGGACAGATAAAGACATCCAGATGTTTAATAGACCAAAAAAAAAATAATGAGAAGCTGGACAATGCTTCCTATCCTTGCTCACTTGGATCAACATAAAAAAAAGTGTGAGAAGAACATATTTTTGATAGCCTGGTGATTGACCAAAGCATACCAAAACGCTTGGAGAATAGCCTGTGTCATGATGAACACATACCTTCAAACATCCTGACTCAAGAAAGCTGACTTGACACTTCTCAGTGTATACAAATAAGAGGGGAAGCAGTCTAAGTCAGGAGGACCAGCATCAAACCAAGAATACTGAAAGCAAGACCTGAGGACTAGAGTATGCATGGCAGTCGGCAGCCAAAAGTGCCTATGATTGAGGGATTATAGCACACTTCAGGAAACGGTAGTGTAAATGAGGAAGTGAGAGAATTGCTTCTTGAGCATGAGGAAGGGGAGTTGCGCATTAGATGCTCTTGTAAGTGGTGTCCTCTGCCCTCCTCTTATTCTTGGAAGAAATCGATCAATCAGGTTTGCAAAATAAAGCAAGAAGGGGAGAAACTGAACTGATGACTTTAGAGGCCTCTAAAGAAGGCCTGCCTTTGGCCTTTCTTTCCTTCCCAGGCATTTCTGAGGCCCAGCACAGCCTGAAACTGCAGGAACAATGTTGTGGTTTCTGGGAATTGTCAGCATGAGACTTATAGGAGAGAGAACAAGGGTGTAAATATGTCCAATGTCCATCAGCTGCAGATGGCTGACTAGGTGGAACCAGATTCTTATGACTTCACCTTAGTGGACTTGAACTTTAGGAAAAGTTCAACTCCAGCCCCAGAGAAGTGACACCTCAGGCTTGAAGACTTTGAAAGACCATTCAGGAAGAGTGGTGTGTTATCAGATCCTCTAACTAAGCCCTGTCAATGCCTCGGATGTATCAGGCATGCTCCTTTGTTGATCCTTATCTCTTCCCTCATCTACCCTCCACAGTCATTGGTCTAAAGAGAGACCTGACAACTCATATTGAGAATGAATACCTTGAAGTATGACTTTGACACAAAGAGATGATAGACTTAATAACCACAGCTGGCCCTTCCTTGAGTGGAGGAGTTTTTACGTGAGGGACATTGGATATCTGGGACAAGACAATATCTGAAATGGGTAGTTACTCAGTGGAGGTAGTAAATGTCTCAGTTCCCTGAACTCTAAAACAATGTGGGTCCTGATGCCTCTCTTAGCAAATATTCAGAAGAAATTAAAATGCATTAAAAGCACCAAAGTGGTAGCCCCATCTGAGGAAGGTCTGAAGTGGCCCAGTTAGAAGCCCCTTTCTTTGGAAAATTCTGTACCTAAGACCTACATGGGAAGAAGAGGTACCCATACAAATCAACAGTTAGAATGTGGCCAGAGCCCTGCTGGGAAGCTCTGGAAACCCCAACAGAATCAACTGCCAGTGGTCCAGGGTGGGGGAAGGGCTCGTAGGCTGGGTTGACAGTTGCCCCCCCTTTCCTAGTTTCACTCCCATCTTGTACTCCAGAAGGAAGGCAACAAGTGCTGAGACTCAGGGAGAAAGAACCTCATGGTTTTCAACTCCCTCACAAGAAACAAGACTTTGAAGAGACCACTGTATAATTTGGAAGTTTCTACAAACACTTTCTTTCAAGAGTTCCCTGAGAAGAAATTTAAACATAATACTTCAAGGTATCCATTCTCAATATGAGTTGTCAGGCCTCTCTTTAGACCAATGACTGTGGAGGGTAAATGAGGGAAGAGATAAGGATCAACAAAGGAGCAAATTTAAACAATGCTACCAATAAATCTCTAAGGATCGAAGTCTTTACAAAGAGGTGGGCATGGATGATAGTCATGCTATCTATCACGACAATATGAGATTGAAAATTCCTCTGAGGTACTCGCCAAAGATCAGTACTCTTGGGGGCTGCAGTAGCAGGAAGGATCCAAAGAGCAGAAGGAATGGGAAAGAAATCGGAGTGTGCAGCAAGGGTGTCTGGGCTTTCTCTATGATATCATGTCCTGCCATCTACCCCACTATCTGGGACCTGCCTGTAGTTCAGGTTCCCCATAAGGAAAATGTACTTTCATGTAATAAACACATAGATGAGAGAATACTTGAAGGCAAAACGCCATGGGTGGCTGTAAGTGATGAGGGAAATCAGAGAAAGAAAGTAAAAGCCAGGCAGGGCAGAGCCCTTGGCCAGGCAGAGGGTAAAGGAAGAGGAAGTGGTGGGAAGCAGGTTAGAGTGGGTGAGAGACAAAGGCCAGAGTGGGGGAGATGTGGGAGAGACTGAACTCAGAGGCTTCAGTGGCCAAAAGTACCAAGGTTCACAGGGTAGCTGGTAAATGGGAGACAGGAAGGGAGTAAAAGAGACCAGCCAAATGGACAGGAAGGCCAAATACCTTTCCCTTATCTATACCCTGGAAACTTTCCCCAGTCATCCAAAAATCCCAGGGCTGAAAACAAAGGAAAGCAGCACTCCACTTGGGGCCTAAGGGTGAAGACACAGTATTTTTCTGAAATAAATTATAGCCTCCGAACACTCAACCCACTACCCATAAGCACCCCCTCTAATGGTGGAGAGTGAAGCATCCATTATGGAGTTAAGCTGAGGTGACAGGACTGGGCCCTTTTAAATCTGTCAAACTTCAACCTGGGACATTTTTTCCTTCAAGGAAGCCCAGCCGAGAATAGAAATGTGTGAGTGGGGTCTCAGCAATGGCTCCCAGGGTAGGAGGAAGGCTTAGCATTGTGGGCCTAGACATAGCAATCATTAGGAAGGAAACAGGAATGACAGAGAACTCTCCTCTAGGGCTTACTCTCGGGTTCTCTGGAGAATCCTCAACTGAGCAGCTCCTTCTTTGTCTGACTCTGAGGGTTGAGGAAACTACTCTTGAGTTGATCTCTTGCCTTTTTTGTCCTGCTTTCTCAGAGGTCAGCATATTAGGCAGAAACATGTCATGTCCAGTAATGGAAACTGAAATTAGATACCTAGAGATGTTCAAGGATGATAATGGCTGGACCTCAACGTTGTATAGTGATGGGAGGTTGTTCAAGAGGAGTCTAGGCTAGGACTTCTCTTAAATCAGCGCTTCGGAAGCATCTAAATCTGGTATTGTTAGTAGAGCATGACCACATGTACAGAGACCTAGGAAAAAAAGGGTAGGGAGGTCCCTTCAGAAGACTGCATGAGTTATTTAGTCAACTTCCCCACAGACCCAACTGTCGCGCATCTTAGTGACAGAAGCATCCTGACCAGGGTGGCTCTCATTTGCATTTTGATGTCCCGCTCCTTCTACTCTCTGAATAGCTGTCCAGCTATTGGTGGAGACACAAAGATGGAGGGAACAAATTTCCTCCTTTCGATTCCTTCTGTAGTGGGAAGGGGAAGATTGACATGGTGAGAACAAAAAAAAAAAAAAAAGAAAGAAAAGAAAAAGAAATACAAAGTCCAGGATGAAGGCTCATATGTATATATGGACTCCTTTATTTCCACCCACACAGATGACTACAACTTCTGAGAGACCCAAACCCCTCCAGGGAGTCTTATTGTTCAGGAAGTATTGTTTCCTGTGCTTCACAAACAATAAATTGCAAGCCTAGTTCTTTGTCCACTCAGGACTTTCTGAGATATCAGAGTCCTGACCTGCAGTAAAGTGTGTTGAGCAGAAGGAAACTACTTAGGGTCATTGTATCCAAGGAGAGTAGGACCTAAGGCAGCCAATTCTTCCAAATAATGGAGACTACAGATTTGTAAGGGGCCACCAGAGCTTATCACAGACAAGAGTCGGAGACTCTTTGTGAAGGAGCACAAAGAAGTTAGTAATGACCCAGGCTTTGGGGTGTCAGTGCTCACAGGAGCTGGGTGAACTCCTGAAAGGTGCCTCCTTAATACCCCTAATGGAGAAGAAGAGGTCCAGGACCTGATTCCAAAAGGAGCGTGACCTCTTAGGAGTCTTTGAGACCTCAGTTAAGGTCTGGAGAGAAGGGGTGATGTTGAAGTGTTACGAAGATGGTGAATCTTTACAATCACAAACAGGATATAGGGAAGGAAGGATGGTGGTATCTGAGTCGGGTGGAGCTTCAGGCCTGCCCCATCCCTGCTGATTTACCTACCAACCACTGCTGAGAGACAAACCCAAACATGGTGTAATCTGATGGATTACAAATACCCATAGGACTCAGACCACAAACGCAGCAAGGATTGTTTTTGAACAATGAAACAGAAGCCAGCAGGGTAGGTGAAAAGAGCTAGTGAGACTTGCTAATATGCACAGAAGAGGAGACAGGAGGGGAAAGGAGAAGGGAAAGAGTCCCGAGGGAGACCTGAGCCACAATGATCTTAGGACAAAGTAGTACAGAGTGAGATGGAGCTGTGCAGGCCTGCCTGGGCCCAAGGCAAATGGAGGCAATCAGAGACCTCTCAAGTGAGGAGGTAGCTTCGGGAACAAGTTGGGCAGCCAAGAAAGCCAGGCAGGGCCCTGTGTGGTGCCTTGCAAGAGAACTTTTTCTATTGCAAGCAGATGTGCCCTGTCTTTACCTTCTGACCCTGACATCCACGACATGCCTGGCTTAGAGGGCAAAGTAAATCAAGGGAAAAGTGGGAAATCTGAGCCCAGGCCTGAAAGTGTTCCATGGGGCTGGGACCTACTGAGACCTCTTGTCCTGGGTCAGTAGACACAGAGAATAAGAGAATCGCTTTTCAGAGTCTCCATCCCTCTCCTCAGCTCTGGCCAGATATCCTTTCTGGGCTTGCTTGGGAGTCACTTCCAACAGACAAGTAGGTGACAGCTGGTATCTCTACATGGTTTAAAGAAGCAGCAGAAGAAATAGTCATGCTTAACTACATTCTTTAAGGCATTTTCTTCATTGAGAGTTCTATGACTGCTATTCCAGATCAGGGATAAAGGACTGCTCTTCTAGGCTAAGGGCCAGAGAAGAAAACAGCTTCCTGGATCCCTCACATTCTGGAAGATTCCCAAACTCTTCTGTTTTAAGCTCAGGCAGCCTTGAGAAGCTCATTTCTGAGGAGTCTCAAATTCGGCAGTGTTGTGATTAGGGGAGCGGTGTGCGGGTTGTATGTTCCCCAGCACCCAGCTCCCAAGCTCCCAGCCACTGGCCCACTCAGCTACTGGTGGCTGCCTGCACCCGAAATAACCACATGACAAACTGGATTCATTTAAACTCTGCCCGGCTTATTAATCACTAGCCTTTCCTTGGCTAGCTCTCATAATTAAACTAACCCATTATAAAAGTTTGTAAGTCACCACGTGGTGACATACCGGAAGGGTCTAACCTGCATCCATCTGCAGCGGCGGCTCGTGGCTTCTGCTCTCACTTCCTTTCTTCTCCTCCCAGAACTTCCGTTCTGTCTACTCCGCCCACCTAAGGGTTGGCCTAACTATAAGCCAGGCAGCCCTTTATTTAACCAATCAAAAACACAGAAATACAGGTGGACTCTCTCACACGGCAGCCAATTTAGAAATGGGAGGTAGGTACTAGGTACTACTCTGAGCAAGGGCTGAGTCCTTGTAGGCCCAGAAACTACACAGAATACGCAGCTGGAGTATACTATGCACCAAGTGAATGGGAAACCTTAAAAAGTCCCTGCCAAGAGTCATTGCCATTACCACATAATGTTGTTGTCCATTTGTCTTCTCTCTCACCACAGTGAAGAGAAACAGGCTATGTCAGGACCATGAGACCCTCCAAGACAATAAGGCTTCCTAGTTCCTCTTGCCAGAGTGTTCTCCTAATGATGGGGTTCTTACACAGAAAGCAGAGATGTGGGAACTCCAAGCTTTTCTCTGTGAAAGATGAGGCTGGGAACAAGGTGTTTCAGACATGGTTTGAGCACTTGGAAGATGGGGAAAACATTCAGTTTGAGAAGGAATAATACATGGGGACTAAGGGCTTTCTCAGGATTTCTCTTTAGTCACTTTTCCAAGGTGGCTTTCTCTGGATCAGCTGATTTGACTATTTGAGCTGTAGGAGACAGGCCACTTTCAAGTCCTCACTGTTTCTCTATTGTCTGGGGAGGCAATCCACACAGGCCTGCTAACTTTAACCCTCAAAGACATTCCAAGACTGGACAAATATGTGCCAGCTGAACATGTGGGACGAACAAGCCCCACTCTTCCCTGCTCTCCTTCAGCAATCAAGTGTCCGTCACCACTGATGGAGGTTTCAGCAAGCGGCTGTGATCCTGAACTGGACTGAGTGCGCCTCAGTTTTTCACCCCAGGTCTTGAAGGAGAAAGTGGAGTTTCTCACAGATATTCTCAGAGATTTTGGTAGACCTTAGCCCTAGAGATCCCACAGGATTTCTCCCACTCTGCACCTCACACAGAGCTAAAGCTACTAATAAAGAATGACAGTTGAGACCCAATTAGGATGTTTTTGAGGTAACAAGAAGTGAAGCAGGCCTCTGTCAGTCAAGGTCTCCTCACTTAAAGGCGGTGGGGGGGGACGCTAACTTGAACATTTAACTTAGCATAATTTCCCTTGACATTCTAGTATTTTGAAGAATCAGGAAAAATACCTGAATGAGTAATAAAACTCCAGTGTGGAGTACATTTGAAGTTCTGGAGACCTCCAATAAGGAGTTCTGAAACCGTGCCATGTATATCTCCCATGGGACACGTACAAGATCATCTCTTAGGTCAGTTCAGTAGGAGAAGTGAGGGGCCCCAAATCCATGTGTGCGCGATGGTGTCAAATATTCATGGGGGCTGGGAAAACATCTGGAAATGCAGAGGGCCATGCTTGGGTCCAAGAATACAGTGGTATTTAAGTGGATAGTCAGTGGGGAGAGTCCCAAGGTAAATCACAAGAAGCGGGTATATGGAGAGGGGAATGGTGTTGTAGAATCACTAAGGTGGTATTTCCTCATGATGAGAAACAGAGCCCAGGACTAAGTGCTGAATTATTCTTGTATATTTTATTTTTGTTCTTGTGTATTTTTAACACAAATCTTCTTGTTCTTTTTCAACTTTGAAGAGAAAGTACACCCCCAGGAGGAAGGCAGAAGGGTTGTCCTTGAGCTTTTGGAGAATGGCCACTGCCATCCTGGCAGGTTTATGGTGTAGATCACAAAAGGTGATCCATAGGCCTCAAAAGTCTAGAGATCTGGGGATACTAGAAAGTCAAAGAAACCCCATGGCTTTACATTTGCAGGCAGAGGTAGAGACACAGAAAACAAGCCTGGGAATGGAAGCAAACATGGAAAAGAGGTAGGAGAGCTTACCAAAGGTAGGTGTGTGAAAGTCAGAAGCAGAGAACCCTGGTACCCCAAAGGTGAGCAGAGGAGGGATGCTAAAGTGGAAAATAGGTTGTGCTTCAGGATGGCAACTCACCAGGAAAATTATCAAATCCTTCTGATTTTCACGGTAGAATGAGATAGGAGAATATAGGAAACTTTCAGAGGAAGGAAAAGGAAGTCTCTTAGGATGGGGCCAGCAAGTTTCTGTGTTGTCCACATACAAGTAGGCACATACCTACTCCATACTGACCCATCAACTTGGTTCTAGTTGTGTAGGTGCAAAGCCCAAATGAATAAAAGACTGAAAAGAAAAACACAAACTCAAGAACACAAGCCTGGCTGGGCATGAAAGGGTGACTCTTTTCCAAGCCAGCCCCCGTGTCAAGCACCTAGCTTGGAAGATGAACTTAGACCCATCTTTAGGGGTTCTTTGTGAAGGAACTATGCAAAAAGGATGCACAGGTAGAGTCTTGAGTTATGAGTTATGCCTTTCATCTGAGTGCCCAGCTACAGCCACTCCTCTCAGGTCCAGAGCCCTGGATCCCAACTCTGTCTTGCCTTTGTATAACGGCTTGGCAGCCCCAAGCTCTTCTGGAAGTCCTTCTGACTTCTTTTCAGTCCTCCATTCTACTAACTGACTTTCTTCCCAAAGAGCCTTAAGAAGCTATGTTGTTTTACACACAGCAAACTCCTATGCTGTGTAGCCCTGTGCTCACAGTGCAGGACCCCTCTGCCTCTCAGACACAGAAGTGTAATGGAGATTGGAGAGGCTTCTTTGCATAGAAAGGCTTATCAGTAAACTTTCCTTAAAGCAGGAGAAGATTCCTGCACAGCCAGCCAGGCAACAGTTTGCAGACTTTCACAGAAACAGAAGATTCCTTGACTTCTGTTAAGCTCCACCCAGAAGACTCATTTTACTACTGAAGATAAATTAATCTTGGAGGAGCAAAGAACCAAGGAAGGTCTTCTGGCGGGTAGTGGTGGGGGTAGGGCCAAACCCAAAGTGCTGAGCTGATTGAGTTCAGGAAGCAGCAAATGATTTACAAATGCCCAAGTCACAATATGGTCATCAAGGTGTAGGGATCCAAGCTCTTGTAACTGAGATTCTCATTACCCTCATTCTAAGAGGTTTTCTCCTTCTCTAGGGGTATGGAAAGCCAGATAACCTTAGCTGTCAGGTTAACTCTAAAATCCTATATCTCATCAATATGTATGCTATAAGAGGAGGATTCAGTTCTTTGATTTATGAGAACAACCCATCTTCAGTGATCTCACATTCTGAGAGAGGGCATGTATGACTGTCAAGAGTATATCACATGACCAAACACAAAGTCGGGTATGGTCTCCTAAACCTAGACACAGAGCTGAAACCCAGATCCTTCTAGCTGACCATATATCTGGAACATCCTTCTTGTTGCAAGTAGCTATTAAAGATAATCCTTGGTTAGTCATCCCAGCACAGGAAATAGACTTGCATTCCATAGAGGAGGAGAAGTTTTTCAAATGTCCAGTGCAATAATCAACTAGGAATTCTTTGTTATATTTGATTGAAGAGTAAAAAACCAAAGGATGGGAACTGATGAATAAGGATGAAGTCCCTAGAGACTATGTCCTTTTTGACTGTGAACCCTTGAAGCATCCAAGAAGGAATAACTTTCATGCCATAAAGAGTCCAGAAACACAAGGATGTGTATGCTCCTTCATATGCCCATGACCTCATCTTTACTTCATTTTGTGCACTTGCAGACATTGGTTTTTCTTACATTTGTTTTTAAAAACATAGACCAACACAGAGAAAGGAAGGCCAATCTGTAACATGATGAAAAAAATAGATGGTTTACAAAAAAGGGAGACAGATTCTTAAAGAGGAGAAGCAGAGGTGAGAGGCACATAAGAAAAGGAAGTCTAGGGCAGGAAAGTTACAGTGGGATGGGGATGGGGAAAAGCCCCCCCATAAAGTGGGTATGTGGCCACACATACAAAGTTCTGCTCTCTCCTTGGAAATAACTCTCACTTTATGATTCTGAAGGAGAGGAAGTGTTCATGTGGAATGAACATGAGGGGAAGGCTGCTAAGAGAAAAAAAAATAGAAATAGGACATTTTGTCAAAGGCAAGGACTAGGGTATACTCCTGACCTCACATACCCTGGCCAGCTCACAAGATGCAACATAGGAAGAAGGGAATGAAAGAGGAAAGGGATGTAGCCAACATGCAAGAGAGCTAAGAAGTTATAGGACAAAGTACACAAGTTCTATTAGTTCTTGGAGTCAGCTGTGGCCTTCCTTTCTATAAATTGGCCCTTGTGCATCTTTATTTGGTCTTCAAGATATCTCCCAGATGGGGCACTGAGATGGATGACTTTGACAAAAGCCCACACATTCTCCCTTCAAAACAGGTATTCCCAAAAGGAATGGAGCTAAGTCTGGGCATGACTGTACCCACTAAGAACCGTTGTGATTAAGGCTGAACTTGAGTTTCATTTATTCCTGGGAGGGATACATATCTAACCAGGAAGGTGGAGTGTACCCCAAGGTGTGACCAAGGATGCATTTGTAGACACAGGGCTGAATCTCATTGCTCTCAGGTAGGATATGATCACATGATATATCCCCAAAGCTCCTTTTTAAGAGGCAAGAGAAAGCTAGGTAGCTTTGTCTGATGGCCTTTACTAGCGATCTTCCTTTTCCATATTCTCCCTTTGCTCAGGGTTACTTCTTGTCTCCACTCCCCTTGAATTTGACAATTCCTAATATTTACTGGATTACGTCTTTGACCTGGCTCTTGTGCAAGAAGACTTCACTACCACTCAGCCCTCGAGCACCACCCTGACTGTGCATTGTCTCCTGGGGACCCTGCCTTGTGGAACTGATATGATTATGCCCTGCAAATGAGCGTGCCTATTTTGAAGGGAGCATTTGTGGACTCTGTTCTTTTCCACACACATTTATCAAACCTGAAGATCTAAATCATCCTTTCCTCTTTCTCTTAGTTGAAGCTTGTGAATTTGTCTTTATCTGTCGTTTTTATACCTGCTTGGGAAAGAACAATCCGGGAACTTCTGCTATCCCTAAGCACTGACTCCTAGTTTCTTGGTAGTTGCAAATGCCCAAGACACATCAAAGCCATGCCTTACCTGACAAACTAAACCCATGCCTCCTCTAACTCAGTGACTTACACTCCTGCCTTTTCTCCCAATGCTTGTGATTTTGTCTCGAGTTTTTTTTTTTTTAATCATTTCTATCCCTGGCACTGTTATGTAACACTTTGTCACTTGTGTGCACTAAAGTCTTTGGTCTTGAATGTTTTGATGTCATTAAAAACACATCCCGGGACCTCAAGATGAGTCTGGTGCTTTATAATCTTTAGGGATGCAACAATGAATGAGAAACAGTGCCTTTTCCTCTATAAGCACTTAATGGAAAAAGGGGCTCTTCAATGACATGTTCTAAGATGTTAGAGGTGGAGCTTGCAAGTCAACCTAGGGAATCAGTCTTTTGGGTGGTAAATGGAAAAGACACGTGAATATCCCAGGCCGTAATATGCTGGGTCTGTGTACATGATGCCCTTGGGGAGGTACTTCCTGAAATGTTAAACCCAGCTTCCTGCATGTGGTTCCTACAATAGAAGCAAATTGGGGAAGCCATATTTTTTTATAGATCCTAGCTGGAAGGCAAAGAGACAGGCTTAAAGAATGTTGGAAACTGTGATTTTATGAGCATATCTGTTCAACAGAGGGTGTCTATTGGTTGAAAGAAAGACGATCAACCAAGAAATATGAGTGCGTAGAAGAGATGAGAGGGGCAGAATGCCACTTGTAAGGTGTGGGGATATTTCCTACACTCTCAGCCCATAAGCCGTTTCTCTGGGGGATAGCCTGGAACAAGTCACATGACATACTGTTTTAGTTTCTTTTTCTTGATTGCCTTAGTCATCTCTAAGTTCTGTCCTTCCTATGAAAAGCAAGGTACCAATGATCGAGTTATCATGTCCCCACCAGAGAATGAATATCGTAGGCACAGAGAGAAGCAACTCTGGGTATGTATACAAAGAAATAAAGAAATGAATAAGCTATAGGGATAAAATGATGAAAGAATGAGATGTATGGGGGCAGGGTGCTTATCCTTTTACCAACATAGATTCTGGGAAGCTTATCCCCAAAGCACTTGTTGTCACCACCATGGAACCGTCCTGGATTCATTCCCAGTCCCTGGGAGGTGAGGATCCCCAAAGCTGAGTTTCTGCCCTGCTACCTCAACCAAAATATGAAACAAGGTACCTGGGCTTTGAAGCATCTAAAGCAACTGACTTTAAATGACTGGCCACACGCTCTGTGCTCACTTGAAGAATGAAACTGCCCAAGTAGCACTCGAGCAGGGCAAGAGAGTGTGTACTGGATGGCCTGAAGCACCCTACAGTTTTCCTGGTTCATCCAAGACCACCCTCCACTTGCATGTCTTCAGCCTATTATTAATCTTCCAGGAGGGAAGTGGCAGTAATGGGGAGAAAGAAAACTGACCAAAGGGATAAGTGCCAAGCCACTGGGGGCATGCTCAGTAGAGCTATTAAAGGAGCATTCACCCAGAAAAGTGAGTCTCACATGTCGCATCAAATCCAGTGCATGCTACCCAAAGAGTCAGAGAGACCTTGCCCCAGCATCACTGCTGAGAAGGAGAAAGAAAACTCCAGATTTGGATGATGAGTCTTCAGGGAAGTCTTGGGGAGGGGGGGACTTGAAATGCATGAATTTTGCAGTTTTGGCTGCTGATTACCATGGCTCTGACTTACAGGCACGATGGACTACAAGGGAAGCACCAACACTTTCTAAAAAAAAAAAAAATTCCTTCTTCCCCTTGCCCTTATCCCAGGCCACAAGGAAATCATCTTATTTGACATTGGACTTGTGTGCTTTACTTTGAAATTTCAGATTTCTGATCCAGTGCCAATACCATGGACTGTGCCCATAATCAATACCAGAACAGTAACATTCGAGATGTAAAAATAAACACAGGGACATTGCACAAGGAATGTGGCTGAAATAAAAGTTCAAATAAGTGATATTAAATGTCGTGTAAGCCACTGCCCTGTGAGCTCAGAGATCGAGGTCATTTACAAGGGTTTCTAGAGAAAGTGTGGGTTGGCCCATGGTTTCTCAGAGAAGGCTTTCAGTCCTAAGTTCTCAACATGTATCTTGTGGTCTTTACTTTGTTAGAGAAACCCCATTTGCCTCTCTCGGGCCATATTTTAACTGAGAGGCCCCTTCAAGCTTCCCAGATTCTCATATTTCCCTTGCACCTGCCACATGTTCTTGGTCCTGTTCGAAAATGCTTCCTCCCACTGGTGTTCTCATACTGAGATAGTACAAAAATCCCATAGACGTAATCTTCTGTTCTGAATCTTTGGCAAGGTTTCCAGTACCCTCCGCTAATCTCTGTGGCTTGGACATGGGTGTGTAAAATGTGTATTTCCTAATGACTGGCCTTTCTTAAGACACTGTAAATTCCTTGAGGGCAGGGTTTCTCCCTTACTCGTCCACTTACTGATAGGGGTTTGGGGCACAGGACAGATGTCCAGTTAATATGTGTTCACTGGAAAAAAAGAATGCACAAATTCTCATGCCCAGGACAATGAGAATTCCAGTTTCAACATGTGTGCCTTGAAAGTCATTTATTTTGAGAGACACTCAGAGGCAACAAACTGGAGGACATTAAAGTGGGAAAAGAGAAGGCAGAAAATAGGACTCTGTTCCTGAAATCTTGTTAAAGACAAAAAAAAAAGGTAAGGGAAATTAGATGCCAGGGAGTTATGACATGATCTGATTTTCTAGTCTGGGAGTTGGCATGGAGCTGACCAGAGTAGGTGTTAACAAGGAAGCAAACATTTTCTCACTCTGATCCACAGTATAAGGCAAAACTGAATATTTATAGGCCCACCTAAGAGAGGCAAAGCAAATTTTATAGAAGTGGCAGGGGACGAAAGGGGAGCTAAAGCAGAAGAAAGCTTTGAAGTCTTCCCTAAATGTGAGGAATTACTGTACAATCTCAAAGCCATGGCTTCTTGCCGCAGTTGCTCCCAGGAAGAGGCTAGTCCACACAGGAACAGCTTCAAATTGGACTTGCATGTTTTATTTTGAAATTTCAGATTTCCGGTCCTGGTGTCAGCTCTATGACTCTGCCTATAATAAACATGAAAACAGCAGAATTCACAATGATCCAAAGGTCATGTATATAAAAATAGGCTCAGGGATGTACCTACAAGGACCCTGACAAGAAAAAAGAGAGGAAAAAAACATACTGTAAATAAGCAGTGATCAACTTTGTGTAAGTTAGGGCACTGGGAGCCCTGAGGTGATTTATAAAATAAAAGGCAAAATAGCAAAACTGGCAAAGAAGTGAGCGTTACATGCGTAGCTCATTTTTATGAGATTAAAAAAAAAAACAAACCACAGTTGCTAAGCTCAGGGCACACACAGTGATTTTAGAGCACTGTAGTTGGGGGTTTTAGAGATGGTTATTAATAAAAAAAATGAAAGCCGTGGTGATGAGACTAAATTCAAATGAAATTCCAGTGCCACTCAGAAATGGCCCAGATCCCCTGTTCATCATATTGGGTCTATGCAGGGGCAGAAATCATGGCAGAGATAAAGAGAAGTGCTAGAAGCTGACCCGGGTGCAGGATGATGCTGGAGAAACACAAGGCCTCTGCTGGGGACTTTACCTAAAAAGGATGTAGTTATTAATAAGCACCTTATCAAAGCTACAATATAAAAAATTAAAAGCATCAATGCCTCGGTCTTGGTAGCCGAGTCATAGTCATTATGAGACGTTCAAACCAAACACTAAAGTTATACAACAAAGCCACCAGAGGTGGAGCAACAGAAATAATAGAACGTGTCCTAAGACATTTTTAGTTTGGCTATACAAAGCATCTCGTGGCAACCTGTGCACAAAAGGTCCCTCACAGATATTCTTTAATGGAATGACATGCTTGAGAGGGTGTCAAAGTGACTTCTCAAGACTACAAATAGTCTGGCCATGAAGCATTGGAGGCTATGTGTTGCCATACCTTACTAGACTCTCCTGGTGAAGTACTGAGCTCTGCTCTGCTTAACTGTGATCTCGAGAGTATATTGACCTCCTTGATGAACTCAGAAAACAGGCATGAGGCTTGTGGGGGAGCTTTCCTGTTCACTGTCCAGTTCACAGCAACTCTAGAATTATTTTCCTTAGAAAGTCCCTAATTTTTACTTGGAGACTTTGAATTTGGTTCTTAAGGGTGACTTTGGGAAATGATTGGCCTCCAAGTAGACGTCTAACTAATGACTGAAAAACATAGTAAACTAAAATCTGATAAGCATCCATTCATGGTTTTTACAGTGTGTTGACAAAATGCAAAGCAGTGCCGAACCAGCATGCAATTGTTTTATTTCAGGTTATCACTTATAACCTTAAAAGTCCCTAGAAAACAATCATTTTCAGGGGCAAAGCTCAGCAGTAGAGCATTTGACTGCAGAAATAACCATTTTTGTGAAGATGTAGAAATTGAGAAACTGTTCTCTGGAAAGCTGCCTCATCTGATAGACTTTTTGAAATGGAGCAGGAGCTATCACTAAGGAAACTGGAGTATATGAAATGGTTAAGAAATCAGGTTGTCTGTCATGTGTAATAAAATGTTTTAAAATTTGTTGATTAGAAAAAGAAGCCTTAAAACCATTTTCTGGAAACATTTTAACAATCTAAAATTCTAAGAGAATGATCAGATTTACATTGGCTCAAATGCTTTGTGTCTCTGTCAACATTTGTGCACTACTTCCTTTGCATCCGGTCAGGAACACGCGTATGACAGGATGGTGGAGAGGGGTGAAGAACATGTAAGGAGGCATGTTGTCTCCTGTGGCACCGAGTGAAGGATTTTCATGTCATGTTCCTGGTTCCCAGTAGTCTACACCAGGTCCTTTTGGTCCTCAATGAGCAGTGAGAAGGACCTCCCAGACCTCCATGTTGTCACAAGGAAACTCAAGAGCAGAGTCCATGTCTGATGAGTATCTCGCTCCAGCATGTAGTGGAAAACCTGGAATGGAGTGAAGCAGATTTATTTCAAGCCCAAGGGCTTCTGAATGAAAGAAGTCCATCACCCACTACTTTGGATAATTTCAACTCTTGGACAGGTGTCATGATTTTCAAAATGATTGGCCCTCTTTCTCTTATACCTCTGAGTTATTTTATGGTTGTTGTTGTTTTGATTTTTGTTTTTTGTTTGTTTGTTTTTTGAGACAGGGTTTCTCTGTATAACAGTTCTGTCTTGGAACTCACTTTGTAGACCAGGCTCACCTTGAATTCAGTGAGATATGGCAGCCTCTGTCTCAACCTTCTGAGTGCTGGGATGAAAGGCGTAAGCCACCACCACCCAGTTTGGGTTTTGTTGTTTTGTTTTGTTTTCAAGGCAGTTTTTAGTAATAGAAAAGAATATAACATCCTCTGCTCATATGAATACAGGAGGGCCTCACAAACGATAGCCAGGATTGTGGAATAGAAAATAAACTGTTACTATGTAACCCTTGGGCTGTCTGGAGGCACTAGGCAGGCCCAAAGGTATCCTGGTCAGAGGTTTCACTGCAACTCCAAACTGGAGCAAAGAGATAGAGCAGGATTTAGGCACTATCTCCAATCTGCTTTAGAGTTCTGAGCTGCTCTCCATCTGGACGGACCTTGTAAAGATGAGAAGACAGGAAATGGAGCGGAATTTTCACTCCCAACACCAGGGTAAATAGGGCATGGTTAGATCGCGGCAGGGTGAAAATAATCACAAGAAAGAGAAAAGGCTGACTTTGACCATTCATGTGTGTGTGTGTGTGTGTGTGTTCACACAGAATATTGAATAACACACTTTCTGTTGGAAGAATGTTTTAAATTATACTTGCAGCTTCGTGGCTGGACAGGAAATATATTAAACATTGTGCTGTAGTCATCTTGGCTGTCTGGGAACCACCCCACAGACTTCAGTACAGCCTTAAAGCAGACACTTCAGTAAATTTGTATTGAATTTGAATATAATCAAATCTGAATATGTCATAATGTCAGATATTGATGTGCTATTTGCATATTCAATCTCTGTCCCTTGTATTTCCATTGAGAGCAGTTGTCAATTGTACAAGATAGATCAATTAGGACCCGAGTTAATGATGTCTGTCTGTCTGTCTGAAAGTATAAAGTTGTTGCTTATGAAGTTTATATCAGTGTTATTCTACAAATTTTATTATATTTCCTAGAAAGTTTCCATATTTTAGACTAAGTTTATTACTTAAGTAGCATAAATGTTTTTAATGGAATATAAGGAGAAATTGATGACTTTATGGCCTCCCTGTAGTAAGAGAAGGGTTTTCCATATACAGAACATATATATTTTTTAATCATAAGAAAAGTTGTGGTCGACTTAAGTCCATAACTGTATGCATTTGTAAGAGCTAAATTTGTGATGAGATGTAACAGAGATACATTTGTCACAAGAAATCTCAGGAGCAGGATTGATGTCTGATTATCTTTCTCCAGTATTGACCAGAGGTCTGAAACACAGTGAATATTCAGGAGTTATTGTGAGAGAATAGAGCACACGGGTCTCTTAAACAATGTTTCAAGAGCATAAATTCTTAACTAAGAATGCATTGGAAAAGGTCTCTCCATCCAGGACAAAAACTTTATAACATAGAGATGTAAACTGGGATATCAAACAAATGTTTCCTACGGAGAAATTTCTTTGATGTTTGAGAGTGAAAAATTAACCCGTGGGTTCATGCTCAACTGACACATCTATTGTTTACTGCTCTGTGTACCTAAGGCAAGCTGTCACACTCAGCTAGATTTGGGAGTGTCTTTGGGAGTAATTGTGTTTCATAGCCCATTTTAAAATAGCTGGATGAGTGATTTGCTTATAAAGGGTGAATCTGGGCCTGATGGGGATAGCAATGGGAGGTTTCGCTCTAGAACATTTGAGCAGTAATTCTCTCCTGCCACAGCTGTGTGATCGTCTCTGCTTCTAAAATTTGTCTCACTGATGAATATCTACTTTCTACATACTGCAGGTGAAATATTTCCGAAATGAACCCTAGCTGTGCTCTTAATACTCCGTGGGTTTTATTCATGTTAGAGGGGACTGTTGGGTCCTTTGCAGTATAATCAAACACACGTCAGAGTGTTCTTTTCTCACAGATGAGTGTTCTACAGTGTGTGGAAAAAAAATCATCTCTTCAATGTTTTGCATAAAACAGAGTTCTTCGTCTACAAACAGGAGGTTCCTGGCCAAAACCTTTTAGGTAGAACCAAAAGGGAGGAGCTACTCATCCACTTTCAACTTCGCCTCCTAATTAGATGCCGTGGTTCTCCAGGTGCTACAGAAAGAGAATCACATCTGCCTCGCACAGGACAGCAGAGCTGCAAAAGACCTCGGAGATCCTTCAGTCCAACCCTGTTATTTTTCCAAAGAAACTGAGGCTCAGAGTAATTGATTTAACTGGTAGAAACTGGAGGAAAGTTGTAGTCTTGTTACTTGTGAGACCATCTGACAAATAGACATTGTGGCATATCTAGATTAGCCTGAGTTTTAGAGTTAGCTGTTTTGTAATAAACCCTTTGTACTTTGGGAGAGAAAAGACAGACTTTAAATGACATACAGGATTATAGAGCGCTAGTCAAAGACAAAGATGGTGTACAGTGATCCTGGGACAGATAGTGGAGAGGGGGTAAGGGGGAGGAAGACACTGCTTGCCAGGTAAATATTCAGTCTTGATTCGGCAATTTCCTTCTTTTCAAACAGAATCTTAGATGAAGTTGAGCCTCTCGGCATTAATTTTCTCATGTGTAAAATATGTCTAAAGAATGCATTTCAAAATTATTGTAGGAATAAAAATCTCTGAAAAGCACCAAATGCAAAAGATACAAGATAGAAATGAGCTCTTCTCTTCTGCATCCTAAGACTTAACAAAGCCCCTTTTCAGCATCCCTGGCACTGGATGAACATTCCCACTGTGTCCTGGCACAAATGATAACACTGGGATGGCAGCAGTTCCTACAGGACCCCTTCCAAGGTAACTGCATCCTTCAAATAGAAACAAAGTGACGCTTTGGTAAAGGGACACACTGGAAATTAAGCTGTGAAACATCCTGGGAAACACTGGTTCCTACTTGAGCTAGCTACTAAGTCCTTAATGTCCCCACCCTTCTAGGGTTGTTTTCCTTTCCTCACTTCTGAGCACCCACCAAGGGTGTAAATGAGTAACCTGTAGGTAGGTATTGGGAACTAACCTCCACTAAGGGGTAAAGTCCTATGGAGCTCTCCTGGAAGATATCCTTATAGAAAGGTTTGTTGGCATGTAGTCATAGTCTTCTGCTTCTTAGAACCCAAGAAGGCCTTTATTTTCTCACAGGCAAGATATGGAAATGAAGAAAAAGGATCTGGACCATTTGAAAGGCAATTTGTCTAGTGTTGAAGCAACAGACAATGCGTGAGTGATTTAACTCTTATAGAGTGAAGGGTCCTTGAGAGCTGAGACAAAGAGGGGGCATAATACGAAGGGGAGAGAACTGGAAAGAGATGGCGGGGTCTCTCACAGGTTAAACCAGGTAAGATTCATTACACATCTCTGAAGTCGCACTGACCTGATGCAGGAAGGCCAGTGGACACAGAGAGAAATCTTGACTGTTGAACTTGGGTGATAGAATTGACAGGTGGGATAAGTAAGCTTTCAGGGCAGCATACCCAGCTTCTTTGCAGGAGTTTTTTTTTTTTTTTTTTTAATGGGAACAGAAAGAAAGATGTTATTCTCTGTTAACATGGAACTTAGGGTTAGAGAAAATACCAAAAGATTAAGAAATAGAATAAAGGTCATGAGAACTTTTTAATAATGTAAGAGATAAGTGTGGTGCTGGCAAAGGAGAACCAAATATGATTTAAGAAAACAGATGGTATTGATTGAACAGGGCTTGAACTAGTGCACTGTCTATCAAGGATAAGAAGTGGCAAGCGGAAGGAGTTTAGAAAGCTAGTGGAGTCCAGGATCTCAGTCACATAGTAGTCACAATGCAAAGGATCCACCCCAGCAGTAAGAGAGCCCTTGGAGCACATACTCTACCCCTGAGCTCCATCCCCAGTTCTTTATATATATATTAACCTACAAATACACATTATCTCACCATTCCCCCACAGGTAATATTCCCCAAACCTGGACCAAAATTATTGCATACAACATATTTCCCCCAAATCCCTGCTACATGCAATGTAACCTATGTTGTGAATGTACCTGCCATTCATTTGAGAACTTAGGTATGAAATGCACTCTAAAAGTCAGTAGCTTGCAGTAGCAGCTAGCCTGCCACGGTAGAGAAAGAATGTAATTAAGTCTATTCAGAAACAAGGAATGGCAGCATATATGTTGGGAAGATAAGAAAGAAAACGTCCAGAACACACCTGTCCTGGGCAGGGAAGGTAGGGGACAAATGGAGTTTTGACCTAGGACTCATAGAAGGCTCTTAGAGACATAGATGAGCATGTTCTATTCGAGTTACAGAAATTGGTTCAATCCCACCTTGCTCCAGCTCTAAGTGCTGGACAGCAAAGGCTACTGGGATGGTGCAGAAGGATAGAGCAGGGATCTGGGGCATGTTTCTTGAGCTCTATGCTAGCTGCTCTATGGTAATAAGAAAAATGGAACCAGCCTATAGAACTATCCAGAAAAATAACACATGAGCACATCCTTAGAAGTTAACAAGTTTCATCTTGAGTGGAAGAAGGGAGACCAGAAACTTCCTGTGCAACCTAACAAGGGTCAGGATGAAGACAAATTCTGTTCCAAAGAGGAAAAATATGAGGGACTTGGCAAATTCACAAAGGAAGCAAGATGATACATATTCAAATTATAATATATTATAATTTTATTTACCACAGAGCAAGATAAGTCTTGAAGGTCACGTGGTACCTTTGCTAATAACAAATACAGCAGTGCCATGGCTTCTATGCCCAGTGTCTAAGACAAGGGTCAGATTTACATTGCTTCAGACCAAACAAGGTAAAAATGTGAGCGCCAACCTAGAAGACTAAACAAGAAAAACCCTCAAAAAACAAAGTTTCTCATCGCCCTGAAAAATTTAGCTGATTTTTCTTCTGATGACTTCTTATTCTTTTAAGCAAAGGGGCATGCCAATTAGTAATGAGACGTTTTGCTCCTGATGAATCCTGCCAGACTGGAGGTCACTAAACTGGCATTCTTAACTCTTTTTATGTAGACAATGGAGTTAAGGTTCATGGAATATGTGTTACAAGCTTCTATCAGACATACATTTTTCATTCTCTTAGTTGAAGTACTAGTATTTTCAGGGTTTTTTCCTCTCTTTGTAAAGGTAACCTTAAAGATGGGAAACTTCTAACCAAATGATTTTGGAGGCAACTCCCACTTGAGAATCTCTTTGAATCAGTATGTTTTGTTTTGGTTTTTTCTTTCCTCGGCTGTGTTGAGCTTCACCTATGTTAAAAGTCAGAGATTTAATTTGTAAGATCATTTAAGGTTCTCTATCTGGAAGCAAAGAAGGCTTGTGAATATAGAAATAACACTATAATATAGTGATGAAAGACCCCAGCCCTGAAAATCTATGTTGGCTTGCTAAAACTAAAATAGGACAGGATGGAGACAAAATTAGCAGGGGGGATGACTAGCTGACAGCTGATAGAGGAAGTCTATGAAGCCTGTGGTTAAAAGAGCTGGGCTAACAGGAAGATAGCAAGGAGCAGAAAGTCCAGAGTCCATGTTTAAGTCAGCTATGTCTGATGCTTGTGGTTTTTCGGGGAATTCGGAGGGGGCCAACAGCTGCGCCCTCAGGATGACATATATGCTTGATTTAAAATAGCCAATAAAATACCTATTTCTATGCTGCTGTCTATGTAACCCTTTTTACCCTATAAAAAGCCTGTAACCCGAAGGTTGACCATCTCCAGGAAGTGGCTTGAGCATGTGAGCAGTACAGATTAGACTAATCTGGGATTTCAGTATTTAAATAAAGAGGAGAGGTTGTGGTGGGTCTGGGCAAAGTGAGTGGAAGGAGGAAGAGATGAACATGATACAAATGCATTGTACCCGCGTATGAAATTCTCAAAGAAAATGAAAGTATTCTAAAGATGAAAACTGAAAACAAAAAAATGAGGTAAATGAGGTAAATGCAGTCTGTTCTATCAACTGTATGTCCTGCAGTATATCTATATTTTTTTCTCACATGTGATATAGACTTAAAATAAACTTCTCATTATAATAAGGTTATCATAAACTGCCATCCTGTGTGCTGGTATGAAAGACATGTGCTGTATGGGCCAGATCCCATGATTGAATTGTGTGTGTGTTTTGTTTATGTGTATACATGCGTGTTATGTGTATTTGTATGCAAGTGGGTACACATTACAGTAAGTACGCGCACCAATGTGCTCGGGTCTGTATAGAGGTTGAGAGCAGGGTCTTTTGCTGCAGATGAGCTCATCAATCAAGCTGGATTAGCTAGTCAGCTCACACCGGGGAATCCCCAGTCTCAGCCTCCTTCTCCCATCTGGTAAGATTTACAGGTTGGGCCACCACGCTGCTGGGCAGACAAACTCCAGTACTCATGCTTGTACGACAAGCATTTCACCCACTGAGACGTCTCCCAGATCCAGGGATTTTAGATTTCTGTACACATTTCCTATTTTCCCTGGTGAAGAAAGCTGTGGCACCCACTGAACTTAGTTCAGCCTCACCTAGTAGTCTGGACACCCTTCCTCCTTTTCAAAACTTCAAATGTGTGGTAGATTTTCATCACAAAATCTGTTTATCTCTTTACGATAATCATTTTTATATCAGAATGCTACAAAAAATATAAAATTTTAATTTAAATTGTATCATATCAGTCTTGTTTGGAGGGAGGAGAGGATCTTGATAGACAGCCCTTGGACTAGAGTGGGTTTTTCAGGGTTTGGATTTTTTGGGTTTGGATCTTTTCATATTGTTCTCTTAGGTTCTTAGCCTCAAGATACCTGTCATGATATCTGATGTCAACCTAGTATAACTTGTTTGCAAGCCCAATTTCTCCTGTGCTTTTTTCCCATTTTTATGTCTATCTGCAACACTTAGAGAAGGCCTTTGATCGAATTCAACTGGTATCCTGTAGACACACAGTTTTTGTAAATTATTTCTGCAGCCTGTGCTTTATCTCAGGATGCTGATGAGGCCTGTGGGGAAAATGCCAGAAACAGTGCACATGCTGCTCGAAAATTTTCCCGTCTCAATGAATGAAACTCTTTCTTACTCTACTCAAGAAACAAACAAAAAAAAAAAAGGCAGAAACGAAGGTGAGGTCTTGGACTTTTGCCTTTGGTGACAGATCATAGTCCATGAAGTGCATAATCAAATGTATAAGACATAATTAAGCAAGAATGAAAGTCCTGGAAAGGTGTATGGAGCCTTAAGAGTTGGATAGCAGTGGTCAGAATGTGGTTTCTCATAGGTACTTAGACATGCCTTAGCCTGAGGCAGAATTGCATGTGTGATGTTATTCATCAAACAGGTGGCACTGGATCTTTAACGGAGAAAGTATCTTTTGGAAACAAGATTTCTGAAAACAATAAGACACTAATCCATAGACCTTTCTATTATTTTAAATAAATAATCATAGAATTTCAAATTTGTTTTGCTTCAGAGTTAAAAATAATTTGTCTCATTCCCACGCATTGCTAAGAGAATTAAACATATTCCCTTACCAGTAATTCTAATAGCATGCTCTAATTAACTCATTTCATCTTTTTGGTATAAATCAATTACAATTAAAATAGTTTGTTAAACCTCAGTGGAATATTGTTTCACATTAAAAACAGTCTTTCTCAGGAGATCAACTGTGATTAACTTTAGTAAGGGACTCAAAAGTTCAAATCATTATGAGATTCACAAGTTCCTCGTAGATTTTGTTCCACTTCTAAACATATTATGATAAATCTGCTTTAGCCTTCTTAATTTAGTCTCAAGGAAGTTCTGACTTTTCTTCCCCAAGAGGAAACTGTGCATATGAGGTCTGCCCAAGGAGCCACATAGTGTACCTGTTCATCTGAAGGTGTAAATGCTGTCTGTCATTCTGTGGCAGTTACCTAGGCTTATTGATCTGATTTTGGGGTTTCCACAGGGAAACAGCCCTGGCTGTCCTGGAACTTCAGAGATCCACCTGTGCATGCCTCCCAAGTACTGGGACTAAGGTGTGAGCCCCCACAAATGCCTTGATCGGATTTTCATTTATGACAGTGCTTTTAAGATTGATGCTGGTTGAATGTGCCAATCGCTTCTTCCTTTTAGATGCCAATTGGTACCTTATGTATATAATTTGTTAACTGATTAATGATGTCTGGGATGTTTCTAAGATTGGGAATTACGATATACGCCACAACGACACAAATATAGATGTACACATATACATTAGCAGCTGGTAGATAAACCCCAGGACTGAGAGGCCTGATAGCTTTTATTTTTTTTTTAAGAAAATACCTCCCTCACTGACATCCCTATTTCTTAGGAAGTGTGTTGCAGTGATCACATAAATGAGACCCAGATGAAAACCTCATGGTTCAGTTGATTGTTGACACTTGGCACGGCTGAAATTTTGTTCTTGTTTGCATTTAAGAAGCCAGTCTGATAGATGTGCCATAGTGTCCTCGGACAGTGCTAATTTGTTTTCCAATGACTTATAATGGCAACAAGGAACTTTTCATGTGCTTATGTGATGTTCAGATCTCTGTGTGACAAGCAAAAATCACCAGGGAAATGTATAAATCGTTTGTCTAATTAATAGATATTTTCTATTTATTGCATTTTATTGTTATGGATATAAGCCTTTGATTAAAAATATGTTTGTAAGAGTGTTTTTGTTTACTTTGTGACTTTCTTCCCATTTTCATTACAGTGTATTTCAAAAAATGGAAGCCTAAAATTTAACAAAATGCAGTGAATCTTTCCTATTGTTTTACTACTAATACATTTAAGAACTTTTTATGTAGTGAGATTAAATTTTTATTATACTTTGTAGTTTGATGTTTTACATTTTAGGCATGTGACCTATTCTGAGTTGGGCTTTTATAATTTTATGGTAGTGTAAAGTATGCACATGGTTCATGAATCGTCACATGATCTGTGTTGGACGTAAACTTTCCAGCACTTCTTTGAAACCGTTGTCTTTCCTCCAGCCCATTGTCACGGTTTCATTGAAAAGCACGTGTCAGCTTCCAATTTCCAGGAGGATCTATATATGTTTTTTATTTGGGTTCACCTTGCTATTTGGCTTCTCTAGGCTTGTTAGCTATAAGCTTAATGTCCTTTGTTTATGGCTAGGGCACATACCATACTCATCTTTTTGGGTTTGGGATATCTCACTAAGGATAGTGTTTTCTATTTCCATCCATTTGCCTGCAAAATTCAAGATGTCATTGTTTTTTACCACTGAGTAGTATTCCAATGTGTATATATTCCACACTTTCTTGATCCTTTCTTCCGTTGAGGGGCACCTAGGTTGTTTCCAGGTTCTGGCTATTACAAATAATGCTGCTATGAACATAGTTGCACAAATGCTTTTGTAGTATGATTGGGCATCTCTTGGGTATATTCCCAAGAGTTGTATTGCTGGATCCTGAGGTAGGTTGATTCCCAATTTCCTGAGAAACCGCCACACTGATTTCCAAAGTGGTTGCACAAGTTTGCATTCCCACCAGCAATGGAGGAGTGTTCCCCTTACTCCACATCCTCTCCAGCATAGGTTATCATTGGTGTTTTTGATTTTAGCCATTCTGACAGGTGTAAGATGGTATCTCAAAGTTGTTTTGATTTGCATTTCCCTGATCGCTAAGGAAGTTGAACATGATCTTAAGTATCTTTTGGCCATTCGAACTTCTTTTGTTGAGAATTCTCTGTTCAGATCATTACCCCATTTTTTATTGGGTAATTTAAAATTTTTATGTCTAGTTTCTTGAGTTCTTTGTATATCCTGGAGATCAGGCCTTTGTCTGATGTAGTGCAGATCTTCTCCCATTCAGTAGGATGCCTTTTTGTCTTACTGACTGTGTCCTTTGCTTTACAGAAACGTCTCAGTTTCAAGAGGTCCCATTTATTCATTGTTGCTCTTATTGTCTGTGCCACTGGGGTTTTACATAGGAAGTATAAAATGCAAAATGCCTATAGCATAAAGTTCAACATGGGTTGATATAATTTTCTTCCTTAAGTATATCTTATTTATTTTGGATGGTTCTGTCCAAACAAACACCAGCAATATAATATCCCATGAGGATTCACCCCACCCCACTCAAGGACATCCACTCAGTACTGTCATATATTATTTTATCAGTGGAACAAGTAATGTTTTGGTCAGGACATGTGTGCCTGGAACTTGTGTGGGTCTGTGTGGCATAGACCATGGCTGGAACCTGAGGAACCTTGTCTCAATGCTGCCCTCAGAGCAGCCCAACCCAGCCAAACTAGCCTAAGAACCAAAGTCTCTACAAAGCAAAGAGAATTCTCCAAAATAGTGTTGTATTTTTTACATTCACTGTTTTGGAGTTTGAACTTTTTTATTATAAATGTTCTAGGTCACATTACCTATAATTATAGAGAAGGGAACCTCAGATGTTTTATTTTATGGAGTGATAACCAGCTTTGTACATAGAAGTTTTCTCATAGAAAAAAAATACTTTGATTTCATGGCACAGACTAAAGTTGGACATTTTCACAGCAAAAAGGCACAAGCCACATCTTATTTCAAACCTGGGTGTCCTCCATTTCCCTGTGCCTGGTGGCCATGTCACCACCTGTTTTCCTTGGCATCAGATCAGAACAGAGCAGTGAGGTCCCTGGAAGTCAAAACAATGGCTGAAGTTCATGCCAGAGCAAAGTGCCATGCGTTCCTCAAGACGATGCCTCAGCCCGGCACCTGACTTTATTCTCGAACTTCAGTACAAGTGCTCCTGGCAGCTCCCACAAACCTTCACTAAGATTGACCTCTGCTCTGCGCTGGCTTTCTGCCACCCTCTTTCTGTTTCTGTAATCACCTCAGAGTTTAACATGCAGCCGTGAATGGGAATGCCTACGAGTACAGGATAATATTTCCCTTGCTTTATTGGATGAGTGCATCTGCAAGTCTACCTTGCATGTTTAACAAGTGCAGCCTTAGAGCCGCAAACTTTCTTTTTCTGACCCCAGCCTCCTTGCGAAGCGTCTAGCTTTCTCTTTTCTAAAGTTCACCGAAGTATTTTTCTGCTTTCCTGCAGTTTTTAAGGACATAATAAGTTCCAAATTTCACCAGTCTTTCGCTGAAAGCCGCTTCTCACGGTGGTTGGTAGCTAATGAAGGCCCCTTTAGTTTATCTTCATCAATTGTCAAATATTTGAGTCCGTGAAGTGGTGTGATGAGGTACAAAGACAGATATTTGAAGGGATTTTAACTCATTTGAGCAATTACATGCTTAACTGCCCTGCGATAATCTGTCAGTCTGAGTCTTTTCTACGCAGCACAAGTGGGGAGCGTTAGAATAGCTGGATTTAGAACATAAAGGCTCAGTCTGAATGGAAGAAAGGCACCAGAGAGATTAATTGCCAGTAACAAACAGCAGGGCTGCTTGCAAGTTATATATCACATAGTTACCTACCAGCAGTGATGGGGGCCAGCTCACAGGGAGCAGCCCCAGTTAGGACAAAACAGCCATTGCACAGAATACTGAGCGCAGCCACCAATTTGCAAAGACATAGAGGAGTCCAGTTTTTTTTAAGTATATGTGGGTCTATACTGTGCAAAGAATTCACACGCACATACATGTGATTGTGATAGTGAAAATTAGCAGCCAATACCAGAAAAACCATGAATGTAAAGCCTAAATCCTTAGGGCTCTTTATTTGCACAATTATCAGAGTCTTGTCACCCATTATTCCCATTCTTTAAAAGTGTGATCTATTCAAGTGTTAGGAATTTTAAAAAATGTAAGGACCAGAGAGCTCGAATAACTTTGAAAAAGAAAGAGACAAACTTCTCATTGATCTCAAAATACGATAGGGTGGCAATCTTCAAGGCGGTGTGATGAAGGAGAGAAATGGAGACCAGTGAAAGAGGACAAAATCCCTTCATTAAATAGCTACCTTTGTGAATGAATTACTAGACATTAAAAACAGTTTCCAGAGAAATAATATTCAAGTAATGGGGTCTTGTCACAGATGAGATAGTAGTTACTAAAGGCTCAGCTTCCGTTGCCCTTCCTGGGGTGTCGTTTGACTTTTGACGAGACCTGGGGTCTCGTCCAGCTCTTTAACATTTCCCAAGTGTTCCTGAAGAGTGTGAAGTGGAGGGGCACAGTGTGCAAAGATGGGGGAGGATCTGGTGAGGAAAGTGGAGGAGGTGGCATGAACATCTGCTAGGATACCCCATGTAGGTGAGCAGAGACATGCACTACAAGAAGGGAAAAAATATGTTGAATGGAGAACTGTAGGCAGAGGTTACGGTTAGCACCAGAGTAATAACTCTTTCAAAATTCTTGTCTATATGTAACTGTAATGGTAGAAATAACAGACATTGGGGCGTTTATTGGCCAAAGGAACTCCCAGACTCAGAAGTGGCTGAAGGTAGTATCAACAGAATGAGTTAGCTATCTCAAGAGTAAGTTACAAAAGTGGAGAGTTCTCTCCTCTCTGCCTCTTCCTCTGTCTCACCATGTAGTGCTTTCTGCCTTATCACGGCGACACGACGATCTTTGCCAAGTGTATCTCCACAGATTGTGGCTTTTGTAGTCTCTGGAAGAAACTTGGATAGTTTTAAACTGACTCTGCCTGTGGAAATATGTCCGAGCCTCACAAACGAATGAAGACACAAATAATGGGGATCTTCTCTGGGAGACAACACAGCAGAGGCATGGTGAGAATCATTGCTAGGGCAGACTGAGGAGGACCTAGGACATTCTAGAAAGGATGTGGGACTTAGCCTGGGGCCTGTCCTACAATTAGGGAGGATCTATCTAAAACAGATGTCTTTAAGGGTGTTAAGGATAGAAAGTTGGCTAGATGCCGTTTGAAGAGAACAGGAAGTGGTCAGTAGAATGGCTTCCACATGAAAAGAGGATAGGACCAGGTCTGACCAAGAAGATGACCATTGTCCTTCAGACAAGGCCAGTGCTACCTAGTTGCTTTGGATTAAAGGTGGGAGCAGACCTTTAGAGCAGTCAAGACAGAAGACCCAGGTACTGAGTTGTCCTTATATCCTGTGTTGGATACCAGAGTCTCAGGTGACTAATGAAAGAGGAAGAAAGGAGTGAGTGAAGCAGGCCATGACTACTACCATGGAGCATCATGCGCGCACCGCGATGGAGGCACAGTTTCTCCTGGCATTTTTCACCTGAGCAAGCCTTTAGTTAAGGGCTCCTGTCCCATTATCAACACCCATTCTGTAAGAGCCTTTTTTAATCTAACTCAGGACAGGAACAGAAAGATACAGGTAAGAGGTAAAGGAAGGATATAAACACAGGAGCCCTCAGGCCATCGGTCAGACGATTAGCAGCGTTAGCACAGGAGCCGGGTTTTTTCTGCTTCTCTGATGGTTCATATCAAATATGAAAGGGAAGTCTGAAAGGAGCCTAGAGTTCCCAGTAATACACAGCTATCTCTCTAAAGAAAGATGTAAAATAGATGCGTACAAGAAACTACCCTTCGTAAACTGGGTGCAGCCATGCCTGTAATTCCAGCATGAGAAAATCTGGAGAAAAACATTGGAGACACCATTCTGGGACACAGTGAAAGACCTTATCTCAAAACAAGACAAAAACTAAAGCTTTAAAACCACAAGAAATTGCCGCTCTTCTACATTCAGTGAATCTATTTGTTAGTGTATGATATTTGCTCAGTGTTTCATGAAATGAACAGGTTGATATACAAAACATTTCAGCAGCCTCTTCTTCTGTGCTCAAAATACAGAATTAGATTGGGAAGAAATGAAAACCAGAAACTGGGAGTGCGACACTGTTTAACATTATAGTGTCAAGTAGCCATCACTAAACCATAGAAGAAGCCTAGATGAACTAAAAATTTGTAGCCAGAAAGTTTGGTTTGCAGGGAGTGGGTGACACAGTCTATATCAGAAGGGGAAGACTTTACAGAGGAATTAATAGAATATATAAGAGGGACAACCAGAGGCTTTTTTTTTTTTGAAATCTCAGCTTAAAATGATACTCTCTAGACTTTGGGGTTATACACTTTATTCAGACCTACAGGAGGGCCCCTTGAGAGGTGTGACTCAGGGAA
This sequence comes from Dicrostonyx torquatus, assembly GCA_028555095.1. NCBI lineage: Eukaryota > Metazoa > Chordata > Mammalia > Rodentia > Cricetidae > Dicrostonyx > Dicrostonyx torquatus. Next base: position 3,168,342 of record JAQHUG010000073.1, read on the forward strand.
GAGACTGAAAGTAGAATTGTCTTCCTCTGGTCCCACGGTCTGCTATAACAACCATGAAAACACAAGTAAGTTCCGGAATCGATGCTCACAAGGTCTTTAGGAGGCAGTAAAGACTAGGGCCTTTTTTTTCTGTGGTTCTTAGCAAACTATCAAAGGGACAAAGGGCAAAAGCAAACCCCTTCTGTAGAAATTACAATGGGCAAACTAAGGAACGTCTCTGTTCTCTAATCATTAATGCCCAGGCTTTAAGAAGCTGCGCACGTGGCACTTGGCTCTAAATGTCAAAGGACTGCTGAGCTGTCCCACCGCACCCACAGGTGCCTGCCCGTGTTCTTCCGAACATAGCCTGTGCTATGTTCATCTCTGCCTCACCCAGCCACGTTCATGCCATTTGGTTGGTTTTGCCCTCTCCCTACAGAAATTGACTAACCAAGCTTAGTCACATTTTTGTCCTTGCCATTAGCTGCCACTTTCCAGGGTTGCTAATCCCCTTTGTCTGGATGCCATGGCCATTCCTGGTTTTCCTTTGGAAAGATCACCTCACGTTGCACCTCCCCATGCTCTAGCAACAAATTATAATCCCAAGACCTGTCTGGGACCCAGCTGCTTCTGTTAGCCTAGCACAAGGGCTTCATTAAATCTGTGTGCTCTTGGTGGGCACCATCTGGTGATGACAAAGAGACTATCAGTGCCTGATGTGAATGGTCATCCTTGCATACGTTCTGATGACTACATCCAGGTCATTGCAAAATACCATGGAAGTTAAAAAACACAATCTTCTGGTTCACATAGCTGAGCCCTCCCAAGCCACTAAGGACAGGCTGTGCTCATGGCTTCCTATAATCAGGACACAAGATTCTCCTATCATTTAGGACAATTTGCCTTTGCAAAACCCTGTCATTCAGTTATACAAAAGCTCTTTTCTAAAGGTTGCTTCAATTTAGTATCTCCTAGAATCCACTCATATCGCATGGTAACTGGTACATGCTAGCTGCCATAATTTGCCCTGATGCTCGAGTCTCCTACCTAGTAAGTCTCATACTTACTTTTTCTCTGTTTCCACTCGATAGAATTTTCTCCCCCATTCTTCTGAATAGCAAGTTGCCTGTGTGGTCTGCAGGGCCAGGTTAAAATGCTGGCTTCTCAAGATTTCGGCAGCATGTTGCCCATACTGTGTTGGAACAGTTTTTGCCTTTCAGTAATTACTTTCTTGTGCACAAAATCCTCAAGCTAGTGTGACTCTCTTGAGAAAGGGGGCCATACCTTTGCAATTTTTTTTAATCTTTCTCCTCTTCAGGGGCGTGCAGAAGATAGATGATCATACACAGTCAGTTTATTCTCTGTTCGTAAAAGTGGGCTTTATTTAGATCTGCACAGCATGGGAAAGAGTGTAGCTTCCTTCAAAATCTGAGGTACACATGACCCTGAACAAATGAAGAGGCCCTCTAGATGGCAGAAACAAAATGACTGATGCATTCCAGTAGAACTCTGGATACAATGAGACAGCCATTTCCTGCTTCCAGGGAGGGGAAGAAACTCTGCTCCAGCAAGGTGGTTTAGCAGGGCTGTGGGGTCAAGTCATCACAGATGCATTGCTTCCCATGCACTACCACCAATCCCCTATGTGCAGAATATGAGGCCACATTGGCCAGGGATCACCATCTTTCAACCCAAGCATTTTTAACCTCTCCTAATGTATCGGGGCAAAGATGGGCTTAACTATGTCTTCTCCTCAAGACACATGCCTCGAACAGTACAAATGAAGGCGTGCATGAGTTAGGTGTATTCGTGCCACAATAACTTTGTAACACTTATGAGAAGATATTAAGTCATCAAAGGGCTAGTTTAACATGCCTGTATGAATCTTGCCTTTTCCCTGTTTAATGCACCCTCGAGCTGTCATCTCCAAATATTGAAGTATAAATATGCTTAGGATTTATGACACTGAATACCGTAGGGCAAGGGCAAGCTAAAGTCCGGCATTTCATATGGTTGAGCTCCATGCCTGACATCCGCATTCCCCTAAGGCACAACTTTTAATTACTATTTGTAGATCATCTCTTTCTTAACCACCTGAGAAGCTCAATTATCACCCTGAAATGCAATGTCTGATGGCATCCTTTTTTTTTTTTTACTGAAATGGAAATCTATGGAAGTAGAGACTTCAGAGTATAATTTATTGCTATGGAATCCCTGACAACCAGTCAGAGATATGTGTGTCCAGAATATGAAAACTAGCTCATAATTAACAGGGACTGTCAGATCTTTCTAAAGAGGAAAAACAACCCCAACTCTTCTACTTGCTCATGATAATACCATGTCCCTCGCATCATCGTAATGACTCATGCTGGTGATGCTAATTTTTGTCCTTCCTACCATCTTGATTTGGATTGTGAAGTATCAGACGAAGTGGTGTTCTGAGAAGCGGAATGAATGCGGGATGCACATTTATGCACCGTTCCACATTTAGCTGATTGAATATTCCCCAGTATGCTGGCATACTACCAAACCAGACAGCTTGGCAGGAATGACACTCAAGCTGACATCGGAAGGGAGAAGGACTCCCAGTAGGATCCACATCCATGTGCTCAGGACGAACCACAAAGTTGCTTATGATCCACCCTCAATTCCCTAAGATGAAGGCAGATGTTTAAGGTTAGCAGTATGTGACAGCAGCAACATTGCAAGTTTGTTGATAACAAGACTGAGACTAGGGAAGTGATGGGGTGAGGAAGGTGAAGAAGGAGAAGGAGTGCAGGTCAGCACTTTGATGACTGAAATCTAGACACACAGCATGATTGTGTTGGATGCATTAGAGTCTCTGGCTTCCAGCTAAGCAAGTAGTCTAAGAAGACTAGGCAAACTGTGGCATTTCTGATGAATTTATTTCTTGAGAAATCAGTTTGGTTTGACCTTTACCAGGAAGTGTTTCAATCATGCACAAAGATAGAACTAAAATCACCTGCAGATTGATAAGGACTTTGTAGCTAAGTAACTCCAATAACCTAAGTACTTGGCCAAACCTGCTGCAAATCGATGATCCTAAAACTGTTGTAATAGTGAACCTGTAGTATATCTTTCCCACACTGAACCAATCCGCTGTAAGTTCGAGTGAGTTGAATCTGACTTTCAATTACATCCCAAACAAAATTAATTCTCTCCCATATGATACCTATATGATCATTGTTTCAAACAACGAAGGACAGATTCTATGGCCTTCATTGACTCTCCATTAAAGTTTTGATCTCCTAATTCCTTCATTTTATTTGCATGTGATCTGGCTTCACAGCCTTCATTTTAAAGAGTATCCAGTTTTACCTCCAAAATCAGTTCATTAGTACAGCTCTATTACTGGTTACTGTTGAGACTTGTGCAAGCCATTGTTTACTTTGGGTGTAGAGAAATTCATGTTTTCTTTCTGTAGTTTTGGAGAAGGAGCTCAGGGTATGGCATCTGCCAGGGAAACCCTCTATTTCCAACTATATCCCCAGCCATTTTTAATTTTCTATTTTGTGACCAAATCTCACTAAATTACCCAGACTGGCTCTGAACACACTGTGTAGCCTAGGCAAACTTCCACCTTGCAATCCTTCTTCAGTCTCAGGGGGTAATGGCAATATAGACCTATGCTACCAGAACCTACTATGAAATTCCACTAAAATTTTTCTGTGACTTAAATTCTAAAAATTTATATTTAGGTATTTCCTTTTGCTTCTCAGTTATGCAACCAGCATTCAATAACATTTTATACATTCATTCCTTTACCCTTTTTTGATTTATAAAAGGAATCTATTTAAAATTCAGTTAATGCTTTCTCATCGTGATAGTATGATTTGAAAATTGTCTTCTCACACCAGAGGCAGGTGAACCTGACTGTAAAGTAGTTCCTAGTTGTCTCTGAAGTCCACCTATCTGGGTGACATAATCTGTCAGCGTTCTGCCAGGGTTCTACTGCTGTAGCTGAGGATTTGTCAGGGCATGATTGAAATCTATAAGAGTTCCTGGGTACCTATTGAATGGTAAGGGAGACCTCGGGAAATCCAGGTCTGATCTTGAACTATAATGTGTTATTTGTCTTGGATCTGGATACAGTTCCAGTCCACTAGTGGAATTATGAAGTGGATCAGTCCTTTCAACACCTGGACTCACTCCAAAGCCATCCCTATTAACACTGTTGGGGCCAGAAACTTTGACTTGATGCCACCACTGAACCAAATATTTCATTCTTGTAATTGCAATAGACACAGTGATAGCTTTGCCAAACATGGTCAATCCCTTTGGGCGGCTGGTGACTGTCTCAGGATTTTTGAAGTCTGGGAATCCTGTCATGAAAAAAGGCATAAAAGAAAAGAAAATCAGCCCCACAGTGGCGTCTTCACACTCCTGGAATCTTCCCAGGAGCAGCAGCAGGTATTTCTTTTGGAATACAAAGGCTTTTCAAAAACTCTCGTATTTACCATACATTCTCTTAAAGACTGCTTTTTCAGGGCTCCTATTCTGATAAGTGTCATTTTTCAGTTCATCTTTTAGTAGGCACACTTTTGCTTCTGCCCTTTCAACAATAAAAAAAAATGGAAGAAACCAAAAATACAAGCTACGCAAAATTGATTGAAACGAATGGAGGAGCAATTGTCTCTTATAATGATGTAGACATTATCAGACAGAAACTTCAGCCTTTGGCTATGAAACTTCAACTACACATAGCCCAGAAAGTCTGTAACAGACAAGAGTTTGAAGTATTGGATGAGGATGTTTTAAACTGGCTTTGAGAAAGAATTGATTTTGTGAGTACAAAGACCAACTATCTGCCCACATAAGGAACACAGTTTAGTATCCTCCAGTACCTCTTGTATGGAAACCATAATAGGACAAAACTCTGAACTATCAGGACATGTTAACCAACTAACTGAGGAAAAGAACAATTTACGGAACATTATTATGGGAGAGCCGATAAAGTTTATCAACAGACAAGTGCTGATAGAAATTGTTTCTCTAGGTTCTCAATTGATGGGAGTGCCAGCATCGAAGACATCGTTGCTTCAGAAAAAGAAGTCAAGAGCAACGAGAGGTTGACTCTTCAGAATTACCCATTAATTATTAAATGACTACCCTGTATAAAGCATTAAAATAAATTTAAATGGATCAGGTGTGCTCAGGTCTATAATCCCAACACTCACTGAGGGAAGGCTAAGACAAGAGGATAAGGAACTCAAGACTAGTCTGAACAAAATAACATGACCTTGTCTCAAATGTAAGTAAATAAGCAAAACAGAAAGCTGGGCTTGCTGACACAGTGCTACCTATAACCTTGGCACTGTAAAGGCTGAAGAAGGAGGATGGCTGCATGCTTGAGGCTAACCTGTCATACACAGAAAGTTCAAATTCGGCCCTGGATATAATATCACAAGACTCTGTTCCGTTTCAAAACTCGTCAAAATAAAATAAAAATGGACAGTAGATGTTAAGAACTTCTGAACAGATGAGGCCAGTTAGACCAAACAAGGGTTTATAACTCAATGATCTGCAAGTAGAACCAAATTTTCACTGAGGTGATTTTTTTAATAAGTGCCTCGATATTTGAAACAAAGGGGAAATGTAAAACTAACAAAGAAGAAACTCCTACTAAGTAGGGGCATTGTAGGGGACAGCCTTGCTGTGTGCCCTTCCACCTTTGCCTGTTAACACACTTTCTTTCACACACTTTTCAGGTCCTCTCAACTAACCCAGCTAAACGCTGCCTACTCCATGACTTCCTCTCCACCCAAACAAACTCTTTCAATTTTTATCATGTCTCAGGCTACCTTTCAACGCATTCTATACAGTACTAAATTGGTATCTGGATTGCACCGATGACCAAATGGTTTCTGCCCTTGTGGAACTGTGATTTCCACTTATATGAAAGTTTCTGTCAAGTGTGCCTTCATGTCCTGAGAGCCACAATGGGCTAGAGAGAAGAGCTGCCAACTTAAGCATGTGCAAACTACATCTGTTTCCCTGCAGCTCACCAGTGAGAACATCATGTACTCTTGCGGTACAGGAGGCTTTGATGGCATGAAGGAAGCTAGGAGCACATCTTCCTGTTTATCTCCCATGATCCTCTGGACTCGAGAGTCGACAGCGACCCTTGTGCCACCCACTACCCCCTTCATCAAAGAAAGCAAAAATAACTAAGAATTGAGAAGCTGCCCTTGGTGATGGGTTGCCCTTGTGCAGACCTTGGCACTGTTCTCATCATGGTATGGAATTCTTATTCATCTTTGTGTCTCACCACTTGTTCACCTCCAGACCTGGAAGAATGGCTGCGTTGCATTCATTTGTATCTGAAAGTCACTTTGTCATTGAACTTCCAGGGACATAGTTACTATGTGAGTCTTAAGAGATCATGTATTATCATACAGAATAGTCCACAAAATACAGTTCTTCAAGCAATCACCCTCTCTACAGCTGTGATGCCCTCTGTCTCCCTTTCTCTTTCAAGACAGAGACAAAAGTGCATATACATACATATATATTACATATATACATGCATGTATATATGCATATATGTATATTTCAAAAACACACAAACATGAAATATTGCATTGAAAAGCTATCATATAGTTTTCATCATATTTTTAAAAATAGAGTTGTGCATCTACTGGCAAGACTTGTTGATACAATTGGTTCAATGAAGCTGTCAGAATTTACTGAGAAAAATGTCAAATGACCTCTCATTTATTATTCTAAAGGTCCTCACTAATTAGCATCTAGAGATATCACGTCATAGATGCTCCATTAGAAGCTAGCAGCTCTCCGCCACTGAATAGTGACACGGTATCTATCAAAGTCTCATAATGTCTGCAATTCTGACAAAAGGCCCTCCAAAGAACTGGCACAAACTACTGTATTTGCATGTTTGCATCTCATTATGAAAATAATTGCATACCAACACAGTTCTCGACTATCTTGGAAAACATTATCTGCAGTGTCTGAAATAAATGGCTAAATGTCAACTATTGACAAGCAAGAAAAGCTGACCTTTGAAGGGTCCTATTCTTCTGAGATGTGCCCTGCTACACTTCACTTCTTAACTTTCTGTCTGTGTTTGATAACAGGAAGGGAACACAGTGGCTCTACAAACCGAGGATGCACACAGAAAACTAAAACGAGATCAAGAAATTACAAAATTATCATCAAGATATCATTCTCATTTTAAAAAGGCAAAACATTTACCACGGCAATTCTCAAAATCACCAAAATTTAAAGGACAAAAACCTCAGCAAGCCTAAGATTGAGCTTCTACGAAATCATATAGTGGCTTCAGATTAACAACTGAACCAGGTTTGTCGGTGATTAATGTTATGACAGAGAACCCAACAACCTTTATCCTAGAGGCATGCAACCCATTTTACACATTGTCACAAGGAGAGTTTAAGTGTTGGACGAGTACTCCCAGCTGATCGACAACTGCACAGAGCCATTTACACCCTCTCCTGCAAGATCTCGCTCACTGGTGTGGCCTCAGCGCCACGGATCTCATAGGCGATCCTAAGCCGTTACCTTATCCTCAGCCTGTGGCTGATGTGCCTCAATTTTGTACGCATTATTTTTTCCAATAGCACTAATCATTTTTAACTCAGCATTGAAATGCCACAGAAATGGCTTCCAGTGTCCCAAAAATGCTAATCAATTTTGAAAATCTACATCATGGCCAGCATCCCAGATTTTCTGTCCAATCCACATCAAATAGAAATGATAGAAATTTATGTTAACATGCTGAGCCGCTTGTTTGCTTGTTTTAGCTGAGGCATTGGTCATGCTTCGTTAAGTACACTAACTGCCTGCTTGGAAACTCAGCCCAGTCTGCACTACTTTGGGTGGCTGGGTGGTAACAAAGTGAAGTGGCTTTGAGTCTTGACTCAAAGACTGGGATTTCCATAAGAATCTTCCCCTGCTTTGCTTTTCAGGAACATGAGTGATTTTCTTTTTGTAGATGGAGAAATATGACTTTTTAAGCCCTCTCATTCTCCCCAGAACATACCCCTCAGTGCAGAAGCTTCTTCTTTAATAGGGCTCACATATAAATTTATATTTCAGACTCAATGAGTAAACATAGATGTCCTGAAAATCAGAGAAGGGCTTAATGTACCAAGCCCGCATAAATATAATCCTTGCCCTGACAAAAGAAAAATATATCTGAGTATTTAGATTGGGAAGCTAACCTACCTCCTCCATTATGAAGATTCTCTCCAAAGACCTCCCAGAAAGACAACCTTTCTAATAAATAGAATTGTCTTCATTGCTAGAAAGGAAAGTTTTTACCGAGGTAAGCCCATTGGATCAAATATTAATTCGAACTTTGAGTTTCTGGTTTTCTCTTTGAAATCTTCCCTGACGGGTCCTAGTGGTTCTAAAGCCACACATTTCAAATCAATACCCCTCCGTTTTCGCTGTGCTTTGTGTCCCTCAGCCCACAGAAGACAGTCTCACCCAGTGCTTCTTCTGCATGGTGCAGCACATAAGCCTCCTTGCTTTCTCTTCAGTGTTTCCTAGTCACTCCTAGATGTTGGATCATCCTTCTGAAACACCTAGAATTGCCCACAGGCCTGCCCTGGATACTTCCAGCTTTGCTACCCTGAATGCTCAAGATCCATGGAAACAGTCTCGAAGATTTACGACATCTAGCCTCAGGGGGAAAAAAAAAGCTTGTTGACATGTCACGAGTTCACAGTCAGCCACACCCACTTAACTGAAGTCAGTATGACCACTAAGGCTTTAGACTAGGTGGTCTTACTTCCTGTGTTCTTAAGGAGTCTAAATGGATAGGATTTCTCAAATGAGAAGAAATGACACTGCTTTGCCCTGGAACCAGGAAAATACAGTCTTTATCATGAACCCAGCAGAAAGAAGAAAATCATACCGTTATTAAGCAAGTCCTCAAAGCTACGTTATGGTCACCTGTGGCTATTAGTATGACTTAACCTTACTTAGTCTTCACTACAGGCCCAAAAGGTAAAGATGATTATCATCCCATTTTATAAGTGAGGAAACATGAGAACCGGAGAGGCTCTATAACTTGCCTAAAGTCACAGAACTAGTAAGGGATAAGTCTGTTTTAAGTACTTACTCCTTAAAACCAGAGTGAGAAAGAGAAGGCCTTCCGTCTAGGATCTACCCAGTTTTCTCCTGTGACTTCTATGTTTCTCACTGTTGTAGAAGGCGGTATTAACAACCAGGGTGATGGCAATATTGGCAGCTCAGAAGGTTGGCAGCTGGACACAGTACCCTTTGTCCCACAATGGCAAGTTAAACCATGAGAGGAGTTAGGGTGAGTGAGGGCATGTGTCTTCCTCTGCTATGAGCTAGACACTACACATAATACCCACCTAGCCTACCATGTTGCACAGCAACTCCCTGGGCTGGCATCCCTTAACAAGAACTACATCGCTTGCCCCCTGAATTTCAATCACCCACAGAGAAATACCAGAAAACCGACCATCTGGATTTCATTGTCTTCACTCAATCGTACAATCCCCAACATAATGATAATATCCAAGAACACTAATACCTGTCAGACCTCAGGACACAGACATCACATAACAGGGTTATTTTGATTCATGTGTTAGGAAACAATCTACAGTTATATATGTTTTTATTACAGGAAGGAAAAAAATTACAAGAAGCCACTAAAATCCAGCAGGAGTGAAAAGGAACCTTGAATTCAATTCCATGTAATTTATGCATTTCTCTACAGAAGTAGGAGTCTATGTCTTAAAAATCATTTAAACTAGAAGTACAATGAAATGGCTGTCCTTAGTCTTTCTTGACCTTCACGGAACTCATAATAGAGGTCAGTAAGCTTTGTGTGTCTGCAGACATGGACCATTCACCTGATCAAGACCAGGAGTGGATGTTGGGGCTGTGTCTATCAGAGTTGTTATCAACGGGCAGGGGAACATTGCAGAATAAGGGTTATGGAGTGAGTTTTGTACATAGGCTGACATTCCCCCAAAGCCTTCTCAAAGTTGTCCTTCATCCATTCTGACACACTCTTTGCACAAATAAAAACACTCTTCTATTTTAGTGAACTAGTGAATTCTAATTTGGTGAATCACTGGGGACGTTGAAAAGAAAGCCGGGAAAATACTAATGTTGAATCAGTAGGGGAACTGAAAGGGGAAGAAAGAGTGTTAAGTCAGAGCAAGGCAGCTTGTTTCCCTCACTGGGGTCAGCATTCGCATCCCTCCACAATTCTGAAAAAAAAATAACTCCAATAATTAACTTTAGAAAACAATTCACATTGAATCTAAATTCTGTATCTATATGGGGTCCAGAGTGCTACTTAAAGAGAGAGTGAAGCAAAAAGATGTTGAGTTCGCAGGACCTTTCTTTCTTCATTATTACATTTATCTACTTTTTTCTTATTCATTTAAGTAAGTTTGTGGAGATTATGCTTTTGAAGGTCACAGGACAACTTGTGGGAGTCAGTTCTCTACTTCCACAGTGTGCAACCTGGACATTTGTCTTAGGGTTTTTATTTCCACAAAGACACATTATGGCCACAGCAAATCTTATAAGGAAAGCATTTAATTGAGGGTGATTCCCTCATAGTTTCAGAGGTTCAGTCCATTATCACCACGATGGGGAGTATGGCAGTATGCAGACAGACATGGAGCTAGCTACATCTTGACTAGAGGCAGCAGGAAATCAACTGACTGTCACATTGAGTGAAAGCTGAGAAAGAGACCTGAAAGCCCACCTCCACAGGGACACACTTTCTCCAACAAGGCCATACCTCCTAACAGTATTACTCCCTTTGGGGGCCCTTTTTTTTTCTTTCAACCCATCACAGTGTTAAACTCATAATATCAAACTTGGTGACAAGTGCCTTTAACTCATGAGCCACCTGGTCACCCCAGTAGGTCTTCTTTTCCGAGATATACAATGTTTTCTTACCACTTTGTGCAGGAGATAAAGGGAAAAAGAGAATCCAGAGACTATGGAAAAGAGCTGTGTTTTTTGTTGCCCTCTTCCTGCCATGCTACATGGGAAATTTATGCAGCTCCGATGCAGAGGTATATTCATCCTGGGTGCAGGACCCTGTCAATGTCGATTCTTTTTCTATCCGTTTTTACCAACCAGTAAGTTGAAGTACTAGTTCTATAGACCAGAGGTCAACCTACATTTTTTGTAGAAAAAGAGAGCAAAATTTTGTGTTTTGTGACCTAAACGTTCTCTGCCTTAACTACTGAGTGTGAATACTGCAGCACACGTGTGACCAGAGAGTAAATATGAATGGATCGACATGGCTAGAGTCTAGAAAAAGTTTATCAATGATTAGAGAAATTTCTGTCTCATTTAAATTTATATGTTCAAAATACTATTCTTTCTCTGAATTGTAACAAGGTAAAAATGCAAAAATCATACATAGCATAAAAGCTATGATAAACAGTGGTGATATTTGACCACTGAGGCATGATAGACGTTCCCGCAGACTGAAACAGGCCAATGAATCTTTCCTTACTTATTCTTACTGTTTGGATTTCAGCATTTAAAATTATGGAATATGTGATATAAGGAATTTTACTATTACCCTAAATGATGATGATTCCATTTTCATAGAGTCAGACTATGGGATTCAGATGTAGTTATGGTCACTATAGGTCTTTAGCCTATAGCATGGGAGTCAAGGCAATGTACATTCTCCAGAAGCATATCTTACATGAAAGAAACTATGTGGTCTCCGTATGATTTCATTGGTAACTGTGATAGATGCAGAATTTGACATTAGACACATCATCTGCACTACAAATCTGTTGAGTGGAGATAATTACACAGTGTATGTCAGACCACACAAGGTATAAGTAATAGTAATGGAATTTGAACCCAAACTTCCCTTCTAAGGCTCTCATCTCTTATGGCCCTTCCTCACTCAAGGTCAAGACCTTAATTCAATCTGTCTTGACTGACCAAACTCAACCTGATTGGATAGGAGGTTACTTCTGCTCTCTTAATTTCCCTTTTGGATCTTAAGTTTCATTGAAGAAATATTAATTTATAAAAGCAATTATATGATTCTTAAAGCTTATACATTCTGGGACAAACTCCCTAAGTAAAAGGGTGCAGCTACAGAATTATTGGCATATCAAATGTAGCTAAAAGCATTTGTCAAGTCAACTGCCAAATATTTATAGTTGAAGACCTATCCATGTTAAACATTTTTCTAGGCACTAAGGATGGAGCAGTAAACAAAATAGGCAGAAAGGCTGGCTCCCAAGGATTCCTATCTTACACTGGGAGAGAGAGGCAGTAAACAATGCAGTAAGTCAAACATATGCTATGTCAGATGGTGGTGAGGGCTGTGGGAATCAGACCAGCGGAGAAGAGAGATAGCATAGCAACATGGCATGGGGGCCAAAGGGCGTGAGACAGAAATGGAGAAGGGATGTGTGAGTGGAGCCCTAAAGGATAGGAAGAGTGCAGCTGGGTAGAGGAACAGCCAGTGTGAGTCCTGAGTCACACTAGGAGATGGGGTGACTGAACAAGAGTGAGCAAGGGGACAAGAGACAGACGCTGAGGTTGTTGCAAGGTGGGGGTGTGGGTGCGGAGAGAGCAGAGAGGCCGCAAAGGTAGGGCTGCAGCAAACATTCTGAGAGCGCTGAAGCATTTTCCGCCACATGGTGAAACAATCTAATTGAATTCGTGATCATGGAAAAGTTAGCCCTACAGTCGTTAACACGAAAAACTAGTTTATTGTCGTCACTCAGGTAGTGCCTTGCACCAGGGTAGCCACGGTAATGAGAGTAAAAGAAATCAGGGTGAATTCCAAGCCAGCAGATTTACAAACCTAAGGGTGCACAGAGTGTGACTGAAAAGGGCTCAACAAATAAAGGTGCTTGCCACCCAGTAATGCAAAGCTGAGGACTCCTGTTCTAACCTGGGAATCCACGTGAGGGGAGGAGAGACCTGAGTCTGCACAGCTGTCTTCTGGCCTCCACGTGTGCATTGTGTGTGAACATGCACACCACCCATATTAATAATATACTTTTTTTTAACCTGACCTAATGTGGAATCGAGAAAGACTCCCAGACACCTAGCCTGAGCAACAGGAAGGATGTAGTGAGTCACCAGTAACTGAAGACACAAACAGGAACAAATTTAGAAATGCAAGACGAAGGAGCTTGTGGAGGTAAGTTAGAATTGCTTGTTAGGTGCCAGGGCATGAGCTTAAAGAGGAGCAGTTCCAAAGTCCGCTGTGTTCTCTGGCTAGAGGACAGTGCCCGCACCAAAATATCTAGCATGGCCAACTGAAAAGCTGGTTCGTTTTATTGCCGGGGAATGAGTGATTCTTGCCTATGGATGCTTTATCAGTTTTTTAAGTTATTAAACACAGTAGTGGTAGGTCAAAATAATTGTATTCAAAATTAAACACTTAAGTCAGCTTAGGAGAATTAGTACTACATACATGAGCAGATGGCTGATCTCATTTAAACCTTTAAGTCAAAGGGGCAGGGCAAATGCAAACGTACACATGCACACACATAGTCACATCACACAACGATTTAATCCAATTTGATGGATTGTTACATCCTCTTTCTGCAAAAAGCATAAAATTGTGTCGGAAAGTATTGTCTTGTGTCTCCACATTGCTGTCTTGCCTTTTCAAAGGAGAATCTGTTGTATGTCTGGCTACAACTTCTTTTTACTTTGATAATATTAAGACAACACAAACAATGTGAACTGTTCACAGAACCAAAGGGATAGTATACTGTTATCCTGACATCTGCCATAAACACCAATTTTATCCGTAACAGCCCATCCGAGGAAATGGACAGTAATGCCTTTTTGCCAACCCTTCTTTACTCATGGAGTAGTAATAAAGACAGATATTTCATGATCATGTTTTGCCTTTTATAAATGTCTTCTGAATTTGTTATTCATATGTGTTTTTCAGGTAATCACAATTTGGGGTGAATTTTGAGTTTCAAAAATAGCGTTTATAGAGCATGAAGGAAGGCAAATGCATAGAAAGTACCAATATGTATTAAACACAAGTGGCCATGTGTCATCGCTCTTGTCAGTTAAAAATATAAGACGTAAGACTAGAGATGCTTCATTGTGGAAAAAGCAGATATTTTCCTTACCCATGGCTATTCTTGTTCTTTAGAGAAAACAAAGTCACAGTGGGCATATTTGTTAGATTTTCCTCTTTGATGGGAGCCCTTAAGTTAATGATAAGTAGTAATGTTTTATTCAGTGGAATTCTGACAAGTGTGTTTTCATGGCCGGAGAAAATGCCTGTGGGAAAGGAACCTTACTGGGCAATTTCCCATGTACCAGGTTGGGCAGGAAGCCTCTAGCTGCAAAAAGAGCAAGTGCAGAAACAGCGGGAAGAGCAGAAGAAGGGTCCTGTGTGTTGCAGCCGCCCCACAGGCCAGCCACCTGGGTTGAGAGTCTAAAGTGTTTATGTGCCTTGATCTCAGCTTATATGTGAGCTACCATGTTAATGGTACTGTTGCCCACTCCACCCTGGCTTGAGATTTAAATAAAAACAAATTACAGGTCTTAACAGTGATCGATGGAGTGCTTTTACATTTGTGTAGAGTATTTCTGCTCTAAGATTAAAGGCTTACGCATTTATCTGCATAAACTAACCCCTGGAGTAGGGTACTGCTGACATTTTCCAAGAAAAATGAATATCCTAACTTATTCCAAAGAGAAGACTTGGTATTTGTATGGCCAGAGTGACCTTTGCAAGTGCCCTTTCAGATTAGGTGCACTACATGGAAAATTGTGCTCTTACAGTACTCCATAAATCATACCTACCAATTTTCTTTAAAGGGGTATGTAAATATCAGTGTACCAGGTGGGTAAACAACACTAACCTCATACAAATGGCTTGAAAATTGAAGAAAAGCACCTTATTTTGCTGCTGAAATTGCTTTTGAAGCCCAACAACAGGGCTTGGGTTGTAGAAGGCATGAAATGATTTGTGCACTGGGAATAGAAAATGGCTGATTATAACCACCTTGGACATAGTGCCTGTATGTCTGAGTTCTTTCCATGATCAAAGATATCATTGCTACATATTACTTTCCTTTGGAAATCCCAAATGCACATACATTTTAAGTGACATCTTCATTATGTCCGCATCTCCAAAATAATCAGATAGCTCTTTCCACTGCTTAATGTCTGTGTGAGAAGCTCAGGGAAGCTTTCTTGCTTGGCTCACATAACACTTCATTTGAGCAGAAAAGGGAACATCCAAGAACTTTCGTGGGAAGCATAGTGTGTTGACAGGAAGCTCTGAGACTGCCGTGGTCTGAATCGGAGCAAGCGTTACTTTTTAACTCAATGGAGCATGCTAAATGAATCTCATGTTAATAAACCAACAGTCAGGTCGAATATCAGGTCCTTGGGCTGCGATATTTTAGCAAAATACTTGTGGCTTGAGATGAACTTGCACTGCATCTGGTGGGCAGGAATGTTTGGAAACTCTTGGTATATTTTTCATGAAATAGAGATCCTTGGTTTTGATACATCTGGGTTCTATACCAAAACATCCATCCATCTTTTCCAAGGATATGCATGCTTTGAACCACACAGGATCTCAGCCTGTCAGAAGCTAGTGTCACATTAGGTGTACAAATAACTCTTGGGATTTCAATGATTACGCATAGGTGAAAAGTACAAAAACATTTTGACCCATTGATGATATCTTAACATTCACTTTGCCTAAGTATGGCTTGTCTTCAGGGGTAGAATAGATGACGTAACAAATTTTTCCCTTATGTGTTTATAAGAAAATTCATATATGAAGAAATGCATTTTTCAAAATAGAATCAAAAAATTATCAAGGCCATCTAGAAGTTTCTCTAGTCTTTTTTTCCTCCTTAGCGGTAGTTTCTATGCCTGAGTGTTCTCGTTGTCCACACATACTAGGAGCAAATGGCAGTCAACACAAACCTAGTCAGTCCTCAGCGTAAAGATAGGCACAGGGCACCAGCACTCAGCACCCTCTATTCTTTTCCTTAAGTTTGCCAAGCTTCAGCTCCATTTCCCCTTCTGCCCCTTGCAAATGGTCTCAATCCTACGGTTTTCCAATTTGGTTCATCATTTTCCTTAAATAAACACAGTCATGGATATCACTAAGCAATGCATACAGCCTGCTTTTTTAAAAGTGAAAGCTACAGTTCAACATTTATTGAAGCAGAGATATTTTAATGCACAAAATTTCAAAACAAGCAGATTCAATATTTTTAACTTTCCACATTTAAAGAAGCCATACACCTTTTTTGAACTCACAAAACAAATTTTCATTGAAGTGGAGAATTTCATGAAAATTATAATTCAGTAAAACTATTGCATCACATAGGACAGCTAATTAAAACATACAGTTTGCATCCATTAGTCCATAATCTGACTGCTTAGAAAGGAGCTGGTACTGTCTTCTCATATCTCTGTTTTTACAAAGTTCAGTCTATTGGAAGGAGATCTGTTTTGATGGGCAGCAGGGACTGATGTGCCATCTTGTAGCATTCTCTCTCTATAGTTCTGGCGGTCTCTCCTGCCTCTGTAGACACAATCATTCTCATTGCATATTGGCCCTGTTCCAGGACAGAACATATAGAAATGCAGAAATGAATCAAATAAACCCACTGCAAAGCTCTGCCTTGGGGGGGGGCAGATAAATACACATCAGCATAAAATTATCTTAGTGTTGGAAAAGAAAAGTGATGTTCTTCATGTCCTCTACTGCCATGTATTTAAGATTCTGAATATATGTGTATACACACACACATATATATATATTGAAGCTGTAAAGGATACTCAGGACTTTTCTCTCTGCCATATTTCACAATTATCTTTAGAAACTAAACATTTTTTCAGAAAGATAGCACTTTCTTATTTGTTTCTAAGAGATTTTGTCCACTTTCTTACCCTGGAGGATTATGTAAACCATTATTCACCATTAACATGTACCTGTTTTAAATTACATTACTCAATCTTGGATACATCCTTAATATTTCCTACTACTTAATTTTTTTCAAATCAACTTCCACTCTTGTGGCTCTCCACTGGGTAGCCAGGAAGTGCTGAGCAAATTAGAAATTGTTGACTGTTTGTATTTACTTCCATCTGCCTGCTTCGAAAGACTCTGAGAAAAGGATATAATTCCTTATCTCTCAATCTCCTTCAGCAACTAGCAATGCTGGCTACGCATACAGTGGGAGCTCAACAAGACCCATTTCCTACTAAGTTCTGTATCAAAATCTTTTTGCTTCAGGTTATCATTCTACTCTTGATGCATTAATTTGGCAAATGATTTTTTACAATAGGTGCCTTTGAAATAGAGTTGTTACATTAAAAGATCTTCACTTTTAAAAGATCCATTTCAATGACAAGTTTTGTTCAGCAAAACTGAACAAATTGCCTAAATTGAAACTTTTCTCCCTCCCTAATTCAATCTAGAAAGTGATTCTGTATATTTCACACAAAGAAACGCTTATGGAGGTCAAAGGGTTTTAAAGCAGAAACGCAGAGCTCCAGTTGAAATCTCAGACTTTTTTTTTAAAAGAGTGATTCTGTGAACTCTTACACCTTCTTTAGAGAAGAGAAACAGCAAATCCCAAAATTCCAAAGTTTATAATATACGGAAACCACTCATGCTTTTGTGTTCATTTGCTTCTTCATTTAGTTTTAAGACAAGACAGCTCAGGTCAGAAATGGTGAAAGAACCGTCTTTGCCCTCCATCATAGGAGATGTTGCATGTACCTTCATAAACAAGCAGGAGGCCCCTGAACAAACTATGCTGCAGCCTAAATCAACTCCCATTGTTTCTCTTTCCGTCCTCTTGATCAAAACTCACTAGTCCCGCATCTCATGGGCCCCATTCTCTCCAGTGACTGGAACAGAGTTCCTTTGAAAGCTCTGGAAGGTCTTGATCCCAAGACCATGGTTTCAGTGAGTGATCTCTCCCAGGACAACTGAACTTGAGCATCCACTTGGTAAATCTTTCTCTGGGGTGGAGGTGAGAAATTTTTATTCCGTAGCTGGTCAGACTGTAAGTATCTCAGACTTTGAAGAGTGGACAATGCCTGCTGCTGTCCCGGCCACTGGATGTGGAACACAACCGGTTGCAGATGATAAAATGGGAAGACATGAACAGCATATGTTCCAGTAAGACTTTACATACAAAACAGCAAGTGGGGAGGGAAAGTTGGACCTTCCCATCACAGCTTGTTGGTAATGTCTAGACTAACAAAATAAGCTGAGGTCTGGAGAGCAGAGATGCTTCCCAGTCTCCATGCCTCCAGATCACGGGTAGGGAGTAATGATTGACATCAGAGAAGTGCTTTTTAAACATAGTGGCACCGGTGGGGTCATCTGGTGTCTGTAGCAATTATTTATATTGTATTGAAGACATAAATTGTCTAGTAGCCCATATAACTTACCCCTTATCTCTTGTTTTGGACTTCTTTTCCTCAATTTTGGTGTTAATGGTCTATTTCTATTATGTTTACTATAGTTACCTGTGAGGCACCTGTGTGCAAAATAGAAATGGGGAAAAGTCTACTAGGTATACTTTGAAGAGATACTTAATACAAAACACTGGCAATCATGTGCTTTAAACTAGTAACTTTGACAATACTGCAAGATTGGAAATATTTCTATTTCTACAGGGACAGCAGTCTGTCACTCTGGGCACTTCATGAGGCATGTCAAGTTATACATTTACCAATGACATAATTATAGTTATTTCTTACAGTCACATAATGATCATATCTGACACCTGCAGAACAAAAAAAAAGTGTTTTGGAAAGCCCCTGCAGTGAGTTTCCATTGGGAATCGTACAGTAAGCTGGGGATCCCAGCATGGCATTCCCTGAGGACACTGTGACAACAGCTAATAAGTTGGGATAGGAGAAGAGAAGCAGAGCATGGAGGTCATCAGAACGCCAGGAAACTCCTCTGAGCTGTCTCACACAAGCTGCCTCTTCCATGGTTATTTCAATGGCCTGGAGGCCACAAGACACATTAAGAAAGGAGCAGAGCTTCAGATGAACCGAATCCAACATGGCACCTTCTGTCACATGGACATTGGCTCAGTCATGTAGGAAGGTCTAAATGATCATTTAGGAAAAAATCCAGGAGGAACATGCTATTTCTTGAGTGACCGGATAATTCATTCCCTTCCTTCTCCATCCCTGCTTTCCCCATTACTCTGAAATAATGGTGATGCCATTAAGTTTGAAGGAGTAAAATACGACAGGGAAAGCTTCTTGCAAGAGAAGTGCAACTTCAGTCGGAGAATTATGAGCAATTCTTTTTTAAAAAATATTTTTATGGTTTATTTAACTTTATTTTATGTGCATTGATGTGATGGTGTCATATCCCCTGCAACTGGGTCTTCAGACAGCTGTGAGCTGCCATGTGGGTGCTAGGAATTGAACATGGGTCCTCTGGAAGAGCAGTCAGTGCTCTTAACCACTGAGCCATCTCTCCAGCCCCGAACAATTCTTTCTAAAACTGCAAATGAAAGAAAAATGGAACACAGAGAGAAAGACACAGACTTGCCCATACTAATACATAAATGCTTGTCCAAATATTTAATACTTGGACATAAAATCTTGTGCAAGCAAATATGTGGCCAATGTGTGAAGCTTCCAAAGCCTTCAAATTACTCCACACACATGCCTAGGGCATCATGTCTATATGTTTTAGATGACTTGTGTCCCTTCTCGCATCCCCTGTTTATATGTGAGGCTTGTTTGTATGAATGCTCTATGGTACTAAATATCTTAATTTCTTGATGAAAATCAAGGCTATAGAGCACTTGGAAGTTAGCAAAGCCAGGGTAGTGAGTCAAGAAGAAGGCATCTTAGGCATCAACAGTGTCATCAATGCTACTTTAAACTTGTGCTGATTATTATGGTCTGTATTACATCTGGCATAGACACTGGCTGTAGTTGGGCAGAGGACACAATAAAGGTTTACACAAAATCTAAAGTCATTGACATGGGGGACGTAGATCCTAGTGTCCCAAGCCTGTCTCTTTTCTGTTTTAAGGTAATCTAGACCAATGAAACATGATTAAGCAAAGAGTGGAGGTTGAATTTCAAGGAGTAAGTACATAGTTCCCATGTGGCTTGGAAAATACAAATGACCCTCTTGAACATGTCAGTCTTTTCAATATCTGATGATCGCAGGAGCTCAGACGAAGAATTCTGGAGGAACTCATCAGTGTGACATACTTTCTGCTGGAATACGTTTGTTCAAGGTTTGGTAGGGAAAGAAGTAGAAGAGAAGGAGTCTGGCTGGGCCTGGGCAGTAACTGCCTAGATGGCACCATTCTGATGTGGAATGCATGAGGCACAGCTTATTGCCAGATCAAAGAGAGCTGTCAGCCTTTCCTAGACCTATGCAGAGCGTTCTGAGTATGAAGAACGACCAATAAACTTTAGTTCTTACTTCACACAAACTAAGACTCTGTAGGTCTGATTACCTTCAGGATGTGTTTAGATTAGACATCATTATTGATTATAGCATGAAAGTCGGTACATGTTGCTGGGACTCATTCCTGTTTAAAGACTCATGTGTTAGATAGTAGTGTTCAGAGGGAGTCTCTGGAAGTCAGGGGCAGACAGACCTAGGTCAAAGCTGTGGAATTATGGAAAACACAAGGAGCAGAGATGAAAGGACAGTAAATATAATTTAGCCCAAACCCCACCTTTTGCATAAAAGGTAGAACTCTGCAAAGGTGGTTATTGTAAGATCATGAAACTCAGAACAGCTTGAATCAAAAGTCTAATATAGTAATATTGTATACACGAATAGGTAAAACAAGCTGTAGATAATGGAGAAAGAGAACCTAGATAGATACTATGATGAGTAAATATGAATTATATATTACATAATATATGTTAGTTCTCTTCATATTGATAAATATCTAAGTAGACAGATATACACTACAGGGGCAAATTCTTGCCTGCTTTGGATGTGAGTTAATGGTCTCTCAACTCCAATTTCTACCCTAAGTCCCTACCACTTTTCTGCTCTCCTAACTTCATGTACTTTGTTCTCTAAACTTACCCATTTCATTTAGTGTGGCTTGTAGGGACCAGGGTATAGGACCATCTACTGGGGCGTGGAAGAGCCTTTAGCCTCCAATGATGATAATCACGTGACACATAATCACAGTTCTCAGAAGACAGTCTCCTACTCTCCCGACCTGATGACCTGTCCACCTCCCTGGCAACCCTGCCTATCTCCACCCCCTGAACTTTAGTAGCAAGGAGTTTGAAGCTCAGAAAGTTGTGCCTAACGTCAAACAAATATGAATTGGTGGTGACAAGATATTAATCTAGCTCAAGCTGGAGTAAGACTGGAGCCATACCTCACCATTCAAGCACCATTAAAGCACTCCTGCTAAACGCAGTCCAGTTTGTACAAAGTCCACGGAGAAGCCACCTTGGGCGGGCAGGTATTAAGTGGTAGAAAATATCCATTTGTGTGGTAACTATTGAGTAGCCTTGGCAATCTGCCTACGGGAGACATTTTAAAAGCTTGGTTTGGGTAACCACCAAACCTTTTCAGGAAGACTGGCAGAAGTAGCACTGCATGGTTCTTTATGACACAGAGGTGGATGTGAAATGGGCAAGAGCAAAGCTGTTTTCTCAATGATAAAGCTTTCTCAAAGATTGGCTAGAGAACCTAGGGAGTCTCATGCTGTGACAAGGTTTTCTGAGACATTAAAAACCATTGGGTTACTATTAAACAGGAACTAAATACCAAAATGGTAACTAATGCAACTGAGGGATCACTCTTCACTATTCATATGGAATCTTCTTACATGTGGTCGGGTACTCTTTTGGGGGACACCAAACTGGGACCTGCTCCTTTGTAAAGATAAGAAAAACGGTGAAGTGATAACTCACCCACTCAAGACTGATTGGGAAAAGGCAGGGCTGGAACCTAGTAAACAGGTCACTGGACAACAAATTCTCATTCAAGAGATTTGAAGTGACTCCTGATAACTCTGACATTATATGGATATATACTGTATTAACTCCCCTGTTCGTGATCTTGTTTCCTAAGGGTAAAGGTAATGACTTTCTCCAGTTCCTAGTCTTCACAAATATTGTCCATTTATGATGAAATGATGGGCCTATCATATTTTTCTTTACCATGTCAATGTATAACACATTGAAATGAACAATAACTGAGAATGATGACGAGTGTCCATTAAAAGAGAACAAATTAAAGCCCGGCGACACATCTTTACAAACACCTCAGCAATGCACATGACAGTTGTCTGATACTTAAGGACACATTCAAAGAAAATGGCACTTTGAACTATAAATTTATTTGCACGGGAGTAGCAAGGCATCACATGCCCTTGCATCTATTTCATATGTGAGATGGAGCCCAGTTTTGACAGCTACTTCTAATAATAAAAAGGTTTTAAATGTAAGGTATAACAGCGTTCCAATCAGCGCCTAATCAGGGTTATGCTTTTCAAATTATATTGTGTCTGCCTTCACCTCCTGCCTGTTATCTGCAATACAAACAGAAGTGCTCGAGAAAATCCTTGGTCTGTGCACATATATTTTTAATATTAATATGTCAGGCCAATGGCAATAAGGATATTAGGGAAATGACAGAATTCTCCCCCAGCTGGACATGTTAATTGAGAAGCCAAGTTTGGGAGGCAAAGTTCACATTTGTGCAGATGGCGGGACAATACCGAGTGGCGGCATAGGTCAGTGTCAGCCCCAGTCCCAGATCTAATGCCTTGAGTCCCTGCGTCAGCTGGTCCCTCTGGGCTGTGTAGGTTGGGGAAGGCTGTCTCTCCAGTGTTTCTGCCCTTGACTCTGGGGTAGTAATTTCTCTTGAAATGTCAATGTGCTTTCTTTAAGAAAAGGGGGAGGAAGGCAATTGGGGAATGGAAACAGGAGAGAAAATAAGTTTCATCTTTCTTACAACAAGATGTATAAATTTCGGTTCACTCCACTTTCTCTCCTCTTTCACAGTGAAAAATTAAAACAGTAATCACGTTAATGGGGGAGTGGAGAATGTTGTAATCATCTCAACAGAAGGAGATGAGCTCTGGGGGAGCCAAGATCTTTGGCTGGTAGTATACATGCTTCCTTTTAGATCTGGTTACATTTAGAATTTATCTACACTTATTGCCAGTCTCCCTCCTCCTCTCATTGCCTTTAATATGATTTGCGTATGACTTCCCACTCATTAAATGCAGCAGTGTGGGACCACCGGTCATTAGGAGTTTCAGTTTCCTAAGTGATATAATTATTTATTATCTCTAATTAAAATTCAGAGTTTGGCTTTCAGTGTGGGTCTGGATGGGAAGCCCACTTTAATGAAAAGATCAATTGTGAGTTCTAAATTTCTTTATGAAGGAGATAACTTATGTAATCATGGGTAACCTTTTTCAAGAATATTATCTCACTATTTATAAAACAATGCCTCCTTTACTTTAGAAATTTGCATTTGCATATGAAAAAGACATATTTATTGATGCTTTTGACTGATGCGCATTTTCCATTCAGGAATGCTCTTTTCAAACCATTCACACAGCTTTCGATTTCTCTTTTGAAAACCGTGGTACAATTCTTTTAAAGATTTCATATGCACGTCTACATACGCAGATACACAAGTAGCTGTTAAAGAGGCTTTCAATGGTTGACCTCTTTTTTTAAAAAAAAAAAATTCTAATTTGAAAATCCTGAACCCTTTGTGATTCTGAAGCCACTTGGAATAAGCAATGGTTCCTTACACTTCCTCTCATTCACGAGCCTATACCTACATTCTTCCCTTCTGGAGAAGGGACCACACCCATGTCTAGCCAGGACAGTTTTAACCGAGGCCATCTCAGGTTTCTTCTGGATCAGTCAGCTCATTTCAGCACACCACTTTTCTCATAGAGTCACTCCTATCGCTTCGGTATTGGACACATCCAAGGAATAGAGAAATCACTGTGCAATTCACTACAAAACGATGTCCTTCTGAAAATGTTCCCATGGACCCCAATAAAGTTGAGTCATCAGCAAATACACTTCCACTCCATCACCTAACTTTTCATGTGTCCAGTCATAATGCTGTCTCCTGAGGCACTGCCAGCAACAGACACCATGGCTTAAACTACCACCTGCAACAAAACGAAATTCGTGAACGGACTTTTTTCCTCCCTTCCTTTCGCATCTTTCCTCTCAAGCCTTCAGCGACTTCAATCTTATAATTGTCGGGGATTTTTTTACACGTGAACCCAGGACCTATGAAGCAGAGCCTGAAAGTACATTGAGCAAGCTGAGGCAGATTTCCCCCAGAGTTTTCTTAAAAAAATTGTCAGGAAGAAAAAAGGATTCTCAACTTTGTCATCTAATCACACCCATGTGTGGTCCCTTCTAATTAAGCAAGTTAACATACTTGGCATCTATGTTTTATGCATGAGAATGTCAGGCTTTCAGATTACTTCATTTTGGGACCACATTATTTGCAAATGAAAAGATCCATATAAATATCTTTATTTAGGTTGCAATAGACAATATCCTTGCCAGAAGGGGAATTAGGCATATACCCGAAATATCCATCCAGATCAATCAAAACTGGGATTTTGCTTTTCCACAGTTATTGGTAAAGAGACCATGATGTTTCTTTAAGGGGAAGACTTTTCATTAAATATGTTTATTATCTAGATCTAGATATCAAAGTCATATGGACAAATACATATCACATATAATGTGTTTTTAACTAAGTTAATTTATTTTTGTTCATTTGTAAAATGAGACAGAGACTCACAGGATAGCTGAGACTGGCTGAAATTCTTCATGTAGCACAGACTGGCCTTGAAGTTCCAACAATCTTCATAGCTCAGCCTCCTCAGTGCTAGGATTATAAACATGACTCACCAAGCATGGCTTATTTTATACATTGTGGTCTTTTAAATTTAATTTTATCTTTTTTTATTCATATGTATATTTATGATGGCTGCTGAAGGTCAGGAACTAGTGAAGTGTTTGGGAGAAATAGGGTAAGAGTAGTTCTGTCCTTGACCTCAGAAAGTGGTAGAGGAAGCTGACATACACCCAACTGAATCTTTGGCAATGACAGACCAGGAAGCTTAGCAGAGGGAGAAGCCAAACTGTGGATTTTAAATGGATTCATCACTTGGGTTGCAAGGCAGTTAGCTTAGTGCTCCCAAGCAGGGCACTGGGGATGAGACCTCGGGTACTGAAATCACAGCTCTGCCCCATGCCAGCTGAGTGCTTCCTGCTTCTCGATACTCATCTGGAGAAGGAACGCGCAAACACATTTCACCCTGTGTACCTAGGGCAGTGGGTCTGGACTGCGGAGAGGCCGTGGAAGTGGCAGAAGGTTACTCTGAAATATATACTCTTGAGGAATATGATTGAGACACAAGGTGATGGCTGAGTTTTTAAATTTGAGTTCTGCTTCATAAAACCCATTTAAAAGAAAAGATTTTTTTAAAAAGCCATCTGGAATCAAAGGGGAAATAAGAAAAAAAATTTCAATATATATTGACAAAAATACTATTAATTTTAATTTGGAAAGGAAGTTGCGTTTATTAGTCTACCATGCAGTACTACAAATTAGTTCATTCAAAGTTGTGCGCATAATCCTATGGAAAGAACGTATGTACAAAGTGAAGTCAACCGTGTCCTCTACACGACAAATAATTTCATTGTTCTGTTGAGTGTCTGGAAGGGTGTTCTTCCTCAGAACTGTGCATAGCATGTGCACGCTAGAAAACCTCAAATAACGGAGTAACGTCTTCTGGAAGAAGTGTGACACTGTAAAACATTTGATAAGTGATAGTTAATCTGAATTACTTAGTTTTATTTATTTTAATTTTATTTTAGCTTCCAAAGATGAGCCTTAACATTTGGCATTTAACTAATGAAGACATGAAGTTGCTAATACAGAATGCTCACAGTGAAACACTCATTTGGGCTTAGCTCCTTTCACTCACTTCTGTTTCTTTAATTTCATATTTTAGGATGCCCCAGCATAGCAGGTGAGCCTATTATAACAACCTGAATAAAAATAGTTAGGGCGGCGAAAATCATTCTGCTGTTGTTTTCTTTCCAAAAGAAATTGAGCGTTTCGAGTAGTTTTCAGTCTAGCATTCTCTCTCTTCCCTCCAAAGTACAAGCTTCGTCTCAGCTGTCTTCATCACGTATTTTTCATCTAATCATTTAGATGATTCCTGGTACCCCTGTTAAACATTAATGAGTGTTACATTAGTGTCAATGGTAGATCTAAGACACTCTAGACTTAATTTCGGATTTGAACTCTTGTAGTAACAGCGGATAAATATTGGAGCACTATTCTCAGTGTTAATGCAAATCATAGAAGCCACTGACAATTCATTTAATGCTCTGGTCAACTTGATTAGCATTGATTCAGCGTATACAAGAGTTGTTACAGAATCTGGGCTGCATGTGGTCAGTAAGAATAGAATTACTTACTGTAAGCGTGTCCACAGATCTGCTCTGTATTTCATCGTGATTACCACAGCTTATCCACGTGAAATGATGGTAGGTCTTCACAGTCTGTGACCACAGTCCCAGGCAGGTGTTTGCTTAATACTTTGGTCAAAGATCAGTGAGTTAAAGGTTAGGCCAGGGAGAGTGAGAATAGAGGGGTTACTGCACTTGCAGGAGGGGGTGAGACTTGATCTTCTTGGGTCTGGGATGGTCCAACCCCAAGGTCACCCATTAGTGATCTTGCCTTTAAGGACTATGAGATGTCAGCAATAAATTCACCAAGCCAGAACCTTTAACCCTCTTAATGCTGTGAACACTGGGAGTCAAGGCCAAAGCCCATGAGGAATGGACCCAGGGAGAATTATTCACACAATTGTCGCTGGGATGTGGCATTTATGTGCTAAGGGACTTGCTTCTGTTAGAGCAGACATCTAAGAAAAAAAATGTTAACGTTTGATGTTCAAACTTCCCTGCGAATAAGAGGTCAAGCACAGGGCATAGGCAGGGTGTCAATAAGTGAAAATAATGCTGCTGAATTGTTACAATTTCATTTCGCAACAACTGCAGCCCAGTGACAAAATTCTTAATATAAGGTTCATCTGTGCCCATATTTAAGCCAGTCAATCCACTGGAGATAACGGAATTAACATACGACATTAGAAAATCTCTGCCTTAGTAAAGATTCGCATAGTGAAGTCCACACGCTTCTTGAGAAAGTCTAATACTAAGATCTCAAAGATAATTTTGCTTAACATAATATTGTTCTACCAAGTAGTAATCTCCAAGTTTATTATCAAGATAGATAAAGATAGTGATCACACAAGCCTGGATATTGTTAAAGAGAATGTAGAAGTTTACACCCAGAGTTGCTTTAAAATGAAAATTGAAACACTTGGGACTCAAGAGCCCCATAACTATCTTATTTGTCTACTGTGGTAATTTCTAAACTTTGATTATATATTAAGTATGCCACCAAATGATTTTCAAAGTTAATTTTTCCCTATAGGTTACAGCTTCTTTACCAGTGGCTCACAGTCTCATAAAGGGTCCCATAACTGAAGGTAGAAATTGCAAAACACTGGGCAATAAGCAATAACCAAAAAGCAGTTTTGTGACTTCTGAAGAATCTGTGGTATTCCTGCTAGAGCTCACCCATATTGTGTCGCGGGCTCTTAACACATAACAGGCACAGATTGTCCTGCACATGCCATCATATGGTGTAAGTCCAATGAACACTGCCTAGAACACATTGATTCAAACTCAGGACAGCTGATGTTATGACCTGCTGTGCCTTAACTGTGCACACAAAAGGTTCTACTCTTAGCAAATCGTAATGGCTTTAGCATGCAAAATAAATCCTTTTAGTATTTACTGATTATCATTTTTCAGTATCTAAGTATCATATATATATATGTGGATTGTGTTTGTTAGAAAGCTTTAAATTAAAATTTTATATTGACTTGCTGACTTGAGCCTATTAAAAAAAATAATGTTTGATGAGTTTTGGCATAAGGTTAGGACAGAATTTTCAATAATTTCTGAAATAGTGTTAGCATATTTCTGCTAACACTAAGTTACAGACTTATGCAAAGCAGTGTTCCTAGCAATGATGAAAACAAAGTCAAAACATCAACCAACTCTTAAAAATAACACTGAAGATGCTTTACATGTTGTAGTATCGAGTATTCTTCCAAGATTTAATCCCTTGTATAAAAAATGAACAAGTGCATCCATCTCAGGAGTATGTACATTATGTTTGGCTTGGTAAATGACAAAATCATATGTAGATCAAAGTATTTCTTTCTTATTTACTACCAGCAAATGCTGAATTCGTACGTCTGTTTTATAGTTCTTTATCCTGGGGCTGCATAAAAACTACTCAAGAAGAAGGAGAGTAGGGGCAGTCGAGGAGTCCTGCTGCCGATACCCAGACTGGACAACTGTGAACACACCTTTTAAATCAAACTTTTGAAATCCTTACCATGGCTACTGTACTCCTCAAATACGGAATTTTTGTTTAGTTCAATTCATTGCTGGAAAGCAAGTTTTCTTCAATGTGCTCCTAGGTTAGCTGAGGGTCTGAGGGAAATCCCACATTGTCTTATAGATAGAATCCTTTCATGGTCCTAGAAGAAGCACCCTTTAAACTGTCAGAACCAATGGTAAGAAATGTGCGTCTCTGGTCCAACAAGTACGAAATTTATAGGTTGATTTATACCAGTGGTTCTCAACCTTCCTAATGCTGCGAACCTTTAATACAGTGCTGATTCCCCAACCACAAAGTTATTTTCACTGCTACTTCATAACTAATACTTTTGTTACCATTATGAATCATACTATTAATATTTGTGTTTTTTAATGGTCTTAGGTGGCCCTGTGAAAATGTTATTCAATCCCCAGAGGGGTTGCAACCCAGAGGTTGAGAATCACTGGTTTGTGTTATGAATCCTCTAGTTTTCGAAATAGTTTAGAGTCCTGGGAGACAAGATTAATTTGTAATCAGTCTTTTCCTAACAACTGATTTATGAATCACCTGGTTTGATTGTAGTCCTAGAATTGATCAAGGCTAGCATTAGTTTTAAAATAAGAGTTCTGATTTAGATGATAAGCTGTATGGCTGCTCTGACCAGATATGTATGTGCCATGTGAAAATGGTGGCATACGTGATAGGCACCAGCTGGTATTATATGCAGAAGGCTAACAGTCTATTATTGAACTAAGAAACTTAAAATACAGTACCTGAGAGAGATGGGTTCCACATAGGTCAAAAGGTTTAGGGTACGAAGCTGTGGGAGCAGAGAGTAAAGAGAAGTTAATCCTGATTGGGGGAACTCACAAGGAGCAGATGCAGTACAATGAAAGCATGCTTCATGGGAAAAACATACGGATGAACCTGAAATACAAATTACATGAGGAAGACCTAGGCAAGCCAGAAAAGAAGGTTCTGTCAACCTATAGGATTTTGAAGATCTAAAGAGCCTAAATTTGTTCTGTGAGAACCACAGTCAGTGCCAAAATTCTGTCTGCTAGTGTCTATCCATGGAGGAATGATTCTAAAGATCCCTGTATACCAAACTTTGCAGGCACCCAGGTCTCTTATGTAAAACAGTATAGTATAACTACATGATTTATATACACCAGTACTAGGCTACTTATAATACCTAATACATGCAAATGTTGCATAAATATTTCTTATATTTTATTCTTAGGGAATAATGAAGAAAATTCATTTGCACATGTTCAGCACACATAGGAATTTTTAATTTATTATTTTATTTTGTTATTTCATGCATGACTATTGCATTCATGCCATTTTACCCCATGTCCCCCTCCAACTCTTCTCATGTCTCCTCCATTCCTGCTCAAAGTGATGACCTCATTTTCCTTCATTATTACTGATATATAAAGATAGAGAGATTCATCCACACTTATACATATGCAAATTATAATCTGCTGAATCAATTTAGCGCTACATGTATGGATCTGTGTCTAGAGGTGACCACTTGTGATTGGCTAACCTATGGGGGGGGGGAAGCAGGGCCTGGTCCCTGAAGAACACTGATGTTTTCCCTCTTCAGCAGCCTTCAGTTGACTGTAGCTCTCCATCTAAGAATGGGGCTTTGTGAGATTTCCCCTACCTATGCTGGATGTGAACTGGTGTTGCTGTTATGCTTGTCTTCTTGGCAAACATGTTGTTGAGATTTTATGGGTGCCACTTCCTTGGCATATAAAAGACACTACTTCACAGCAAATGCCCTTGCTCTTGGCCCTTCTCAACTCCTCCTCTGTCATGTCCTCTGAGCCTTGGGTATGAACTGCACTGTAGATGTATTAACTGGGTATGGGCATTCCATGGTCAGTTATTCTCTGCATTTGAACTAGTTGTGGCTTTCTGCAAGGGTCTCCGTCTGCACAAAAAGAAGCTGTTTTGGTGAACAGTGAGAGAGACGCTTATCTTTGTATATAAGGATAAGTTTATAGAATAAAATGAGAAATTCTAAGGATTTATGAAAGTGTCAGTAGTAGGTTCTACTTTAGGCTCCAGGACCTAAACAGGCATAGATAGAGGACTATGTTTAAAATGAGAGGCATTAATTCCCTCCTGCTGTGTGGGTCTTCTGTCCAATTAGATGGTTATTGGTGACTCCCCAAATATAGATGCCAATGTTGCACCCTGGGAATATTTTATCATGCTGGTCATTCTTGTGATTCCGAGGCACCACAGGTGAATAGCATTATCGATTGCTTTTTCTCCCCAATGAACTTCCATAGTGCCTTCAGATACGATGAGAGCTAATCCTGAGAGAGGAGGCCTCCAGGTTAGTGCCCCTCAGCTCTTCAAGTCTTGGGTTCCAAGTGTGTGCTCCTTGAACAACAGGGTCTTATCTTCTTGTTCTTGGAAGTAATACAGGCCAGGGGCACAGTAGTCTACATGGTTTTTGGAGTCTTCTGGACTCCCCAGACCAATAACATGAAGAGGAATTTCTTGTGCCTGGAACTAGGGCTTTTGTCAGATAGTTTGTGGCTCTGGAAGGGGCGTTCTATCACTTCAAGTTGCATAACTTCATTTAAACTATATGTGTCTCTGTATGTGTGGGTGTACATACACATGTTACGTTACATGTGCTTATGTTATATGTATTTGTTTAAAGAAATGTGATTGCCTATGGTTTATTCATGTATCCTTGGTGTTATTTATCCATTCTCCCTCATCTCTACCTCTGTATTTCTCTCCCTCTCCCCTCCGTAGCTAAAAGGCTTCCTTGTTTTTTTTTTTAAAGTATTTTAAAAAAGCATTTTTGATGTGGTTAGTTGAATTTGACAATGAAGGACTTAGAGATGAGGGGAGCCAACTGTATTTATCATCCATATTTGTATTTGGTGGGAGATATTAAAGAATGTTTTAGAGGCTACTACCATAAGCCAGAGAGAAAAGACATGACCGATCCACCAGCGAAGGGTATCAGATGATTCACTAGTGGGAGGAGCCAGGCCCTGTCAAAGCAACTCGCATCTCTTCAGAAGGATCTCATCATCATTGCTATCGCAGTAGTCCCAACTCCTTGGCAACTGAAAGATGACTGAGGAAGTGGCTTGCCCAGAGACATAGCCATCAGTGCAGAGACTTGGCTTGAACCCTCATTTTGCAATCATCCCAACGCTCTCGTGTACTTTGTATGCAACGCCATTGCTTCTCTCTAGAACAGAGGTAGGTAGAAACTTTGTAAGAGGATGCAGCTTTGAACAATGTAAATCACAGCCATGTTTGATTGATTAGGAAAAATACACCTATTTGAACAAAGTCAATGAAAAAAAAAAGATAACTTCCTTTTGGGTGATGAATGATGTTTACTTAAAGGCAATGAGGAGGTTTCAGAACAGTTGTTGGATGTTAGGATATGTAAACTTAGTGTGCTACTAAATGTATTTCATAAGTTGCTAGTGTATGTACCATCTCTGTGAACCCAAGGAATGAAAATAAACTAAGTGTTCTGGGAGTGGTGAAAGAGATCACAAAGATTATAGACTTCCAAATATAGCAACCTACAGTCCCAGAGTTCCTTTTTTTGTTCTTGTCTTCATTTCCATCACAGACAAGAAACTAGCAGAGTTCTGAATCAACGAAACAGATCCGAAATGCCATACTCTATGTGGAAGACACAGAGACAAACATGAGTCAGGGAAGAAACTCCTTTCATGGGAGCCCATTTGCAGCCGCATAAAAAGTCTAACAAAATTAGCCAATGTTTTTCTCCAAGAAAAGAGTACAAAGCATTGACTTCTACAAATCTGTGCCGAAGAGTCCAAGAGCGAAAGGAAGAAAGGATGGGACACTTTGCCCCTTTGTGAAAATATTGATAGACATCCCCAAAATGACCTAGAATCATGATCAATTAAAGCCCGACTCCAGGTGAGGTTTGAGAATATTTAGCACATCCAAGGGCCACCCCCTTCTCAGGCGCACTGTGAAAGATGCTGTGTGCACCTGTTCATTTTGCTCTCATTACACAAGAGTGTATTTTCAGTTAGAATTATTACTTCCAACAAATGAAATCCCGATTTTATTCAAGGGAAAAGATATGTTTAAATGATTCTGCAGAGTGACAACATGTACCAAAGAAAATAGGATTATTACAACAAATTATATAACCTGCTTGATTTTTCCCCCAAATATCAAGTTATATTTTACCCTAAAAGTAGAACATCCGCAGTATGTTTCCATTTTGGTAAGTGTACATTATTGTTTGTTTTTCCTCCTCAACTTCAAACAACCTTTGCAAAAAACAGCCTAAAAATAAGGAATGGTTGTAAGAGGATAGAAGAAAATATATGGTTTTATAGATGTCTAACCATAATTTTTTTTGAGCAAGAGAGAAAAGCAAACTGATTTAAGAACTGAAAGAAAGACAAAGAATACCTCATTATAAATTATTCATTGCACTCATTTTGGATCAATACTTATAGATATTCACATGTTTTTTTATAAAGAGAGGAAGATTCTTTTTAAATGTCACCATTTCCTCCTCAAAGCTAAAGGCAGGAGCACAGCATTATGCTGCTGATGAGTGTGTTCTAAAGGCGCAGATGCCCCACTACTCCTTGTAACTTGATAAACTGTGAGTTTGGGCAAGCGCACTGTGGAAACACCCATGGCTGACTTGCCACTTTCTGCCGAATTGCTCCACCTTATTGGATCAAATCCATCAGAAGCTGCTCCCCTTTTCCCACTAAGGGAGGAAAGAACTGCACTGCTGTGGCGGTTCTCAGATGAATTATATTCAGCCCATGAAGTTGTGTTAAAGAAACAAGGCAGGTGCCTCGACATTCTGGGTCAGGGAGTCTTCATTCCATCTCATAGATTTCTGGGGACTCACTTCTTGACTATGGTCTGCTGTGAGCAGGTCTAAGGAAGATATTTCATTCATCTTATTTTATTTTAGTGTGTGGAAAGGTTGGAGGGAGCTGGAATATAGACATGAGTATGTTAGTGGCTGTGTGTGCATGAGTGATCAGAGGAAGAGACAAAGAGGGGGTATCTTGCCTTACATTTCTGCCTTATTGCCCAGAAACAGTGTCTTTCTTTGAACATGCTCACGGCTTGAGTTTGGATGGTGGGACAGCTCCTGGGATCAGTTTGCCTCTGCACCTATCCTCCAACACAGTTGGCCTTAGAAGCCTATACATCTATGCCCTGCATTTTACACGAGAACTGGAGTCCTCATGTTTGTACTGCGCTGTCTCTCCAGCCCAAAAATGACCATTTAAAGATAGAACTTGAACTAGAGAATATTCTGTCAATACAATATATTATCTGCTTCTCTCCTAAAAACTCAAATTTCTCTTCCGTGGGAATCAAGCATCCTCTCCGTCTCAGATCTTCTGCCAGGAGCCCTGCTGCAGTGGCAGAAAAAGTATCTTTTAACACTGCCACAGTTACATTTTCTAACCTCCTGAAGCAGGTGTCTGTGTTTCCTGGAGGAAGTACTCTTTACACCATCAGGAAACATGTTGGTGGTACTTTTCAAGTTAAGACAAGAGAAACAGTTTATAACACTGGAAAAGAATGTGAAAACAGCATATTTTTTTCTCTCATCCATCCTTCTTAATGCAAAGCAACAGAGTAAATGAAAGGATTTCGAAAATTCTTAGTGTAGTGGAAAAAAAAATCAAAGAGATCGTCCCCTCTTTTCATCGCCTGAAAGAAGAGTTTTTCTGTGAAGAGGTGCAGCCAGTGGGCTCATAAAACAACTGTGGCTGTCTCCATACGAACAGTGACAAAGGACATAAGGCAGTCATACCAAAACCACGGAGCTCTGGGGCGGCCAGGTGCCCCGGCTAGATCTTCTTGAGTCACGAATGGGTGGTCATGGAACAATGGTGGGGCTTTCAAAGGGCAAGGAATTCAGCGACAAGGTCAGCATGGCTTTACACTGAATGCTGCCACAGCAAGCTCTGGCGCCCTTTATTCTTGGTCTTAAAATGATCACTTCATTAAAATGGCTCCTTTCAATACATGCCATGCCTTTCCAAGTAGTCCCAGCAATGCAGCCACTGACTACATTAGGGGGTGTAATCTAGAATGCTTTCAAATGATTTTAGCTATCGAATGTTTTTATGCAATCTTCGGTTTGAAAGGCATTTCATCACTAGGAACAATCCTTAATATCAAACATGAGACTTTAAACAAAAACAGAAAAACCTGTCTGTTGGGTTGGATATTTTTTTAAATGTTACAATAGCCCTTATAAAAAATTACTGAGAATAATCTGTACATGATATTTTTTCTAAGATAAAGGCTACACGCTGTTGAAGAACAGAGCATTTCAGTTATTTTTTTTCCAATCCACAGATACATCCACAATTTCAGTTGGGTTTTCCTCTCTTTTGTTCAAAAAAAAAAAACACAGCATCTCAAGGGCAAGGCCCATAAACACCCTTTCTATTTATATGTGAACTCCCCTGCATCTCACAGGGACTGTGATGCAGTCCAGAATCTTGCCGGAAGCCTAAAGGCATTTCCTGAGAGGCTTCCTTACAAGGCTCCAATGCCTCCGTGACTTTCTGCATCAGCACTCCCATCTTTGGGGCAGGAAGATTGATTTTCTTTCTCCCTGCAAGTGAAAGTCCAGAGTGTGTGCCCCCTGCCTACTACCCTGAGAGTCGACAATACAACCACCAGATCAACTTGAAAAACTCGTCCAGGGGGAGCCTTCCTGCCACCTCTGAGCTTCTCACTAGGTTAAGTGCTCCATATATCAATGAAGGCAAGCTGGGTCAGCCTGGTTCCCACAACAGCTGCTTGTTGTGTTTCCCTCTAGCTCAGGTTGTGATCCGCTCTGCTCCTCCCGCGCAGGGGCCCTGCCTCTCAGTGGATGTATGATCACTTAGAATCTCAGAACAGAGTCTCAAAACTGGGGCTGGAAATCACATCTTGATCTAAGACTACAATAAAAAAAAAAAAAAAAACATCAAAGCACCTGGGTGTGAAACTCATTAAAGTGGCCATGCACACACATGGGCTTAGGCAGATCACTAGTGGCTTAACACATATGTGGATTGCCTAAATAGAAAGCGCTGACAATTTGCTATTCTGTTTTGTTTTGTTTTGTTTTTTGTTTGTTTGTTGGTTGGTTGGTTTACTTGCTTGCTTGTTTTTGTTTTTAGAACTAAGGAAAATTCCCTTTTAAAGAAGACTTCACAGTTCAAGGCAGAAAATGAATTTTAGATGAATATGGGAAGAAAGGAAAAGGCAAGATTTATCATCAGTAAAATATCTGTTTTCTGTGCATCAGGAAAGTCCTTTTAGCTGAACCATAAACTGGGTACCGGGAGGGAATAGAATTAGATGGGAAGTTCAGACACATAATCTGGGGATCCATGAAGATGAGTGACAAGAGGCTGTTATCACACAATCCTATTTAAAGCTTATTTTCCTTTCTGGGACACAGACTATGTTGCTTAGGTATCAACAACATGGTACTAATAACACGGGATGTTTTCTAAGGGCAATGTTTATGTAAGAAAAAGAAATCTCAGTGATTAGAACCCAAGTCCGTAGAGCACAAAGCTACCCTAATAATAGGTTCTCTGTAGTTTTATTTAGAAGATGCATTTGCCACTTTTCTCCTTATCATGTGACCGCTGAAATTTTCTAGAAGAAAACTTATGGAAAAAAGTTTAGCAAATAAATACTGAATTGGATCAAGGTATAATAATGATTTCACTTTTTATGAGATGGTCAACATGCTAGTTAAACATTCATTACCCTGCTGAGACACTTCATGTTTAAAATTTTAAATTACACTTTTTTTTTAAAAAAATCACTTATCGCGAATATCTGTTGAAAATAAATGTTTCATTATTGGCAAGTGTGTTTTGTGGTATCCATACAATGACTTACTTATTTAATTAGTATTTTATTCTCTTTACATTATCAGTTTTAATGTTTTCTGATATAAATTGAGCAATAAGATGTCAAGTGACACTATCCGCCACAGCAAATGCTATCATCCGTTCACATGCTGTTTACTGTAGGAGTCTTTATAAATTAAATTTATACTATAAATTAAGTATAAAATTAAATTTTTAAAAAAGAAAGAAATTTAACCAAGGAAGGGTTTGCCATCGAGGACTGGGAGAATTCCTCCAATATCAGGAGCTTTAAATGTCAAATTCCCATCTAAGCCTGTTATGGTTATGAACACCTAATTTCACAAAGAAAAGTGAGCATGTTTTTCCTCAATAATGGAAACAAATAAGAGAGTAAAGGACCCTTCTGTCTAATACTCTCATCAGCAGAGCCACGCAAGCAAACTCTCAGAAGTCGTTCCGATTTAACAACACAGAATAAGTTTTGGTGGTAGGCGGCGGTGATGAAAAAGCAGATTGAAATAATATGTCAAATATTAGTAGCCTGTTAAGACGTCATCGCTCATGGCCTTTAACCTCTTACAGATGGCAAACAGGGGGCAGAGCAAACGAAATTAAGATGATAGTGTGTTGACAGGAGCACGTAGATTCCAGTTTTCATCCCTACGGACAACAGAATGACATCACATCTTCTCAAAATGACACATTAATGAATTTAGCAACACCTGAACTTTTCTGGCGACAGCACCTTTGACACCAGCAGGTTCTCTCATGTCAGTAATGATAGGGCTGTGTATCACCCTCCCTCCTCAGAGCTGATGGCAGAATTACCTTTTGGGCCCTAACAAGTTGACAGGGTTTCATTTTGCTCCCTCTCTTAATGACATCCTTTCGCAGGTGAACTAGAGATGTAATGACTTCCTTTTTTTCTTTTCTTTTTTTTCTTTCTTTTCTTTTTTTTTTTGTCTTGGAGGATTCCTAAATGTCACTAGGAGACCTAAGACATCTCAATCTCACTTAATGCAAACGGGAAGCCCAGGGTTTTTAAAGGTGAAATGGAGCTTGCTAATGGAGAAGTATCGGTCTCCATGGGGCACACTGCTTGTTAGTTCAATATAGGTGTCACAGGTTAGGGTTCCAGCCTGAGCAGGCTAGGACTGCACATGTCATCTTTTATTTATCAGGCTTTTAAAAACCATAATTGAATGCTTGGGATGTAGAAACAACAAACTCTTCTGCATTTTGGATCCAAAGAGAAGGGCACTAAGCTCTTGCCTCCGAAGCTTGTGGTGACAGAGCCATGATTATGACAGAGTTCACATGTGTCGATTGAAACATGTCAAACCTGGGCAATAAGTGCAACTCCCCACTTAGGGGAACAAGAAATCTAAGTTCTCTGTTTATTTCCATTTTCCAGTCTCTTTATTTGTCCCATGAGTGGTAGTAGATACATGGTTATACATTTGGTTCATTCCTTTTCTTTTCCATAATAAATATGCAAGAAGTATAATATTTGTGATGGCCATTAACTTCCAGACTATTGTGAAATCCAATGGGAGATAGGGAGACTCCTCCTAAACATTAGAAACTTGGCAAGGTTAAGACTCCCTATGAGTCAAAATCACATAGGCATTCTCTGTCTGCTTGATTTTCTTTCTTTAATTTTTTCCCCTGATATTGTACATCCAGCTGGTTACCATCTGGGGAAAATATGAAAAGGAAAGTCCAATTCAGGCAGTGACATAAAATCCATCATGGGTGAACAAAACAAAGATTACCCACACACAAAAAAATGTAAATGCTCAAGAGCTGGACCAGAGCAAAGAGGGTTAACAAACCAGCAAAGGGCTGGACCAGAGCAGAAAGGGTTAACAAACCAGCAAAGGGCTGGACCAGAGCAGAAAGGGTTAACAAACCAGAATCAGAGCTCAGCTCACAGCCACTTTCAAATGACCAAGAAACACTGAAAGCATTATCCCAAATTATTACCTGATAATATGTTCAACCCAGCAAAGCTCGTTAGCACCCTGTACTTGGCCTGTGATGCTGTCTTCCTTTTCTAGCCTTGTTTACCTGAAAATCTCTAATTGCCACCACAAAAAAACTTGAAGATGCAGGACCTAGCTATGCAGATCTTGCGGTCTGAGTACAGCAGCTGCTTCCTCTCCCTGCATCCTACCATTTAGGAGCTGTACTGTAAGCTGGCATGGTTAGGTTTCCCTCCTTCTCACAAGTGGAAATTACTCCCTGAAAAGATGAGCGTGGTTTCTGAATGAAAGCATTTCCATGAATTGTGGCCTCCAAGGCTGTGTTAGAGGAAACATGAAATTATGTTTGGTGCTAGCAGGTAACAGTAATGACTTTTTCACCTGTCAACTGCAAGCTTAAAATTCCCACACATGTGGGCCTCTTCTGCTTCGTGAGCTCTTTGAATTTCAGCTGTGCCTGGTTTCTCTGGTGCCTCCTTTGTGTCCGAGACTCTCACACTGGGTTCTCCCTCTTTGGTGCGGGGCTTTCTTTTCACAGTGACATTTCAACATAAACAGTCAATATTCATTACCTCAAAGGAGACTTCCCTCCTATTGCTGACCAATTAAATACCAGCTGAGATGGGCAGACAAAGGTAAGGGAGCTGTAACACAAGACAGGCTTAGAGTTTCCTCCCTTCTCCCTTCAAGGATGAAAAATTGTAATCAAAACAAAGAGAGCTGGGGATTTAGGGACTAGCTGTGCCCAAGAAGCATGGTTCCGTTGGATATTATGTCTCCCTATCTTTTCATCTGACATGCTGCAGAGTGTGGGGATTTTGCATTATTTTTGTTGTTGTGTTTAATAATTCACCACCATGCATTTTTGAGGTTTCACCAAGAAGGACAATCAGTCCTTAATTAGTC
The DNA here is from genome assembly GCA_028555095.1 of Dicrostonyx torquatus. Taxonomy (NCBI): domain Eukaryota; kingdom Metazoa; phylum Chordata; class Mammalia; order Rodentia; family Cricetidae; genus Dicrostonyx; species Dicrostonyx torquatus. The sequence goes on from JAQHUG010000073.1 coordinate 3,207,614, forward strand.
CCTGACTGAAGATGGCCATTTTGGCTTAGGCTGTTTCCTCCGATGCTGGTGGACCTGACCTTTCTTTTCTTACTCCACTGCCTAATTTGATTTAGCTTGATTTCTGTATTTCTCCACCACATGAGAGCGGCTCAGGAGGCGCCACTTAGAACATCTTTTGAGACAGAGCCCTTTCGGATGAACTCGCCACGTACCGGGAATTGCTGGGAATGGCTGTGAGGCTCCTCAACCGAGCGAGTCCTCTGAACTGTGCCTTCACTTCAGGGAAGGAAGAGGGGGAGAGCATTCTCGTAGATTCCCTTGAATCATTAAACAGCTCAACTTCCTTCTCACCCCCAGCCACCCCTCCTCCCCCAACACGCACACACTCCAGGATGCACAGAGCAGGCAGGGCACTTCTGGGACCATTTTCTTAGCAAAACTAGATAGCGGAGTTGTTGTGTGTAAATTCTGCATATTTCAAGCTCTCTCTCTCACACACATACACACAATCTGGAAGAACTGACATGCTCCAAGTTGTGAAACTTTTCCTCCTCACACAGAAATTGGGCAGCAATTCACGGACATTCGGTCCCCTGGGCCCACATTCCACTTGGGTAGAGGGCGGAATCTTCCAAAAAATTCTATTTCACCTACACAGAAAACTCTCAACATTGGAAGGGAGTCACGCGAAGCACCTTTCTTTCTTTCTTTTTCTCTTCTTTTCTTTCTTTCTTTCTTTTTCTCTTCTTTTCTTTCTTTCTTTCTTTTTCTCTTCTTTTCTTTCTTTCTTTCTTTTTTTTTTAAAGAAACATTTGAAGTATAGTATAGTCTGGCTAGAAAGGGCTGTAACTCCAACTGCTTCATTTCCATTGACTCACACACCTTTTCCAGCTTCCTCACCAAAGCCAAAAGCAGTTGCAACATTCCTGAAACAAACAGAAGTCACAGCCCTGAGATCCCTACTCAGCGGCTATTAAACATGGGAAGGAAGGATCAATACCCAAGCAATGCGCGGTTCAGACTCTGGGTGTCATATTAATTAGCTGCTCCCCAGAAGTGGTGTCCCAGTTTAATTTTCTTAGAGCCCCTCATCAATTATTGCTTTGCTTTGTGTCATGGAAATGAAGGCACCACGAATGGTAAACTTTTTATCGGGGTATTTTTTTCTTATATAATGGAAAAGGACTTTTAGTCCATAGGAATTATGGGCCTTCCCTCCTCCACCTTAGATTAGGTAAATTTAATCACGAGAGAATTGTATTTTCTATTTGTGCTTCTAGCAGCTAGAGGGCACAAAAGAATGCTTTTACTTTGCCTTGTCTCTCTTTTTTTTTTTTCTTTTCTTTCCCCCCACTGAATGGAACTGTACAGACGCAGAAATAATCAGAATGCAAGAAAGACTGGTGGTTTTATTGCACCTCCCTTCTGTACATGTCATTTAAAAAAATGTCCCATCCAACAGGAATATAAATCCCAGATGAGGATGGTATATGAGTGTGGCCTGTGAGAGCTACATCGTCCTAAAACAAAGAGTAAATCCCAGAGAATGAGAAGCCTCAACGTGGGGCGAAATGATTCCAAGTTTGCACCATCATTATGTTTCCAAACTATTTTGTAAAGCTCTTTGTTCAAAAGCAATATAAACACATGTTTAACCTTTATCATTCGAGCATCTTAAATATTAATGTTGGTTGTGCTTCCGCATTAACAACATCTATTATTTTTGCGCTAATAAGAGGCTTACAAGAATAAACATGAAAGGCTTGGAGCAACCTCCCTGTCAATTAAGGAGCAGTCAGTACTTCAAGTACACACTTCCAGCAGATCCCAGCAACTGGAATCAGACTGAAATGTCTGCTTCCAGCCATGAAAGAGGCCCCACCCCTACCACTAGAAGTTTTGCAAATCATCTCCCGTTCACACTTACACACCCTCGTCTTGTAAAAAGCTGGCTACTAGGACTCAATAGTAGAAGGCATTCTTCTTGGGCCATTTATTCGAAAGCGTAATAGTTTGGCATTTTTCTGCAAGAAACACTAATAAACCTCGGGAGGAGTCACATCTGTTGCTGAAGAACAAAATGGGTTGGGCCTCAATAGCATAATATATATAAACACTTTTTCCCCTAATGAACTGTACCACCCCCTCAGGCATAAATGAGTTGGATCTGGATAGAGTACCATTTGCCAAATTGTAAATTGCCTACATTTATTTTGGGAGTGCACTAAACAGAGTGCTAATTGCCTTGTTTAGCACTTTCCTTTCTTTCATTTGCACTGGTGTAAAATCTTAGTAAATTAACTCAAAGCTTTTATTATGTAGGTAGCATTTGAACAACCAAGAATTAGTGAGGAGGCAGCATGAAAGGACGGATAAAAGAGGAGTTGGCTCTACCCAGAATGCCATTTATATGTCCCTTGAATTAAAAGGATGGAATTAACTTTTAATCCTTGGGCTTTTTAAATTGCTGATGTTAACACGGAATGTATTACGTAGCCATTTTATTCAAATTTGCTCGCTTAAAATGGGTAGAATGCTAACAACCATGATCATATGGGGAAAGTGCAGCTCGCTGTATTCATATACACAAGTGTATATATTAAGATTCATTCCAAATAGCAATTTATGTAGTTGCAGTCAATTGCATAGTCAAGATTCCGGCTTATTGTTAAAGACAAAACACTCCAAAGTCATTACCATGCACCACTTTGCAGTAGCCTATGTGAAATGAGTTGAGAGTCTGTTTGCCATTCCTAATGGACAGGTGTGCTCTTCAGAAAAGCCATCTCCGACTTAGTGGTGCTCAGAATGCACTGTGTGCTGGCGGCTTCCCTGGGTGGGATGGTGCAAAGCAGCCCCAGGCTAAAGGTCTGGCATTCTTACAGGTGGCCTCTGGTGGGGGAAATCCGGCAGGAGACTCTGTGAAAAAGCTATCTGAAGCAGCGCCCTCAAGAGAAACAGATTTTCTTCTCTTGCAGGGGCCTAGCTTGGTTTTACTCACTGGGCTTGCAGATCTGTCACAGCCAGGGGGGAGTCATCAAAGCTTCCCTGGTGTAAATGTTAATTTTAAGTGGAAATCAGTGACAGAGTCCATCATTGATGTTTGCTTTCAAAGGCTTTCCCCCTTGGAAGTCACATTAGGAGCTCACAGAGACTGGAGCGGCATGCACAGGGCCCGCATGGGTCTGCTCAGATTGTATATCATGGGCTTCCAATTTAGTTTCCTACATTGGATTCCTGAGTGTGCGAGTGAGTGGGTCTTTGATTCTTATGCCTTGTCTTGTGCTCTTTTCCATTGTCCAACTTAGGTATGATAGTTTTGTTTTATCTTATTATATTTTGTTGTTATTTTATTAATGAATGAATGAATAAAAATCTAGCCACTAGCATAAAAGTTAATGGCTGAACTGTCATTTATACTTGGGTTTCTGTTTGTTTTTTGAAAAAGAACTTAATGCTTGGGTGAGCAGGAAGAAGGAAAAGATCTAGGAGAACTTGGAGGAGGAGAGGAATATCATCAAATATATTTAAATTTTAAAGCTGTTTAAAATAACAAAAAATATAATAAAAAATAAAGTCATATTAGTTGTCCTTAGGCAGACGTCTGCCCACATAGAAAGCTAATTGATGGAAAGTTTGTGTTTATTAATCTCCCATTCATAGAACTTATGTTTTAAGATATACTTTGCCTTTACATTTAAGAATATTAATCTCATAAATGTATTTTAGGTCAATTATAGTGATATGCCTGTAAGAACCTAGGAGGTTGAGGGGAGGAGGATCATTTTATCTTTCTAGGTTAAAAGACTAACCTAGACTTCATAGTGAGTTCCAGGACAGCCTATAGAATTAGAGGCGTGGGGGAAGGGGGAGGGGCAGCCACACTGGTTTCCAGGTTTGAGATAACAGTCATGGAAGAAAGTTCTGGAGAATATACAGGAGCAATTAGCATTCACTCTGCTCATAGTCTCTGTGAACCAATTAGAAAGGTAAATTCAAGGACTGGCAATCAAATCATCAGAAAACAAAGTGTGTGGGTTTTGCTTTACTGTTCCCTGGAATTCAAGCAATATCAAGGGCATTTTTAACAGGCAATGCATTCTTGGTAAGAAGGACATTAAAGCCAGGTAGCAGAGACATGCTAATCCCAACTCAGCTACTGAGAAGTGACCTCTTCTGTCTGAATGCTGTTTTCGGCTTGGGTGATGATGTTGTGAGGATTCCGTGGCATAGTACGTGCTCAGTAAAGTGTTCATTTTCCTTCAAACCCCACCCACCCCTAGCACATGTCTACCTTGTCATTTAGTTCATAAAGAAACATTTCTGCTTGAAGATTAGAAAACAGAGCCATAACGCTAAAACCCTTTTTATCTTTCCAATGAAAGACTGGATGAAAACACAGCCACATAAAAACCTGAAGAGTTTCATTAATAGATGTGAAAAGGAAACATCAGACCATGTTTTAAGACTGTGAATAGAATAATAGAAAAAAAAACACTAATAGAGAAATTTAGCTACTATCCTTCTCCTTCCCACTCAGACTGAAAAACTAACTTTAACCGTGTGTATCATTGTAGGAGCGCTCTCTCTCTCTCTCTCTCTCTCTCAACTTTATAATGCAACATATTGGTAAAGTTTCCAAGTCCGAATTGTTTGTCTTATTTTCTCATTTCTAATTGGAATTCTAGATACTGCTGCCGTTGCTATGATCTCCACCTATCACTCGGCACAGAACTGTGATTTCATATAAGTTGTGCATGATGTGAAACCACATGTATTGTATTTGCAAAAATTACTTCCTTGCCATGGGAATAAAATGATGGGCCACTTACTAAACTTTCCAAATTTCTACAGGAACAGCAGTCCTACTAGGAAAACATCTTGGCAAAGGAAGCTGGTGAAAATGAAATTGAGGAACGCTGAAAAGGACTATTTCAGTGTCTATGGTTCATTCTAGGCTCTTTGCAATGCCATTTGTTGTTGTGATTTCTGTAGATTTTTATTTTGAATGCAAAGACTTCATTACCAAATAACTCTCTGATGTCATGTGCACTTACCAACAAGTCCTTAGTGTTCAGCTCTGCTGAAGAATAGCTCTATCCATACAAATGTGTCCTATGTCAGGCCCATGTCATGACAGGAAACTGTACCCTCATAATGCCTTGTGAAGGACAGGAGTAGAGACCCTAAAGTAAACCCCTAACCTCTAAAGAAACCAAGGTACTGACTAGTGGTAATCATCTCTACTACTTTCTTCCAACTTTCTTTTCTCCCTTAAATTCTTAGATATAAGTCAGATGGACAGTGGTGGCACATGCCTTTAATTCCAGGACTTTGGAGGGGTGTGTGTGCAGAGGCAGGTGGATCTCTATGAGATGGAAGCCAGCCCGGTCTATAGAATGAGTTCCAGGACAACCAGGGCCACACAGAGAAACCCTGATCTTGAAAAAGAAAACACAAAATTATTAGATATAGAAAAAATAGAAAATAAAATTATGAAAATTTCCAAATTATTAGGCCAAGCGTCCACTAATAGATGTTCCTGGAATCAACTTGCTATTTTTTTTTTTTTTTGGTTTTCGAGACAGGGTTTCTCTGTGGCTTTGGAACCTGCGCTGGAACTAGCTCTTGTAGACCAGGCTGGTCTTGAACTCACAAAGATCCGCCTGTCTCTGTGTCCCGAGTGCTGGGATTAAAGGCGTGTGCCACCACCGCCCAGCTTCAACTTGCTATTTACAAAACTCATCGTTTTAAGGGTTTGAATTGTAATCTCCAAAAATGTTATTAACCTTTACTCATGATTCTATACTTGTGAGAATATTCATGATTCTATACTTCCCAGGTTTTCTCTCAACCTTTTCTGGAATTTAATCCTGGACGTTTTAAAACTATTAATAGACTCTTCTAAAGAAGTACTTCAGAAAAACTGTCCAAACAGATGAGGTGCATTTGCAAAATAAAGCAAAACAATAACAAAACAAGTATATGTTTGTGAGCTGCGTCCTAAATATGTTTCATCTTATGATGGTCTGGGCTTGCCTACATGGCTTTGGGTGTTCCCATACCTCCAATGACCTGCATTCAACATCTGTCTTAAATGAACTTGTCAAAGGTTTAATGGGTGTGTATATTAATTTAGTAGCTCACTATTCTTGGTACATGAAGTTTTTAATATCCAAAATTGCCTCAGACATTCAAACTCTTGAGAAAATAAAAACAAATTTGGTTTTGCGAACACTGAAATCATAAACAATGATGATTCTGGAATTGAATGCAGGAGCATGATGTTTAAGTTTTCATAAATGCATGAAAACTTCCTTCGTAAACTACAGCACCCACTCATCAGTTAGAAACCTGATCTTTATATGCAGTCCTCTCCTGGGGAACTAGACTACTATGGCCTGTGATCTTTCTGTAACTTGGAGCTTTGTGTTCATGTTTTGGAAATATTCTAGATTTGGAAGCTTCAGCTGGAAGCTATTGACTCACCCCCATGCTAGCACTATGCGGTCCAAGACAGCACACATCAAATAGATAGCCGTCTGTGTCAAGACACAACATAAAAAAACTTTTACGATGCCTACAGTTATCTAAGACATATCTAACCAGGTCTATGGTAGAAAAGAGACCTACCCCGCACATCTAATTAAGCCAACAAAAATCACCCATGGGAATGAACTAATGTCTAGAGCCATGTCTAAGTCACCAGGTTGGGTGACATTTTTTTTCTACAAGATGAGAAATCCTGGCACACCCGTTTCTACATCAGTGATTTGCTGCCAATACAATGTCTTTAAACAATAGTGATATTTTCTTCTCTCACTGGAAAACTAGTGCTAAAAACATTCAAGTGAATTAACTTTTTAAACTGGCATCTATAGGAAAGAGGCTCATTAACCAGATGTGCTGGTCTGGCTTTCTCTTCTAGCAAGAATTCACGTGAGAATCTAAGTTCAAATGAGAGACTGGCTCAATATCACTCAGTTATATTCTACTGTATCATAGTTTTATTTTGTTTTAAACAAGGCATTTGTTATAATTCAAACATTCAACTGAGAAAAGGAAGTTTCATCCAACTGAATAGAAAGAATGCTTATGAAGGCTCTAGAGAACTGCAGTCAGAACTACTACTTAAAGAAGAATGTTTGGCGTAGCATAACCATGAGTCTTTAAGAAAGAAAATGTAAAAATAATTGGAAAGGAATAGAGTGTGGTACAAACCGCTGTTCTCTTTGAGCTAGAAGCAAAGGAAATGCAAACACCATTTCTTTTCTAATGTGTTTTTCTTTGCTGTATTTTTTTATATAATTTAAGAAGTTAAACAATAAGGAAAATATATTTCCCTCAAAGATTGTTTAAAAACAATTTCTCTGTGGAACTATGACCCCAGTTAATGAGATAAATATGTCACTACCTATAGGTACCCCTGATTCAGTTTTTCATCTTTGTATGTCTAGGATAGCATGAGAATCAATAACTATGATTAACAATGACCTTGAAATCTAACTATAGGCTCCTTTACAGAACTAGACACAAGTTTGAAATAGATTCTTTTGCTTGCTTCTTTTTCTAGCAATTAATATGAATTGTACTTCAAATTTTCAAAACTCTATGTACTCATATTTTACTCAACAAAGAAATATATGAATATAATGGGTATAGAATAAAATGACAGATGGGATATCCAGAGAGACAGATACAGAGGTATGTAGATAATTGATGGGTGAGCAGATAGATGATGGATGGATGGGTGGGTGGATGGATGGATGGATGGATGAATGGATGGACAGATGGATGTATAGATGGATGGATGGATGGACAGGTGGATAGATGGACAGACTGATGAAAACTCAGTTTTTCTTCATGAGAAACCCCAGTTTCATTTGTCACGCTCTTGTGAGACTTTAGTTTCAAGTAGTTCTTTGCTGTTGCCATTCCCCCACAATCACGCTCAACTTCCGGAGCACACATTGCCACAGGCCTCTTCAAACAGAATTAATTTAAAATTTAAACATACAACCAGTGATTCAGCTTTTCCTTTAATAACAGGCTTCACAACTCGTGGAGTTGTAAGAAATTCTGAGAACACCAGCAGTGTTGTTGGATTTACCTAATTCCTGTTTCTTTTACATCTTTCCAACCGTTCTTTGAGCCAGGAAGCTAATGAAGAGGCCACTGCCACTTCCTAAATTTCACAAAATCAGCCATAGAGGCAGAAGGAATTATCATGCTGTTTCCTTAATAGACGTCTGATGCTTTTAATCTGCGTGATTACAGGTTCCTCCCTAACCTACAAATCCCAGCAGTGCATTGTAAACAGTGTTAGAGAATATGTTCATTGGCTGAACTTTAGGCTGTTAGAGCTCTCTGTCCACTCTTCTGAAGAAAAGGATGCTTATCTGGAGGCAATGTGGTCCTCACTGGTAAAGGGTTAAATGCAGATTATGCAAACGATGCTAGTTCTTTTGGTCCTCTCTTCATTCTGGGGACAGCTTTTTGTGCTGCTGTTTTTCTTCTCCTCCAATTGAGAGATTAACCTGGCCTCAATTGAAATGGCAGTCCATATCATACCTTTCCTTGGGCTCACAGCATGGCTAATAATAGCTGGGGCCGGCCAAGGAGGCCTTTTTATTTTTCCTTTATTGTTCCAGACTATGAGCCCGTGAACCTTCAGCATGTTATGTACTTAACCATGGTCAGGATGATGTCATTATTTTCTGATTGTCCTGGAGCTCCTGGGGTACTGGCCCATATTGACAGCATAGGGCTAGCGTGCGCTTTGTAGGGTACCCTTTGAAAAAGAAGCCTGGCGACCACCTGCATGCTTAGCCTAGAGCTGCAACTTTGCTCTAGGCCAATTGGTATGCTTCAAAACACATATTAGTGCCACTTGCGCTGGCTCACTCATCTTGCCTTTCCATTTTCACTTGGTCTCCTTAGATAAACCTGATCTGTGCCACAAAGAAATGTTTGACTGGGGAAAATTCTAAAGATCACTGGGAGAAGATCCGGTATGCCTGGGTCACTGTGTGCTTTCTCTACAGCTAAGTGTAGCTCCTCACATCCTCTTTTTAATATTTCTCCTCTGTTGCTTGTCCACGTGAATCTAACTAGTCAGATTAGGAAGCCTGTGGCAGACAGAAGCAGGGAGCAGTAGCCCAAAATGGCCTGAACAGTGGAGCCAAGTACTTCACGGCATGAGCACCCTTACACTCAGCTTTTGCAGTTCCTATAAAAATTGGTCTACTTGTTATCAGTTCAGACAGGAAAGCAAGCAACAGCCCTCGATTGCCTCGGGCTTTGATGTAAGCACCCCTGACTATTTCTGTTTAAACTCTAGCGGATGGAAGACACCTATAAAGATATTAATTAGCTCCAGTTGTCACCAGATGTGGTTCACATTTTCTGAGCCAGCTCTGAAATACTGGAATTTTTATTAGGCAAGGTAATGTTTATGGCTCTCATTAAAGTCTGAGTCATAAAAGGCGGAAGATGAGATTGGTAGAAACTGATTGTTTACCAACTTCAAAAAAATAAAAATAAAAATTCAAAAGTCCCGTGTTTCAGACTGGAGTGGCATGCTAACTTTGAGAGACTTGGCAAGAGTCTCCTACTGTTAACATTAAGAGAAAAACCTTTGGAGTTATACTCCATGAAATGACTGGTTTGTGTCAGATTTATGTTGCGTTTCCATGCTTAATTATAGGAATGTCAACCACACAACACTGTATTATCCAAAGAGAAAGAATCAGTACTAATCGTTAGTAGACCGGAAGCTAACTAGTGGAGTACATGATGACAAAGGAAGGGATTGGATGTTTATTCAAATTACGTGAGCAGTACTTCTCAATTGACAAGGCAAAGGACCCAATAATATCTCTTAAACACGTCTCTCTTCCTTGCTATTTTAATATAATGTCTTTATAATTCGGAAAGTGCTTACACTACTTCTTCTCTTAGATGGAAGAAATAGTTATAGCTAAAAACTGCTCAGACCTACTAGCCCATTTAGAAAGAAGAAATCCTTCATCTAAGGACAAAATAGATGTCGAGTTTTCTTCTAAATCTCCATTGACCTCCTTTCTGAAGCTGTACTCCACCCCCATCAAACCTATACACATAACAATACAGGCCCCATTCTTCCTGGGGCCCCCATTATGAGGTGTGATCTGGGGGTCCCCAGATGGAGTCTATCTTCAGTTGGAAGTCCTCAGATGACTCCCTCAGTGCTTCCAATTTAGAGTTTCATAAGATCTTTGGAGATTTTAAATGATATTCAGAAATATGCTTATGCATTTTCAAAAGATTCCTTTTTTCCCATCTGAACTCCTTTAACAAAGGTATTACACTAAGGACAAAAGCTGTCCAATTTTTTCCAACCTTTTGGTTCTTTCTAAAACACAGTCATTTTGTTAGACATTGAAAATGTCTTGATTTAGTTGTCTTGCTATTTTGGGCCTGTCCTGCCCCCTGCAGTGGTAATAAGGATGGGGGTTCCTGCTGGGCCCTGAAGAATACCATTTCACGGCCGCCACAGAGCTGGCGGCTTTTATTTATGGAGCCAAGAAAATGAATGGGTATTAGTGTCCAAACATTTCAACATGCTCCCGCGGCCATGCACAAAAGGGACTGATTTGCAGCAAATTTCCACTTATTTTCCAAAAGTATTTACCTTGCCAGAGCTTGGCTGATCACTATAATGGCATAGCTGAGGGGGAAAATGACCATTTTAGAAATATATATATATATATATATATATATTAAAAGAGCTCTACTTCTTCTGAATAAAGATAATACTTTGGTTTCCTAGAATTCTGTGGATATATGGATGAATCTAAGGGCCAGAGTCTATACACTGCTGATGTTTTAAACATGAAAAGGACCAGAACAGCCCAGACAAAGAGAGTTCACATGGGCAGACAGATTGTCCCTAAGACAGCATGCCAGAGTTCCCCAGACCATCTCTGGGCATGCCCCAAGAGTAATGCTAGCACTGTGAGGTGCAGAATTGGGGCTAGAGATGAAGGACTGCCACGCTCTTTAGCGGTGATGCTAATAGACTTCAGACAAGCTTATTGATGGGTGTTGTGGAAGATGCTATGAAATATTGTTTCCTATTTGCAGTAAGCAAGTCACACTGTCAAAAATACTAATTGAGCACCTACTATGTGCTATGTATTCAAGATCTGCCTCAGTGAGAGATGTTGCAAACAACCTTCAACCTGGCATTGCATGTTCTCTATGAAGGGTGTTACCATCTCAAGGCCAAACAGATAGTCTGCAGACTTCTTCATTGGATCTCTAGTTCTATCTCTTAAGCAGGGCTCTTTATATCTCTGGACTGGGGTTCATTTGCTCACTGTGCTATGATATATGAAAATCTTTTGCACCAGCTGTATAAATCAAAATGTCTACTCTTCAGATTTCAGTCAAAACATTGCTTCTTCGGTGACTTACCACAATGTTCTTAAGATGGATATATTCTGGGGGCTGCGGAGATAACTTAGTAGGTACAGGGCTTCTGCTATAGGCATAATGACCCGTGTTTGATACTCAGAATCTTTAATGAATAAAAAGAGAGATAGAAGGATGGATAGATAGATAGATAGATAGATAGATAGATAGATAGATAGATAGATAGATAGAAAGATAAACTGGGCATGGTAGCATATACTTCTATTCCCAGCTCTGGGAAGGTAGGTACCTGTGAATTTCAAAGCTATCAGGACATCCATCCTAACCTGCAAGACAAGTTCCATGTAAATGAGAGCCGCCGTCTCAGAAATCAAGGGGGATGTTGTCTAAGGATCAAAGCCCAAAGTTGATTTTGGTGGTTCCACCTTCACCCACACATACATGTACACTTGTACATAGAAACATGCATAAACTTACAGATAGTGTATATGAAGTCTCCTCTCTTTTGCTCCTTCCATTGTACTGTAAGGTTTCTGTGTTCATTTGTGTGCCTGGGCCAATGCACAATCCGCTACCTGAGGTAGGATGTGATGTGAGTCTTACTGTCCAACGTTACCCACTCTTTGCCTACACTCTAGTTGCACTCTCATTGGCGGAGGTGGGGGGTGGCACTGCTGTGAAGCAGGACTTCCATTAGCTTGTGCATTCTTTTGCCTTTTCCTCTTTTTAAAGGGAGGTTTTGAGAGCTCAGTTCCTCCATTACACCCTCCACCTCCATAGGGAACAAGAGTCACACGTGCCTTCCTAGTCATCTAAAGTCCCCCATTTGCTTTTCTAATACTTACGTCAACAGTACTCTGGTTGTAAATCTTCCAGTCATTCTTCACAAATGTGACTATGGCACTACTCAAATTTTCATCAAGAAAAGTAGGCCATTAAACTGCTTAAACCAATCCAGTCTCAAACAACTATAACATTACTCACAACCTGAGAAGGAACCATGGCCTTAAAACATACAGCAAGTGCTAGAAGTAAAACCAGCATGGTTTCACCCTGCCTGTGTACTCTGAGCTCATCATTTAATTCTCTATGCCTCAATGTTGTCATCTGGAGGGTGGGGTTGACAATCACAATAACCTTATAGAATTCTTTGTGTTCATTAGGTTAACAACTGAAACATTGGAATGCTGCACCTATCAACCAGTGTTAATCATTATTTCATATCTGGAACGTGTGGCTTGGGCACTTCCAGTTTCAATGATACCCTTGAACTCATGATAATAAAAATCTCTCAGTCACCTAGCTTTTAATCAAAGACAGTTTGGAAAAGCCTATTATACTACCTACCTACCTACCTACCTACCTACCTACCTACCTATCTACCTACCATGTGAGCTTTCTGAAGCTTGAGCCACTCCAGACCTGAACCGTAAACTAGGAAGTTGCCACAAGGTCTTTTTGTTTGTCAAATGGGTGTCCTATAGAAGATACAACCAAGAGTTATTGCTGCCAATCTTCCTCCTGAGCCAAGTAGTTTCCCCAAGTATCTATGTGAGTTTCTGTACTTCTGAAAAGAGAGGAATATATCCATTATAGGTTTATTTTAATGGTAAATTTGCTTGGATTTTGGTGGTTTCTTTTTACTAGAAGATCAGAGAAATTACCCAAGCTCAACTCTACTCTGGAAAGTGATGTTGACACCTTGTCCTTCCTTTATGGGCTTTTAATATCCCTTAGGTAAGAGAGAATGCCCATCTAAGAGACATATATCCAAGGGACTTTGTGACTTCATGTTCGCTGATCTTAAGTATTCACTCTGAGAAATAGATATGAGAGAGAAAAGCTTTAATCTCAGAAAACTTCTCTTTAGATCTTCATAAATTGGAACTTAGTGTGTCCTCACTAGTTTCATGAATTATCAACAACCTGCTGTTTGGCAAGACAGATTGCATAGTTCTCTTTCATATTTTTGACTTAAAAAGCACTAAATGATTACATCAGGATCTGACATCAATTCTCTAGGCAAACCTTTCAGAGGGAACAGCGGTTCAAAGTGGTCCCAAACCGTGGCCAAGCACAATATCTTCATAGAATTTTCATGTCACATCAGACAGAGCTTAAAGAATAACAATTAATAAATACAACAGTTCTATTCTCAAGTTTCAGGCTGACATAAGAAATACACAAAGACAATGAACTTTGTTATATATTGGTGAATGCAAAACTACACGTAGGCATTAGAACATGTTCGCCCTGTATAAGGTTGACAGACAGATACGCAGCAAGGAAAAGAGGAAGAAACAAAAGTCAGAATCTAAACGGGGTCATGGTTATCCTTAAGAAATGCTGGGTCTAAATTTCCTTTTAGAAATTCTGAGAGAGTTGAAATCACGACTATGCCTAGCAGAAATTCCAAGTAATTGTAAAATCAACAAATAAAAATTATTGATTCTCTTTTATTTATCATGTTTGATTATTAATGTCCTAGAGACAGAAGCGTTCTCCTAGAATAGGTGAAGAAACTACACTGGGTAGGGGACTAACCATGAGAAAACTAATAGTAGATGAGAAATAGACATTTGACCTAAGCTTTGCCCACTTTTATGGTAATACTTTCTTCCCTGGGTAAGATAGTCACTGAATTCACCTTTATAAAATGCTTAGAGCAGTATTGAGAATATTTTAAAATATGAAAGAAAATTCTATTTTTGTTGGACAAAGTAGGAAATTACCTATTCTCCTGAGGCTTAGAGTTGGGGTCCAAAAATACCTGCATTGAGACTGATGACTAATAAACGTTCTGAATGTAGGAAACAATGAAGACTTACATGCATGTAGGAAGAGTAAATATAGTCCTGAATTAAAGCTTGTTGTTGACATTGGTATGGCCATGTTCAAGACCAATGCCTATGAGCCATGGGATTGCAGAACCTCCCATATACAGTCAGTCTCAGAACGGCAAAGGTTCCCTCTAGTCCAACTGTGAGTGTTTAAGAATGATTGAGCAGTATTGCAGAAACTAGCAAATAAAGCTTCTTCCTCCCAGTTGTTTACTGCCCGAGACTGAGACCTCTAAAGAGACCTTTAACCACCTACCCACTGTATTGTAAATAATAAATGTACTGAGGGTTTGAGTTGTTTTACAGTTGATGTTATGTCCTCAAAGTGTAAGCCTCCCACCTGACCCCAGCCTTTCTGTATGTGCTTGTGTTATGTCTGTTCTTTCTTTGTTCTCCTCCCCATCTCTAGTCAGGTTTCCAGTACCTAAGCTACTCAGGCTGGGGCGGCTTGGAAGTGACCTTTTGAGATCTCAACCCTCAAAAAGATACATACCTCCTCTTCCGAAACTCAGAGAACACCACACAAGAAGGGCAGAGAGAGTCTAAGAAATGAATGAAGGGGAAGCACTGTCTCCTGGACGTGATATGGTCAATTCCACTGGTAAATCCATGACAGTTGTGGTTTGCTACAGAAGATGTAAACACGATTGGGTTCATCACCATTCAGTTGGAGCAATGGCAGGTCTCAGCTCCATGAGCGACTGCTAGCTGGTTACAGCTGGGGAAAAGAGGAGCAAGTGTTTTCAGTGGTACATACTCTGATGAATGGCGCCCTTGGATAGCTCCATACCCATGCCCATTACCCACTGTTCACTTTTTTGTATACCCTTAATTAATTTTCTAAGAAGTTCTTGATCTTGTATTGATTTGCAGGATTTCTTAAAAATTATTCTAGCTATTAATTCTTAAATAAGTAAATGTAGTGGAAATACTTCCCCCATTATGCACCATGCTATTTTTTATTTGTTTTTATTGTTTTATATTGTTTTTTGATTCATTAGTACATGGTCTCACTATGTAATTCCAGCTAGCCTTGAAACTATATGGCCTAAGCTAGTACGAAACTGAAGCTCCTCCTGTCTCAGGGTTGCAGTTACAGCAATATGCCACCACACAATGACATTATTTCACCTGTTGCAATCCTTTATCTTAAAAGTATATATTTCAATTTTAGTATGTTTGGTCTTATCATTTTACTTGATTCCTTTATCTCATCACTTGAAAAGAAATTTTTATCTGCACATCACAGGGTATTTACAAAATCAGTTTTTAAGCTCTTAAATTTTTGTTTTCAGATTTAGCCTGCGTAGAATAAATCTGTATTTAGGAGGAAGGGTCCCATTTGATCTGCTTTTATAAAGATCTCAAGTTTACCAAAGAACATTTGTTGAGTACCCCTCTCTGGTGGCTTTGGTATCATCTTTGTTACATAGCATCTTTCTCATATATAAAGCTTTTACTCAGCTCTATGTGCCCCACCCTGTTTGGGGTGGGTGTTGGCCTGGATTTTCTTTGTTTCCACTCTAACCCCAGTTTCACAAAATCTAATCTTTTTCCACTACAGTTTGTTTCTTTCTCAATGACTACCACCCAACCAGAAACAAATATTAAAATCAATAAACGATATGATGATATGAAAAGACAGTTCTCAAAAACAAACAAAAATAAACCCACAAATGGCCAAGAAATATTTGAAAAAAAAAGTCCACTCTCTTTATCCCTTGGGGAAACGGATTAAAAACTACTTTGTGCTTCCATTCCATTCCCACTGAATGGCTCACATCAAAGAAAGCAAATACCAATAGATGCTGGTGGGGAGGCAGAGAAAGATGAACCCCTAGTCGCTCTCAGTACAAATTGAGGCAGCCACTATGGAGTTCACTGTGAGATGACGTCGTATCTTGACTACTAGGCCATCTGAGAATGCTTAGAAATCAGCATGGAGAGATTTTGGAAAATTAAAGCCAGTTCTGTCTTATGACTCAGCAGTACCACTTGCTGCTATAATCAATAAAGTAGTAACATATATGCTCTCCCATTGGTCCTCAACATACTGATCGCTGGAACATGCACATCATTTAAGAAATGGAACAAGTTCTCATTAACAGAACAATAGAAAGACACCATGATGCACATACATGATAGAACTTTATTCCACTGTAAAGAGAAATTATATCAGGATGTTTTCAATGGATGAAGGTAATGGATGAAGAAATCCTTGTGCTAATTAAAATAAGACAGAAAACAGTGGGTGTGAGGGCCTGTGTGTGCATGTGCGTCTACGTGTGTGTATGCATGTGTGCATGTACGTATGTGCACTTCATGAAGCTAGAAAGGAGATGAGGGGAGGAAACTGTGAAGAGAGTGGGAAAGTGGAAAGGGAGGCAGTGGCTGACTCCACTGCCAGTAATGAAGGTAGACAGACGTTTTCCTTGGGTAACTGTCCAGGGAAGGGAAGTGATGCTTGAGTGCACTGGGGAAGGAGATGAGCAAGAACAAACTGGGTACAAGCAGTCATAATGAATTCCATGATATATTTGCTACCTTAAGAAATAATATATGGGTATAGAATATTTCTCAAGGTTTATTAATTGATTTTTCTCTTCTTGTATTTCTCTGATTAACAAAACATGTTGGAAAATTAATTAAATTGAGTAATAAAATTTGTTTCACCAATTTTTTTCTGTTCTGTCCCTCAACTTTTATTTTACTTTACTGTGCATTTTCTAGCTTCTTGAACTAAATGATTGACTAAGTACTTTGAGCATTTATTTTATGATGTAAAATTTAGGGCAGTATATTTTTCTCTAAGTATTGCCTTGCCTATAATCCATGTAATTTGAACTTACTGTAATTTTATTTTAATTATTGCTGATACCTAAGTATATGTTTTAGTTTTCTCTGATTCCTTCTCTGCCTTGGGAGTTATTTACCAGATGCTTTGCATATCTCAACATGCAGAGTTCTGGTTTGTTTGGTTTTGTTTTTCTTACTCATCTCTAATTGTATAGAATTATATTCAGAGATTTTTAAAAAATATTATTTTGGTATTATTTGCTACTAGCTAACATCTAGCCCATAGACAAGCTGAATAAGTGTGCCATGTATTCCTTATAGATGAATGTGCATTTTTAATTGTTGTGTTAAATTTTCCTCTTTCTTTCCCAAACATGTTTATTATAATTGGCTATGTCCTCTGTTTAAGTCAGCATTCTCCAGAGTAACAGAACCAAGGGAATGACTATAAAGATGGCTAAAGCATACAGGAGAAGCTGAGAACTCGGTACTTACAGAGTGATTAAGGCTGAATGCTTCAAAAATCGGAAGAGTCCCACATTAGCTGTCTCTCAATGAGGAGCCACCTCAGACTACTCAGTCCACAAGGCTGGGCTGCTTGACACTCTTAATCAGACCTACAAAGAATCAAAGAGGCCCCGGAGAGTTGATGGCCCTTAGTCCACAATGAAAGTTTGAACAATGGTTATCAGTGAATGAGTGAGCAGAAAGCAGCAGGACTCCTCACCTTAGCCAATAGTGAGATGCTCCTCCTTCGGACATATCCTTCTGATATGGACTGATACCAGAAAGTGCTACCCACGTCACTCAAGGTAAACCGGGGCACTTCCTCCAGTGAATCTCTCCACCCATGTGATTCGAATTTGTGGCAAGTTGACATTAAAACTAGCCATAACACTCCCTCCCCTGTTTCCTTCTAATATAAACAACATCATCTCTTTCAATGAGTCAAGAAGATCATGGAATAGGAAAGCCGGTATTTCATCTACCGCTATCAAAGAAATATCCTGGTGATTAATATTAACATCCTAAGACACGTACCAACTTTGAAGATATTAAGATAGAGAAAACTTTGGAAATCACTTGAAAGATGGTTCTTTCTAGTCTTTTCCCCTCTCAATTAATTTCTCGGTTGTAGTCTTTTCATATGTGTAATACTAAATTTGTGATTTGATACTAATATTGATCTTAAAAACCTTCAAGCCATTTCTTTGTTATTCATAACAGTTTGAAGTATTTTATTTACAGGCATTAGCTCTTCATTGCTCCCATTCTATGTCGTCTTCTAGAAGCACCGAGCAACTGGATGGCATCACGTGCACAAAAAAAACCACCAGACATCCATACGGTTCAGTTTGGGTTTGTATCGATTCTCCTATGCATTTTAAGAGAATATGTATGGTTCCATGCATTTACTGACACCTCAGCTTCATTTGAGTCTCTCACTATACAGGCTTTTCTGAATTGTTACCCACAACAACACTTAACATTCTGCTGTTGGTCACTGTAAACCATAACTCCATTTCCCTTCCGTACATATTTTAACATCTCAAACATATCTCTATTGAATCAATATGTTCATATTTTAAAAAATATCATGGACTTATCTGCTTAAAGAGAAGAAACACAGCAATGCCATGCATGAGTTCTTGATGTCTTTTGTACTATACATAGCTTTGAAAGACCTCCACAGTCCAATCCCACCAAGATTCACTCGGTTGCCTAGAACTCTCTTCACATATTTACAGCTGAAATCTTTAAAAATGCTCTTATATTTTGGTTTAAAAAAACATGTAATCTTTTTTTTATTATTTATTTATTTTTGTTAAAAGCCAAATTTACATTTACTCCCCTTGTTCCCAGCCCTCCCGCTCCCCCACTACCCCACCGCCCTCCCCCTGCTTCCTTAAGATGGTGCAGGTTACCCTGTCCTATGGGGAGCCC